>JARHVA010003273.1:1235000-1340000 GCA_037957365.1 Torreya grandis | reverse complement strand
GGCATAAAATTTGACCCAAATAAAGTAAAATCTACCATTGATATGCCTCTTCCTTAAATATGGAATCAATTTCAATCTTGAAAAGGTAAAATTTAGTCAATCCATCATTTCATAGCTCAGCTAGTAGACAGAACACAACATTTCACATAACAAATCAAAGAAGATAAAAAGTTTGAATGGGATTTAAAATGTTAGGAAACATTTAAGGCACTCAATAAATATTTGTTAAATACACTTATTTTTGTTTTTTTGATACCAAAAAAACAAATTATTTTATATTTTTTTATAGATAACATGTTGGGAACTTTATTAGCACAATATGATAATGATCACAAAGAGACCTATTTATTACATCAATTTGTTTTATAAAATTTGGGATTTATGTAAAAACCCTAAATGGTAACACTAATATGAAAAATTAGGAGAATAAATGCAAAAATGATAATAATCAATTATTTGGAACTATTGTATTCTATAAAACTACTAAAAATAACAAAAGTATATGGAGAAAGCCAAAACTTAGCTGAAAATTGTGCCTTTAGGAGGAATTAGGGTCTGAAATTTGTTGTGTAAATAGGCATGGTGACTAAAAATAGGATTCTATAACTAAATATGGGCTTGGAAAATAATGCATGTAAGGAAGAATACACTATATGAGTGTCACTCCTATCCATCCTACGGTGATCTTATCTACTTTTAATGAGGGAGTTAGGGTTTTTAGGATATGTGTGCCTTTTTTTGAATAGCCTATTTTTGGTGTAAGATCTTGCAATCACTTTTAAATACAACTATGTGATTGATTTTATAAAAAAACCCTAATTCATTGACATGTGAATCCCAATGTAAACCAAATGGTAAAAACCATGTCATTTAATAAAGTTAAGTGAGACCCTAAAACCCCATATTTTGAGTTTTACCTACATACAAATGCTTTGAATATGGATTAAACATCATGTAGTTATCCTATGCTATGGTGGTGTGTGAATAATTAGTGTAATATTTTAGATGTTATTGTGATAATGGTGTGTGATCCATATATAAATACTATGTAGTAGAAGAATTAACTCACTTATTTCTCTCTATATAGCTTACACCTTATATTCACTCCTATGCACTCCTCTGCATGAAGCTTTATTACACTCTTGTTCATAAGTCTTAAACTATTTCATAGATTTTATACTTAACTCATAACTCCACACACCATAATAATAATCACTTGTAAGCTCATATTACTACATCTATACTAACTTTAGCACATCCACATGTTAGATTGATCTAATTATGTGGTTTAGGTGTCACTCTTTATCTTAGATTATTATCAGTTGGATCATTAATTGCCACCAACCAAGAGTCTCAACCATAAACTAGTAAAGAATATGAAACAATTGCTAACCATATTCTTTGTAATTGATAATAGTTGTAACTACTCTTGTATTATTAATGTTAAATATGTAACATATTCATCTATCCTAGAGGTCAATGTGATACATAGTCATAACATAGATATCATTCTCTACATATCTATTTTATAACACATGAGCTATAACACAATGTACAATTTTCCCTATTCTCTACTATTGAATAGAAGTTGAAGTTCCCATATGTAAGACATATGATCCATTGAATGTGTTTTGATTATTCTATCTATATACATATCTACACATTCACTCTACATAGCCAAACTTAGATGTTCCTCATACACTTGGTCTTGGGCCCCATGGTATAGAGCATTCGTATCAAATCAAATGAGATATTTCCTTCCTCTTCTTGAAAACATGCAAATGCAACTTCATAAATAAGGTCTTTTAATTATTTATATTTTAGAATATCCATAAGAACACCATATAATAATTAATATGGATGACACATAGAAGTAACCTAAGGTATCCCTAGAGGTTCATAGTCTTATTATCAATGCACTAGAGGCAAAAAACACTATAGTTTTTATCCAATTCCATGATTTGATGATATATCTCAACCCAACACCTTCTACTACACCTCCATAATATGCTCAATTGTGGTTTTGGTAGAAACCCCCCTTAAAGTATAAGTCAATCTCAACATACCTTTATTTAAAAGGAAATATCATTACCAAATAATTATATGCCTAGATTTGAAAGCTCAAGGCTTACATCTTAGTCAAATTATACAATTAAGACATGAAAATCAACTTTTCAATAATAAAGTTGTCCATTCTTATTTTTCACTAACAGGAGACCTTTAGTACACAATGTGCACAAGAGTGTGTTCTAATAAAATCATGGAAGAATTTATTTGATGTGATAAGGGAGTAATAATACCATATTTAACACTTTTAATATTAATAAATAAAGTTATAAAAACTACTTTAGTTTAAGGATTAGTCAATGGATACTACACCAACATATTCGATGACTACTCTATGGATTTCTGAAATAATTTGAGAAAACAACATAATGTGTTGAAGTAAATTAATGGAATATCTCATTATATCCATGAAAATATGGATTTATTAACTTATAACATGTTGGAAAAATAATATTATAATGTTTTCAACATCAAATCCAAGGCAAAGATGAATCAATATTCCACCTCTTCATTCAACATAGTGTGCAAGGGCCAGCCCCCATAAAAATCAACATCATAGCCTTCTACACAAAACTATAGCACTTATCATAAAGTTGAGAAAACTTATATTATTTCACATAATTTAAAGTTTCATAAAATATTTTATTTATACAAAGTTAATAATAATTTAGGTCCATCCACTCATAATGATTCTAAAAGTAGTGCATAATAATCCTTTCTCAAACAATCTACTTCAAGACCCACACTGACAGACAAAAATAATTTAAATACCTCTTATCTAAGTACTATCATGATGATATTGACATCTCTAAAGAGATAAAATGTCTATTGCATGATAAGTTTTGGGTGAATGGTTAACCTTTTCACGCCATCATAAATAATGGTTTATAAATGAACATCATTATGCAATTCATAGATCAATGCCTTGGTCTTATCACTACTAGACATGTCAAGTCATATCCTTTGGGATCGTTGTATTAGGGAAAAGATATATAGGTCTATTAATAATGAAATTTTTAGTATAAATTCAAGCCTATGGAGGACAACATCACTTGTGACATCATACCTCTATAGGTCTATGACATATTTCTAGGAGACCACATTTGTATGACTAAGAAGATACATATCAAGCTGAACCATAACATTAGAATATTCATGCATAATATCACTTCTACAATCTCTTTGAGTCAGCACCCATGACCAAAGTCACTTTAGTATTTTCCAAACAATGCCTGAAACTCATCTCACACATTTAGAAGTTCATATTGCTTATGGTTTATCCTAAAACACTGATGTAAAAGATAAATCACACTTTGTAAATGCACATAAATTTAATAAAATCATAACAAAAACAACTCAAAAAATTACTAAAGTAACATAGGAAAGTATTCACATATCATAAAGACCTTACAACACACATTAAATTAAATCACTAAATTGATGGTTACTAGATCCTCTCTTCAAAATAGCCCTCGATATCATAGATTAGTATAAGATAATGATGAAATATGGTACCTGATATAAGATATCCTTGATCAAGGCAAGATCAGGCCTAGCTCTTATCCTTGTAAGAGTTTGATAGTCCTCACACCCAATAAGGATGGGTCTTGGAAGCTTTATATAGACTATTTTTCTCTTAAAAAAATAATGGTGAAGAATTGGTACCCATTACCATGCATTGATGACCTTCTAGACTAGATTCAATGTGAATATACATCTAGACCATCCTAACTACGTATGGAATACAACATTCAAGACACAAGAAAGATTGTATGAATTATTGGTCATGAATTTTGGTGTAACCATTGTACCAACCACATCCATGTACTTGATGGATGATCTAATTAGGCCTTTTCTCAACTCATTCATCATCATCTGCTTGGATGGCATTGTCATCTTCAGCAAGACTTGAGAGGAACATATGAAACGTGTCACAGACCTCCTAAAAAAATTATTCTGGCATATGTTACAAGCCAACTTAGCAAAGTGAATGCTAAACACCATACATATTTAGTACCTAGGCTACATCATTGATGACACTAGATTCCATATAAATATAGATAAGATAAAAGTTATCCTATATTATCCTACTCTATTCAATATCTTAAAATTGAGGAGTTTTCTTAGACTTTATAACTTATACCATAGGTTCATCCTTATTAATTGTTAACTATCTTGGGATCTTAATCAGATAACATGTGCAAAATCCAAGATTGATTAGACTCATATAACAATAAAATTTTGAGTCACTCAAGCAATTCCTCTATGTAACATCAATTCTCACAATACCTAACATTACAAAATCATTCAAAATTTACACCAATGCAGCTGACTATGCACTTGATGTAGTTATCATGTAACATGGGCATCTAGTCACATACCACTCATAAATGTTGAATAACATGTTACAAAGGTACTCCACCTATGAGAAAGAATTGTATGATATTTTTCATGAAATTAAGTAATGGCTCCATCACATTATAGGGAAGGAGATAATTGTTCATTTAGATCACAAGCCACTTCAATTACTTTAGATGTAAATCAAGTTGTAAAATTCATGACACATGAAATAGATGACTTACTTGTAACAATTTTGATCTCATGATCAAGCAAAAGAAAGGGAAGGATAAAAAGGTAGTATATTTCCTTAACTAACCACTTGTTCACATTCTCATCATGGTGCCAAACATGCATGGCCATAAATTTTCATATTATGTATCCCTGTACTTAGTTTATCTTGACTTTATAGTGACTTACACAAACTTCATGAAAGGTAAATTTGTTTAGGAGTTCTACTTGTCTGACTAGATTCTCTATAATCTCATACATCTTTATGTCCCTAGTCATACACCTTGATAAAAACTCATATAAGAGGCACACAATGATAAGACCTCAAAAAAATTTATCATGATAAAGACTCTATCCACATCATAATTTCACTTCTAATGGATGAGCATATCCATATATGTGGAATGCCACATCAAGTATTTCATTCTTTGTTTCATCACCAAGAACATGAGTAGGAATATAGGACTTTACAGATATAATAGTTCCATGTATACCATGGCAATATATTATCATGGATTTCATGACTTGGTTGATTATGATGAGATGTTACCATGACACTATATTCACTATAGTGGTAGGTTTTCCAAAATTGCTATCATGGTTGCTTAAATTAAAGACATTGATGTAGTAGCATTGTACAAGCCTTGTTTGACCATATTTGGGATAATATTTGGCTTATAAAATCCATTCAATATCTTCACTTTGTAAGTCACTTTTATCAATCATTTTTAGAATTTATGTGTACTTAGTTAGATTAGTTGACAAATTTTTATCCATAGAGAGATGGTCAAACTAAAGTGGTCAATCACACACTTTTTCATCTTATAAGAATGTACAAGCATGAAAAATATCACACTTGGGATGAAATATGTTGTAAATTCAACATGGATATAATATATCCGTATGTATCTTTATGGGTCATATTCTATTATAAACATGTCTTGGGTTTCAAACTTTGGCACCTCTAGACATATCTTACCATACACTAGATGTCACTAAATCTCACACACAAAAATGGGAAGTAGACAAATATGAGAATTTTTTTCATCACATAAAATCTATTCATTATTAGGTTTGATATATTATATCTCACACATAAGTAAAGTACAAGGATCACCATGATTCACATCACAAACCTCATGTATTATAAGTTGGCAATAAAGTTTGGTTACACCTTCAAAAGGAATGATTCAAAGGTCCACACAGGAAGATCAAGCCTCTACATTATTTTACTTATAGCATTCTGCATGTAGCTAGTGGGAATTCCTTCATTCTTGATCTACCTTCATACTTAGGCATTCACCTAGTCTTCAACATGGAACTTCTCAATCCTTACACTCAATGTTTGATCCCAACCACTTGTACACCATAGATAAGGACAAGATTATCAAAGTGATAAATACACATACCCACCATGGCACTCATCAAATTTTATACATGGTTAAGTTTAGAAAATATAATGATTAATCCAATTGGTTCAATTATTAATAACTTGAAATATAATTTCTTTAGGCATACATCAATGTAGTGGACATTATTACTCTTCAAGAAAGGGAGAATGATATGTGCTCAAATCTTCAATAGTTAAACAAGCCCCTCACTTATTTTTATACATATAACCTACACCTTATATGAACTCTTATATAATCCTCTATATGAATCTTGATTACACTTGTGTGCATAAGTCATGCAATGGTTCATAGACTTTCACACTCAACTCATAGCTCTCTGCATTATCTTGGTAATCAGTTGTAAGATTACATGCCTACATTTTTACACACTTTAGCACATACCCTTATCAACCTAATCTAATTGTGTGGCTTGGTAGGTGGAACTCTCTATCCATTAATCTTGTCAGATGGACCATTAGTCTCCACCAAATTAGAAACTCAACCATCATCTAACAAAGAATAGGAAACAACTAATAGTTATATTCTTTGTAATCAATAATAGTTGTAACTATTCTTTTATTATTCATGTTAAATATTTAAAATATGCATCTATCTTATAGGTTGATGTAACACATAGTCATAACACATATAACATGCTCTACATATCTATTTTGTAACACATGATCTATAGAAAAATGTACCATTTTCCTTATTCTCTACTATTGAATAGAAGTTGAATTTCTTACAATTAAGAATTCTACTCCATTGAATGTGTTTTAATTGTTATGTTTGAATACATCTATGTGCATTCACTCTATATAACCAAACTTGGTTGTTCCTTTCACACTTGGTCTTGGTCTTGGTGGTGTAGATCATTGTTATTAGATGATTTAAATATTACTTATGACCTATGAATATAATTATACTTGAGATCTAGGATACTAGGGATGTATGTAATTAAAATTGGTATAAAAAAGTATTCTAATCTTAGTGTGCAAGTGGGATTCTAGTGCTCTTTAGTGTTGGATATTCTTATGTGCAAATGGTTTTAAAAGTGTTTATATAGTCATCTTATTGCAAATAATTTTAATGGGTATTATTATGGACATGGGATGACCTTCATATAGCTTTGAATTTGGTAAATTATTTGTTTTTTGGTAGGAATATATGAGAGGAGGGAACCACACTAGAGTGGTGAATTATTGTACCCTAGCAATATCTTATCTAATGTATGATTTCATCAAAATAAATATTAGGTAGGGGCTAAAAGGTGTATAAGTTTGATAAGTATAGGTATATGTTAATTTAGGGGTCGTATACTATCTTATAAGAATGTGGATGGTGGTTAAAAGTTATCAGCCCTAAGATAGGTCCAGAACTAAGTATTTAAAAGAGTGGTCACAAGTGCATGGTTTTAGCATAAATGCTAATTTTATGTGTATACATAATCAAACACTTTTATAGTATGATGAAAATTATAATCCAATGGAAAAATTATTCTAGAATCTAGTATTTTACACCCAAAAACTTTGACATTATGTGATAAACAATGAGACTCAACTCATCAAAAATGTTGATCCATTGAAATGTCTTATGTGCAAACCTAATTTATTAGGACATTTAGAGAAATGGGTAAAGTTAATCATAGAATTTGATCTCAATATCATTCCTCAAAAATAATCAAAGGACAAGCCATTATAGACCAATTATCCACCACTCCACTATGAGAGACACAACCTATTAGAGATACATTTAGATATAATTTCACCACATATAATATAATTGAGGATACATGGACAATGTTTTCTAATGGATCCAAATGTGCATCAGGTGATGGTACATGAATTATTCTTATCACTCCACAAGGACAATCCATGCCATTTGCATACATATTAGGTCTATCATGCATAAATAATATCACATAATATGAATCTCTTCTCCTAGATTTATATAGAGTGTATGCTCTTAAATCAAATCCATTCTTATATAAAGAGATTCAAAATTAGTTTTTAATAAATTCACAAATATTTTCCCAACAAAATAAGATAAGATAATTCCATACAACTATATGGTCTAATACCTACTCACACACATTGAATTTTTTCAATTGATAATATTTTAAGAAAGGACAATCGAGACACTAATGCAATGTATAGTGCTGCATCACTAATCCCAATTGACATCAATGATGATCAACACATATTTACCATACAATGTTTGAAAACACCTTCAATATAAAATGCAAATATCATAGCTTTGTCAATATTGGAAACTACATGTAGTGTAACAACCTCATAATTATTCACACATATCTATAGTTTATTACATAAATCAATCACATTAGGTACTTTCACCATAAATGACAAACATAAATTACATAGATATGTCTCCCACTATGTGGTCAATAATGGAGATCTATTCAAGTGATAATTTGAGGGACATTTACTTTTATTCTAAACATAAATGAGAGTTAGTTATCCATACAACAAGTACATGATAGAAAAACTAGAGTTCATTTTAATGGAAAAGCAATGCCACACAAATTATATTTCCAAGGATACTATTGGCTCATCATGGAATAAGAATGTCATGAATATGCTAACCTAGGTGATAAATGTCAACAAAATGGTGAGAAATTTTAATGGCACAATAACCTCCACCATGTTCCCTCTCATAACTTACAACCCATCATATCAACTTAGCACTTCACATTATGGGGATTTTATTTGATTAGCAAAATTAATCTAGAATCTAAATATGGACATAAATTAATTATTACATCTATAGAATACTTCACTAAATGGGTGGAATATATTCCCTTATAGTCAACAATAAAAGAGCAAATATCCCAATTATTGATGAGACATATCATCTCCTACTTTGGAGTTACTTTAACTATCATAATAGATAATGGTTCCTCATTCAATAATAAAATTATTAAGAAATTATGTACTAAGTACAAGATCTAACACACCTTTTCTACTCCTTATTACCCATAGGGAAATCAATAGATATAATCTAATAATAAAACCATTAATAATATTTTAAGCAAACCAATTAATAAATATGGTAACAATTGGCATAATAAATTAGTCTATGCACCATGGGCATATCGTATAAGCATCAATACACCCACAAGGTATAATTTATACTCATTAATTTATGGAAACAAGGCAATTCTCCCACTTGTGATAGAATTGAAAAACCAATGCACAAGATATAGATATTCAATTAATTATCAAAGTACATAGATAATAGTGAGCACAAATCAATGAACTACTAAACATGAATTACTATGGGAAAACCTCAAAGAGGTAAAAATCCCACCAATGCAATATTCATATATTTGAGAAACCAAATTACCCCAATACATAAACTCCTCCTTTTCACTTCTTCAATAACCTTCAAAAAATGCTTTGTTCATGTATAATTCATTATTCATAATACAATATTTCCACATATTCACAATAGGGATAAAACCATATTTATAGTGAAATGTGAAGGGATGTGTCTATTGCAAATAATAGGTCCAATCATCTTAAGAACATATTAAATTACCAATAATAATCAATAAATATGTTTTACTTTTACCAATAAGTAGTAAATAGTTTGTGTTTTATTATTTATTTACATGAGATTGTGAACCTGTGTTAATAAATAATAAATCATTATTATTTAATCAATTAAAAAGTACTTAGGGTATTATGATTGCACCACATAGACATTAAATATTCTAACACTCCAGTTTAATGATAAGTGGGGGTAAATGACATAGTCACCTTAAAAAGGAATTATACTATGTACAAAATTGAAGGATTTAAAAAACTTCATCATGCCAAACATCATATTTTGAAATAAAAGGAATTAGCATATTTAAACTAATCAAAGGTAAGTTTAAGCTAACATGATTGTGATATTATATCTCATAGGTTCTTATGAATAATCATTAAGCATATTTCGAGCCTTTTATAACATAAGGACCTCCATTACAAAGTATGCTTTTAATGTATTAAGGTACAAAATTAAAATTTCCACACAAAGTTTACTTAAATTTGAAAACTTCCACATGAATTTTGTAATGATTTATAATAACAATAAGTATAGAGAAGGAGAAGAAACACATGGCCATTAAGAATTGATATTCTAATGCACATTTTCCCTTGATGCCAACTCTGAGAGGCCTAACATTGTAGAAACTTTAAAAACTTGGTAGTACCAAGTGGTTTTGTGAAAATATCTACCACTTGCTCATCCATAGGATAGAACTAAAGATATATATCACCATTGAGTAATGCCCCTCATATAAAATGCACATAAACTTTAATATGCTTAAATTGTTTGTGTTGCACACCTACACAAAAATTAAATAGATATCCAAAAGTATATTCATGATACAATAGTATGGTTAACATCATAATACCTAAATAAATAATATATGACTTATGTTTTTCCATAGTAAAACACATTAAAAATAATCAAGTCATATTTTAAGGTAAATAAATTCACTAATTTAATTACAAAGTTAGTGGAAAAACATAAATTATTGTATGTAGTTGTAATCACCTAAAAGTTGTATTTGAATGCTAAGAGTGTTTCTTGAGTTATCTTAATCTTAACTTATCCTTAGACCTATAATAGAGCCTTATACATATTTTTATATCCATTGTGAAAACCACAATAATCTACAGTTAGCTCAAACATAGTCTGAGGACAACTTTCCCAAATCCCAACCTAGTTTGCCTAGGAGTTTTCTAGGTAGACATTAGTGCCACATTTGGGACACTATAACCACATGGTATTAGTGTTCCCAATTAGTAACCACTATACCTTTACCTAAATCTCCTCATTGGATACTTTTTTTAATGTGTGATCCTCTTAAGGTTGAACTAAGCACATTTTTTTATCTACACAAGCTACATATCTCTATAAATATAAGTCTATTTGATGTTTATTCACTATATGGAAAATAAATCTAAAAACACATTCAAACTAAAGATAAACTAAATAAAATTAAGGTATTTGATCCCTATTCTTCCTAAATATTCATAATATCATCTATAGGAGCTCTAAGCTTAATTTTCAAATATTTTGAAGCTCAATCATGTTAAGGCATCCAAGTCCACTCTCATTCTAGCATTCACTTATACTTACATCAAACACTAGGTTCGATAACTACATTAGGATTGATCCCTTTTCAGAATATTGGTATTTAGTCAAATCTCTTCACATCAAGGTGTTGAGGATGTCGACCCTATCCTAATAACAAAAAAAATTATTGATCATGCCATAATTGCAAGGACAATTAGGGTTTGCACATTAAATTAGGTTTTCTAGGCACAACACAAAGCTCCAACTTTCATGCATGTAGGAATAGGACATAAAAATAAAAGTGTAGGTATTCCCAAAATATAGGAATAGTCTCAAAAATGGGATATTATAACCAAATTTAGGATATTACATAAGCATGGTGTTACTATCCATATAGGTCACTATTGTCCAGTGAGTAGACAAATACCAAAATCCTATTGATGACACTTAGAGCTATCCAAAACTCAACTTTTAGGACCTAGATCATCTGTGATAGTCATTTTTTAGATATGTCTATATTTATACCTATTTATTAATATTTTTAGAAAGTCAAAGAAGATCAAATGCTATAATAAAGTGATTAATTATTTAAATTTATTTAACTAATTTAAACATCTCAACCCTTTAATCTAAACATAGGATTTATACTTGTAAAACCCTAGAAAGGTTAAATTAGTAGTTCATTATTGGACATCTCCAATATTGACAAGATGAACATCCCCAACTATCATGTGATGCGCATACAATAATTTACTAATAATATGATACTAAATTTAGCCAAACATTACATATCCTATTAACAATAACTCATTTTATCATTTGAGTCTTATCAAAACTTTGAAAGTTTAATATGATTCAATAAAAAACTGATGTATCACCTCTCATAAATAAATATGGATAATTTTAACATGATATGCAATCATCAAATGAAATAGATATGGGATTGAAAAAATAAGTTCATATATGTATGAATAGAATGCTTAGTTAAGTAAATGATGAAGAGCTAATAATACAAACTCTATTTTCACTTTATAATATATTTTATTATAAAATTAAGCATGTAAGAATATTAGAATAAATAATCAAATGATAAAACAATCAAATGAGAGTATCTAATCATATTGGTATGTAATTGACCTACTAATCAAATGCAAGCATCTTAGTAATTAAAACACAAAAGATCCAAACTTACTAAACATGATATTCTCACCAAATGCAATAAATAAATGTGATCATTTTTTAAAATTAAGCATTATTTTATCCATACAATGCTATAATCTTAACTTAGAATGCATCTAGGGATATGTGTGGCTGACTTGTGGCATACACATCTTCATAGTAGCTTGTTAAATTTCTTGATGTTCTTAGTATGGTTGGCTTATAGAATAACCATGGCTAAGTAGAGTATATATAAGAGGTAGTTATTAGTATTTTATCATTATATTATTAATTATGTTCTTATTGTATTTTTTTATAAGTTTCCCCCATAAAGTAGCTTAGTCATAATATTCAAGTATTCTACTTTTTTGTAATGTTTTATTGTGGATTTGCTTATTCTACTCTTAATTTTGTAATATATAATTTTACTATTGTGAATCATCTAAGTAATTTCCTTACAAGTGGCATCATAGCATTGATTTAAGAATGTTTTTGTGGTGCAATTTTTTTTGATGTAGCATCCTGAGCACTAGAAGGTAAAAAAAACATATCTTGTGATGTGGGAGGAATTGATTTTTTTGTCACCATAATTTTATTCATGAGGTTTTTTTAATATTATTTTATTTTGGATTAAAAAATCTATAAATTTTTTATCTTATGTATATTAGTAGTCATTGGATTCATCTCTACAATATGATCACAATGGTATATTCTATTAGTACACTTTTTTGGGTAAAAACTTTTCACCCTTGTGCACAATAGTAGTAGTTGGATTTGTATCGATGAGATTATCACAATTGTGTATTCCAATGGTACATTTATTTGGGGGCTAAAACCTTTCGAGGGTTTGTGCATGGCTGGTCCAAATACTCATATATTTGAGAAAGAGAAAGAAACTCCAAAAAATCCTTGTAAGGATGACATGGAATCTGAAACTTTTCATCCATCTTTTTTAAAGATAGTTCAATAACTTAAGTTAGAGCTATATGTCATGATGAAAAAATATGATTTTGACATGGGGACATTATAGGTTTGAGAGGGGACTTAGATATCATCAAGGATCAATTACAACAAATATCTAGGCAATTGGCCAATTTTAAAGTGCAACCACTAAAAAATAATCCTTCACCATTTTAGTTTGGTTTTCCTACTCCAAAAAATACCAATACCAATTCTAGTCCTAAGTTGATGTTTCCAAAAGTGGACCTACACAAGTTTGATGGTAATGATCTAATCACTTGGCTCACTAAAATTGAAAATTTATTTGATCTATATTAAACTCAATGTATGAAAAAAGTGTTTATGGCCTCTCTCTATCTGGAACTTGAGCTATGCATTTGGTATCATTGGTTGTGTGCTAAAAAATAAGGGTGTCCCAGTTTCATGGTTGGTATTTTTTGAGTAGTTGTATCTCCACTATCACAATAATTCTATAAAAATTACTTCAGTCAGTATCCAAGTTATGCCAAATTAAGACTGTCAATGACTACATTTATCAATTTCAAAATCTCTCCTTACATGTGGTAGACATCACCAAGGAAAATATGATTGACTTATTTTGAGGTGGTGTCAAATATGTAATCTAATTGGAGGTTTTCATATTTCATCCTAGTATTGCATCTGAGGCCATACCAAAGGCATGCATGGTTGAGTAAAAATAGATGATCAAATAAAGACCTTTCACCAATATTCATGAATGCACCTTTCTAGCACCATCATTTCATCATCCTACCATATTAACACCTCAAAAATTAGAATAAAAGCATGCAAAATGTTGGTGTTTTGTCTGTGATAGTAAATGGTTCAAAGGGTATTGATGTGTTGAAAAGTAGTTGTTTTACACTGATGGTGCCAATGATAAGGAAGAAGATGAAGAGGATTCAAGGGAAGGGTTAGAAGAACCTGAGGATGAATCTAAATATTCTCAACTTACTATTTCATGTCATACACTTTTAGGAATTAATACTCCTCAAAATCTTAAGGTGGTAGGGTTATTAAATAAATAGAAGGTGATTATGCTAATTGACTCTCATAGTACACATAACTTCATCAATAGTAAGTTGGTTGCTCATTTCAATTATTTCATTTATCTATCTCCAAACATTATGTTCTTGATTTTATATGGTGGTATGGTCAACTATTCTATAAAATTTCATATTATTAAACTTACTATGGGAGACTATTTGTTAGATTCCCATGTTTTTTATTCTCATGGGAGGAGCTGACATTGTTTTAGGAATGTAATGGTTCACCACTTTTATCACTATTGAGATGAATTTTAACCAATTATTCATGAGGTTCCATTCAAAAGGAAGGAATTTTAAACTAGATGGATTATGGGTTAAATATACATAATTTGTTATTTCTCACTAGATGATGAAGATTCTCAGAAAAGGTGTATAAGGTTTTGAGGCACACTTATTTTCCATGAAGGTTTAACCAACCAAGGATTCTACACACCATAATTTGTGAACATGTTCAATAACCATTTTATTTTTTTTGTGACATTCCAAAAGGACTTCCTCTAAGTCGTGTACATGATTATGCCATCAGACTCATTATAGGAAGTACACCACCTAATATTAGACTATATAGGTATCCCTATACCCAAAAGAGTAAAATTAAAAATATGGTACAAGATATGTTGGAGGTAGGAATCATTTAGCATAGTCAAAGTGAATATTCTTCCCTGATTATCATGGTGTAGAAGAATGATGATAGTTAGAGGATGTGCCTAGACTATAGAAAAACAAAAAAATACACCATCAAAGATAAGTTTCTTATTATAGTAATTTATGATTTTATAAATGAATTATATGTTTCTATTTGTTTTACCAAGTTATATATTCACTTCAGATATCATCATATTGACATATGCAATGAGGACATCTAAAATATCTTTTAGAACTCATGAAGGCCATTATGAGTTTATGGTTATGCCTTTTGGCCTCACAAATGCACAATCTACATTTTAGAGTTTGATAAATAATATTTTTAGGCCTTTTTGGGAATGTTTTTATTAGTTTCTTATGATATCCTCATCTACAAAAAAAATTAGGAAGACATTTTAAGCATGTAAAGTAGGTGCTTTTAGTTCTAGAACAACACCAACTTTATGCCAAATCTTCCAAACATTATTTTGGTTTCCAAGAGATGGAGTACTTGAGTCATATTGTTTCACATGGAGTGAAATTTTATCCTAATAAAAACCAATCAATGATGGAGTGGTAGGTTCCCAAGACTCTCAAAAATCTTTGTGGATTTTTGGGGCTAACTAGTTACTATCATAGATTTGTCAAAAATTATGGTAGCATTGCATCCCCACTCACCTATTTGCTAACCAAAGACTCATCCCAATGGATTGATTTAGCTTCCAAGGCATTTAAATAGTTAAAAATGGTTATTTACACAACTCTAGTTTTAGCTACTCCTATTTTTTCAAAAACTTTTATTGTTGAGTGTGATGCATCAGGATATGGCATGGGGGATGTACACATGCATGAAGGTAGACCACTAACATTTTAAATTCAACAAATTAAGGGGAAAATAGGCTCAAACTAATATATGAGAAAGATATGATGGATATTTTTCATTTATTGAAGAAATGGAGACCGTATATGATGGGTGATCACTTTTAGGTAAAGACTAATCATGATAGCCTCAAATATTTTTTAGAACAATACTCATCATCTCAAGAACAAAAAAATGGGTTACTAAAATGTTAGGCTATTATTTTGAAGTAGTGTATTATAAATGAAAAGGGAATGTGGTGGCATATGTCCACTCTTGGTGGGATGAATCAATTGAAGCATTGTTAAACACCATGAGCATGTGGCAGGAAGATTGGCTAGAGGAAGTAAAATCATAATAGGAGAATGATAGTGATACCAAATATTTGATTTTCAATATTTATTAGGGTTATAATGAATCTAAAAAATTTACATGGAAGGGGAGGACATATGGTATAAAAATATATTATACATTTTTAAGCATTCTATCCTCAAACATAAAATTCTTTAGCAAATTCATGCCTAATAATTTCACATGGAAGGGGAGCACATAATGAATCTAAAAAATTTACATGGAAGGGGAACACATATGGTATAAATATTGATTATACATTTTTAAGCATTCTATCCTCAAACATAAAATTCTTCAGCAACTTCATGCCTTTCCACTTGGAGGAAATTGGGATTTTTGAAAACATATCATAAAATCAAGCAAGATTTGTTTTGTGAAGGAATCAAAGTGGATATTTAGAAATATGTGGCTGAATGCATGATATACAAATAAAATAAAGGTGAAACCATTAATACTCCAACTATTTTTCAACCTTTATCCATCTCTAGGTAGTGTTAGGAAGAGGTTTCCATGGATTTCATTATAGGGTTACTAAGGTCTGAGGGTAAAAATGTTATCATGTTAGTTGTGGATTGACTCGCCATGTATGCTAATTTTTCCTCTTTATCACAACCATTTGTTGCCAATACAATACATTTTGTTTTTCTTAATATAGTTCAAAAATTACATGACACTCCAAAGATCATTGTAAGTGACCAAGATCCCATATTTTTTAGTAATTTTTAGATATAATTATTTACATGTTTGAACACCCAATTGGATCATAGCTCATCTTATCATCCTGAATCTGATGGATAAATATAGATAGTCAACAAATGTATTGAAGGGTATATTTGTTGTTTTGCTTTTGATAAACATGAAAAATGGGTTCATTGGTTGCCACTTACTTAATGGTGGTATAACACTTCTTTTCAAACTTCTTTCAAGATGTCTCCCTTTATGGAATTGTATAGGTATCATCCCCCATCCATCACTTTCTTTTTGATAGTGCATCCTAAGGTTTGATCTATTGAGAAAAACATTCACCATCAACATGAGGTGTTATTCAATCTAAGAGATAATTTAGCAATGACATAAATTCAAATGAAGTAATAAATAGATCAATACTATGGTGAGTAATATTTTGACATATGTAATTGGGTATTTGTGTATTTACATCCATATAAGCAGATGTCTCTAAAGAAACTAAAAAAGGATAAAAAATTATCATTTAAGTATTATGACCCTTACATGATCTTGAAAATAATTGGTTGTGTGGTTTACAAGTTATAATTACCCCCAACCACTCACATACATCTAATATTCCATGTATCTTGCCTAAATAAAGTAATTGGACATAGAGTTTCCAATCAGATTGAGTTACTTGAATTATATGAAGAAGGTAGAGCCATTTTATATCCTAATTAGATCCTTAACATGTTCACTAATAAAATATAGACCAAAGACATTAAGTTGTATTTGATCAAATGGAAGAACTTGCATTCTAAAGATACATGGGAGGATGAAGCATTACTACATAAACATCCTAGTTTGATTTAATGTTGAGGACAAAATTTTTATGAAGTGGAGGGGCATTCTATGCCCTTAATCTATAATACATATAAGGATATGTGTGGCCAAATTATGGCTTACACATCTTCATATCAGCTTATTGCATTTCTTGATGTTCTTAGTATATTAAACCTATGGAATAACCATGTATAAGTAGAGTATATATAGGAGGTAGTGGTTAGTATTTTATCATCATATTGTGAATTCTATATTTATTGCATTATTGTGAAGGTTTCCCCCTCAAAGTGGCTTAGTCATAATATTAAAGTATTCTATTCTTTCACCAATTATTGTTGTGGATCTACTTATTCCTCTCTTAATTATGCCATATATAATTCTACTATTATAAATCATATAAGTAATTTCCTTACATATAATGTATTTCCTTGCTAACTCATGTGAATTGAAAATAATTATAATATCTATATATTTTCTTTGATTTATCATCTAATATAACTATATCTATTAAAATATATTTTTTAATAAATATTTTTCAAGATTCAAACTAAATCATTTTACTAGAAAATACAATGTAGATGAGACACTATCAATATAATTATATCTATAAAGTAAAAAAAAAGAATAGAAAATCAAATGAAATTACATGAGCATACATGTATTTTTATATAAAAAAATGCAAATATTAATATGGTATTTCTATTTAGAATATGAAAAATACTAGTCATGGCTTTGGACCATAATAAATAGGAGGAATATTTATATAATGCAATATTATTTGAGCCATCTCAATAAAGGTGTGATTTTTCCTTTCAACCATACCATTTTGCTGAGCAAAATATCAATTTGTTAATTCCCTTTGAATACCACAACTAATATAAAAATAATCAAACTCTTAATTAATATATTAAACACCATTATCAAGACATCTCTCTTTTAAGGATGCCATGGGGATTCAATTTACCCTATATAAAAATTAGATGCATTTTTAACACTAGCTTTAAATTCCTTGAATTTAAGCAATACATCAAATTTCCTTTTAATGAAATATGACCAGATCATTATAATGTAATTATAAATATACATAACATAATACAAAGAAACATTAAGAGACATAACATAATATAAAGAAACATTAAGAGATAACACTTCAATATGTCCCACAATCTCATTATGAATTAATTCTAAAGGATATGAGGAATTTGCATCATGATTATTTTGGAAGGGGTTAGTATGTTGCTTAAAATGAAAGAAAATATCACAAGTTTCATGAAGAGAATGTATATAAGTAAGTCAAAAAAAAAGGATTCTAATAGACATATCATGTAAACTTATAAATTTAACATATCCTAATATTTCATGTCAAAATTGAGATTAATTCTTATTATGCAATGAAATAAAACATGTAGAGTAAGGAGAAAAAATGTTTAAACAGTTATTTTAAACACCTTAAAAAATCAAGGACCCATATTGATTTCTAATGGACAAGCTATCTTTAAGCAATGTTATAATGAAATTATCATTTGTAAATTTAGACCAAGATAGCAAATTATTTTTAAGCTTATGTACATAGAAAAAAACATCAATAACAACATTTGAAATTTTTTATTTTCCATGTCTAATTGATTTTTAAAATGAATTATCTTATAAGTAAATTTTTTTAGAGATATTTTTATAATCATAAAGAATATCTGATAAGCATATCATATGGTGGTATCCACTTTTGTCTAAAATCCATTTATTTTTATTTGAAGCAAATAAAGCACCATATAAAGTAATACCATTTAAATCTTGATTGTTATCTTGATTAGGATTTTGATTCTTCTACTTATTTTGATTAGATTTATCCATTTGTTAATTTTAATATATTGATTGTTAACTCTATCTTTGTTTCTATAACAAGTTTCCATTTTATGACCAAATTTACCACACAAATTACAATTCCCATTAAGATTGGGTTTATCATTCTTATTACTAGATGTATTATTCCTTTTTGAGTCAAAAGTAGAATTAACGTTAGATTTATGGTAATTATTGTTATCAAAATAAATATTTAAGTTGAAAAGTGCTCGAGTGGCATTCTATTTAGAATAAATATTATTCACAACTTGATCTTCTTGAATTAGAAGATTAGACAAATTGGTAATGTTAGGGACATATTACTCATTCTGATACATAAAATTCAAAATTAAAATGAAAATTTTAAAATTTTCATGAATATTTAATTGAATGATAAAATAAATTAGTTGATCTTGAATTAAATTATAGTTACAACCATATAACTAATTTTTAATTAGGGATTCTTCTAGGAATCTTAGGATAGCCTACACAGGTCCCTTGGGAATCTAAATGAATCATGTTATGGAAGCACAAATAGCTCTATCAGGAATCAACCTTATAATAAAATTGAGGATGGAATTTCTTTTAATTGAAGGTGATTATATGAACATCATAAATTACATAAAAGGTCTGAATAATTCATCCTAGAACATTTTTAGGATAATAAACAATGTAAAAAGATGATGACTCATCTCAGATGGGTATCATTAGCACACATGTACAAGAAGTGAATAAATGGGCTAAAATGATAGAAAATATCAGGGTTCACTCAAATTCATTTAATAGCTAGCATGGTAATCATTTTCCTATTGATGTCACCCCCTTATTGAATTGGATAGATGATAGCATGCACAAAGCAATGATGACCCATTTAATGATGAATCAAATCAAGTATAGATGAATTAATGGTTTTTCATTCAAAAGATCATTGTTTGGCAATCTCTTAAGATTTTTCATGCTCAACTAGACCTATAATCCCATAACATTACTTATTTGATCTCAATTCCAACATTCCTTATGCCACAAAGGGGTTGAATAGGGTATCTTGTTGAAGAAGCTTGTAGAAATAATTTATGGGTGGATATCATGACCATTTTGAGATAATTTCTTGTGAGAAAGCTAAATCATATGAGTATATCTAGCATAAAATTATGAAGGGTGGTTTGTTAACTTTTATGGAGAGATTGGTAGGCCATGACATGGGACTATTAAACGACTTCACTAAAGGGTAGAAAGACTAGGAGTTTTGTATGTATGGGCTAAGAATCTATGTAATCTAAGAACTAATCATGGACATAACAAGGTTGGATTATTCTAGGATCAAAGGATTTAAGGACAAAAGGAGGAAGGAGGAGCTCATAAATATCTTCTTCCATAAGGAAAATAAAAAACCTAAGCCAATGTCCTAAAAAGGGTTTGAGAGGATGTAACTATTGAGGAAGTGGCTTGAGGTTTGTATAAACATTATGTGATATATTACCTTGAAGGGAAAATACAATGTGATATTCTCCCATCACTTCCTCTTACTCAATCATTTCAAAGGCCACACCGTCAATATCCCATTCTTTCTACTAAAATTAATAAAGGTAATAGTGATGAAATTTAAGGGAAACCCATCAAAGAATATCATTAATCAAGGCTTAATTATCATACTAGTTAAGAAATGGGAACTATTGTGGTCCAAAATAGTCTTAGAGGTGATCAATATCCCAAGTGAGTTGGAATAATTAGACAAGGATGAGGAATTCTTCATCAAATCTAATGTTGAAAAAGATAAAAAGGAACAATTTGAGGGTAATAGAGGTGAGTCTTCCTAGGGGGATCCAAATCTCAAGGCATTAATAGGACTGGGGGACCCCTAATCCCAATATTAAGGAGGGCAATGAGAATTTAAATGAATAATCTATTCACAAAGATTTAAATGTAGAGGCTATTATATAATGAGATTGTGGAGTAATTTGACAATCTCAAAGGGATGATATGTCTCAGGATAATTGAAGCGTAGGTTGAAAAAGAATAGGTAGGAATTGAGGAGCTCACCCCATAGGATAACACTTAGAATAGTGGGGTGGGAGATAGGAGGGAGATCGAGAAGGAGATGGAACAAATGAATATGACCAACTTGAAGAAAAAGAGGAAAGGATAGTAAAAAGATCAGTTCATGGGGAATCAAACTAGAAGAAGAGTAAAATTCAAAGGTAAAAGTT
The DNA here is from genome assembly GCA_037957365.1 of Torreya grandis. Classification (NCBI taxonomy): domain Eukaryota; kingdom Viridiplantae; phylum Streptophyta; class Pinopsida; order Cupressales; family Taxaceae; genus Torreya; species Torreya grandis. The sequence goes on along the minus strand of JARHVA010003273.1, from coordinate 1,318,312 downwards.
CAATGGCCAAAAATTGTTTGTTTATTCTAAATCAAACTTGTCAAACTATTCTTTGTATCTTTTTGTTTTTGTGGGACTTCTGGCTAAAGTTTAGTGTTTTTTGGTAGAAGGATGTTTTTTGTCAAGTCTTTATTTATCTAAGTATTTTTTCTTAGTCATGCCTATTTTTTGGATTTTTTATATAGGAATGGCCCCCTATAACCTAGATTTTACTAATTTAATAAAAAAGTTTTAATGTTATTAATTTTGTCAAGATAATTCAAAACCTTTTCATCACTTTTCATAGGTGTAATTATGAATTTAAATATTAAATTAATGATTTTCAAGAGATGAGTGACCTTGTGCATGGACTTAAGGAGTTTCCAATCATCACTAAGAGACTCTTGATTACCAATGTGGATAAGGAATTCATCCTTCACACTTTTCAAGATAATTGATATAGATTCTTGTGATTTTTATTGAATGAATTCATAAGTACAAGGGTCACCTGATGTCCAAAAGGAGATTTTTAAGTCCCAATGACAATATTATACAACTTATAGGTCATAAATGTAAGTTTTACATGTCTTTTTATATATTATAGCTATTTCCATTAAGCATTTGTGATTTATCTAAAAAAAATTAGATGAAGCCATAACTTGCCTTTTAAGAATGACATTAAATAAATGCTTAAAATGAAAAATTTCTTAATGTGAATTTTAACTTCATTTTATAGTATAATTAGAATAAAAATTTAAAAATAGAATAAATGTTAAATTTAATGCAAGAGAAAGTAAGAAAAATGTAAAATATTGTGATAAAACAAGGTGTCACAAGTGCTATTAAAATACACTAATGTAAGAACAATTTAAAAAATTAACCCTTTTAAAGATTTTTTCTAACTATTTTCAAAAATAAATTGAAATACACATAAAACTATGATTAGTTTCAAAATTTATATGTGAAATAATATAAAAAATTAAATAGAGTTGCACTAAACAAGTGTCAAAAGAGTCACATATAGAACAACCACCTAGACACTATTATTAAAAGAGTTATAAAATTAATAATAGGAGGATTAAAAATATATAATGGAGCATGTATATGTGTTCAAAAGGTGAAAAAACCTAGGGATCAATTAGTTACATGACTATGTTTTTCAAAATATTCATTAGATTGAAATTCAAAACAAGTTTTATAGGTCAACTAGGGTTTTAAACACATGAAAGGTTAACATGCAAATAAAAAATGGAATTTAAAATTAATTTAAATTTAAATTAATTTGACCAAGTCAATAAGAAGACCAGTTTTTTTAGGGGTTTTGAACTTGGGATCTTCTTAGTTGTAAGTTTTGGAAAAAAAAAGTAAACAACTCTTCTACCAATCTTATCAATAATTTATATGCACAAATGTATAAATAAACCTTATTTACCTTTTTTTAATTAAAAGATATATGAATATGTATATATAGTGCATGAAAAATATATAGTAATAAATTAATTACAAATTTAGGTGAAATATTTTTAAAAAAGGGGTGGGCCCATTGTTTTATGCATAGAAATTAATGTAATTAATAAATAAAGTATTTTAAAAATATAATATGGAAACTATATAATTACCTTGTCATACTTCTTATTCCTATATCTGGTTATAATGCTTGATGTGAAAAATGGGAGCTCATACTAGGTGGAATAAGCCACCAAAGACTACCAAAATTTATAAAACTTTTAGTTTTTTTAGGATAAATCTTATTGGAAATTTAAAATCTGATTTTAATAAATAGTTCAATATTTTTAATTTCCACATTGAACTATGGTGCCTTGGGCAGATATGGAACCCCTGTAGATGTTTTGACTTACACAATAAATTTAAAAGATCACTAAAAGCCATAAAAACTAGAGGATTTTAGTGAATTAGCCTCTCAATACCAAGGAAACAATCAAAATTGAATCTTGCTGATTAAAAATTATTTTCCCACTCTGCTAGCCATATAATGGCACCTCAGGTAGCACAAAAAATTAACATAAATTTAAAACACCTAAGAAAGCTAGGGAGTAGGCTTTCCCTCTTTAATGGATTGAAATAATTAATCATAAACATCAAAGTAGAGAGATAGAGGCTATAAAAATATTTTTTTATAATTTTTTTGAGGTGGGAGGATATACTACAATATTAATAGTGCCCCTAAAAAAATTGAGAATGAAACTTGATCTCTTTTTGTTGTTTACTTTCCCAATAGAGGCTTTGGATGATAAATGAGAATTTTGGAGTCCTTACTAGCCATTAAAATAATTCTTCTTAGATTCTAAACCTACAAAATAGATAGAAAGATATACCATAGGCTGTAAAACATAGTGTGAGGCTGAAAATGAATAATAAAAAATTGGATTTGATCTTTCCTTGTGATCTAGATCCTTCCTAGAAATAAATTACCATATCTTAGTATCTAATACCATGATAAATTTGAAAAACCAATTCACATGATCTAGATATGAAGTTAATTATTAAAGTACACACAAATAATAGTGAGCATAAATAAATGAACCAATACATAGGAATTACTATGGCAAAACTTCAAAGAGGTAAAAACTCCACCAATGTCATATTCATATATTTTAGAAACCAAATTAGCCCAATACCTAAACTCCTCCTTCTCACTTCTTCAATATCCTTCACAAAACTCATTATTCATGCATAATTCATGATTCATAATATAATATTTTGACACATTCACAATAGGGGTAAAAACCTATTTATAGTGAAAAGTGAATGGATTTGATCATTGTAAATAATGGGTCTAACCATATTGATAACATTTTAAATTAATGATAATTATAAATAAATATGTTTTATTTATACTAATAAGTAATAAATAATTTTTGTTTTATCATTTATTTACATGAGGTTGTTAACCCATGTTAATAAATAATAAATCATTATTATTTAATTACTTAATATGTATTAAGGGTCTTATAATTCACCACTTAGACATTAAATGTTTTAACAAATTGAATTATGGATTTCGTCTTTACCTGTATCTCTAAAAAGAATCATCATAGATAATAAATATAGAGAAAATCACCTACATGAATTAGAACAATTTAGACCATAAATGCATACAACCAACCAAAAATATTAAATTGTATAAAAAATGCAATAAAAAATATTACAAAAATGGGATCATAATAAATAATTCAAAGTAGATGATTTGGTTCTGAAGGAAAATGTGATGAACATCAATGCAAAAGAGGAAACAAAAGGAAAATTCAAGCCAAATTGGCTTGGCTCATATGTGATTATAGAAATACTCAGCCCAAAAATTTATCATCTAATTTCATTCAATGTAAAAGTCATCAAAAATCTAGTATGTTTTCATATTTAAAACATCCTATAATTTAATGAGCACATTTTGTACATGTTCTTATCATATATATGCCAAAATACAAAAATAGTGAAACATTAAAAAATATACCAAAAATTAGGACCTATACATGATTATAAGTACATTGTCATACATTAGTTCAGTTGTGCATACTATTATATATATTATTATACAAATTTATATCACACATGCTTCACTAGTGTATATGAGTGACTACAAATTACACCAAACATTTTTTCTTGAAATCATAATAGGTTATTTTACTATTACACACTTACAATTTATGTTTAGACATGAGAGTTGTGAAATATAGGATCACAATGATCTAGTGTCCCACACCATGATTTTATCCTTGTGAGATAATATTATAACTACTTAGTTACATACTTCACATGGGCTTCTTACAACATGCACATTCATTAGCTAACTCACAGGGGGCATGGTAAATATAGGCTTTTTTCTTCTTTTCCCACCTTATCTTACTCACATGCTCAGTACTTTACATTGTATTACATATTATTATATTTTTCAATCACTAAAATTTTGATACTATTGTCTATCTTTGTTACTAAATATTACTTAGATTAAAACTTGTCTCTTGTTGATCATAATATATAATAATGTATGTTTTTTATATTGCTTTTCTTATCTTCATATCTTGTATGCACTTTTCTATATGCTTTGAGGACATTTGAATATGTCATTTCCAAGTGACTTTAATCCTTTATATCTCTCATTGTATGCATGTGAGGACATTTGAACATGTCCTTCTATGTGGCTCTAAATCTCCATTGTTTCCTTGTATATGTGTAAGGGCATTTGAACATGCATTTGTATACATATTTTATTCAAGTGAATAAAGTTTGAACATGTCCCATATTTTTGGTACTTTAACATTATATTATGTGTTTTGTGTGTTGTGTGTGCTCTTTAATTATGTACATCATGGCCATGACACTTTGCTTTGGATGTCATGATGGACGTCATTGACCCAACCCATTGTCTTGCCATGTTGGACATGACACATTCCTACCTAAGTAGTTCCATTTAGCATTATATATGCAATTGCTCAATTATTTCCATGCTTCATTGTCACATCTATATAGACACACTTCTTGTGAATGTATGTTTTAAAATGCATATTACATTATTACTATGCTTAGTTTGTATACATAATGATGTCATGATTTTACATGATGTCAATATTACTAAGATTTATATTATTTACATCATAACAACATATTTCATAACCTTTTATTTTGAGTTAAGTTCTTATCTAAGCTTAACAATTCACCTAAAAAGAGGGAGAATTCATAGAGGTCTATATTAGAGACTTGACCTTCACAAATTAGTAAAAAAACATGATTTAATAGTGGTTACATAGATGACATAGTTTCAATATTAGAAAACACACATAAAGTCAATTTGGATAAGAGTGTAGACACTCAATTCTCACCAGCCTCGTGTTGAAATTATAATTAGAGAAACTTCTATAAATAAGACATGAATCATTGAAACATCCAAATTATTTTGTGAAAATGGCATGTATCTTCTTAAATATATTTAGGCATACATTATTAGGGAAATATAATGTATTCAAATATCAATTTCACTTAATTCATTTTGAGTAAAATTATGACTATGCAAGAGACACTTTGGGATTAATTATGTCAAATGGTTCCTTGAATTTAAAAGTCACTTCACTATTTATTAAGTTCATTAAAGTCATTTAATTATAAAAATACTATTCTAATAGGAAATTTCATAGCTTTTGGGATTACTTATTTTCTAAATTCATTAATTGGATTTATTAATCAACTCTCATGACAAGTGGCCAAGTGGATCACTACATCAAAACAAATATTAGGAATGATGATGTCATTAATAAAGTTATAAAGCACTAATAGATTAATGTAATCAAATAAATAAATTTGTAAATCCATGCCTTATTAATGCTCCCACTTTTTAAAATATTATTTACATTTCCATCCAAAATTGAACTTATATGTGACCACTCATCTCATTCTTGATCTAAAGGCCATAACTGGTCTAAGAAACCTATAATTATCAAGGTCACCATGGACGAAAAACAATTTTATAGTGAAAAGATATGATTCACAATTTCGTCTAAAGCTTCAACTATTTCTTCCATTTTCACCACAAATCCAATCCAAATGGTTCATGAGGATATTTTGAAGGCACTTGCCCAACCACATTTCTAAAAACCTTGAGCTCCATAACTTGGCACAATCACGCTTGAGCACTATCCATGAATCGAAGTCACTTTAGGAAGGTATAATTTTTTTTTAGTGATTCTTGTTTGTGTCCTCATTTTATATACCTTACTGAATTGAAGTAATAGTTTTAATTTATTTATTTTGTGATTTTTTTAATATTTTGACACTAACAAATAAACTAACCTATTTTTCAATCCAATTTCACATTTGGAATGACCAGTGGGAATTTATACCTAAAAAATATATTTGAGGCCTCCTAAATAATTATAATGACAAAATTATATGAATTTTGGCCTCAATTTATCTCATTTTCTTCTCATTTCTCATTTTCCCAACCCCTAAACATCAACAGGATCATATTATGTGTTGGAAGGTTTATTCCCTTGAATTGTCAGATTGACTTATGGATCAATGTTTCATGCTCACTATTATCTATTTTTTTCAATAAAATGGTGATATTACTATTAAAATGGTGAGATTGCCCTGTATATTGGTGAGATCAACCTGCTAAATAGTGGTTTTACTTTTTTTCTACTCACTTCCATGATTATTGTGAAAATGGTGGGATTACTCTATAAATGATGAGATTGATCTAAAAATAATGAGATTATACTACATATTAGAGATATATCAAATACATAAAACTACACAACTTCTAGAGTCTTGTTCAAGGTTGTCTAGCTTCTATTTTTGATGATTTTATTTTTTAAAACCACATGTTATCTCTTAAGTTTTTATATTATGTAGTTAGTTTGGATTAATTTTTCATTTATTGTTCATAAAATGGAAATTAAAAAGTGATAATTTTTGGAAACATAATGATTGATATGGGGGGGGGGGTGAATGAGTCTCTTAAAACTTTCATTCACATGTACTTTAACATTCCTTAAACTATCAAATCAATACAAAGATATAATAATGTATAAAGAGTCATTCACATGAGCATAAAAAAACACACATATGACTATGAAAACATCAAGGGGAAGAAAACCCACTGATATCTTCAAATGGACTATAGTATTATAAGTCAAAATATCATAATTTTGTGAATCTCTAACTCCATATGGAGCATCAACCCCAACTAGCCAAGTACTAAGCCAAATAAACTTCAATAAGCACCAAATTACAAGGAGCACCAACCCCCTAGTTGAATTAGCACTAACTCATCCACATGATTTATTTTATCACCTTTATAATACCTTATTGATAAATCAACTAATTATGACCACCTCTTCATCTCTTCATACTCTTATCCCTCTCAGACTGCCTTATAAATCTCTTCATTCAACTAGGTCTCTTCAAGAAGGATTAGGACATATGACCTTGATATTCATCTATAAGAACCACATTATATACTAATAATATTTTATATACACCCTTATGATGGTATACAATATCTCCTTTAGCTCTTCAAATTTTCTATATCCTTTGCTTCCACTTTCTACTTCTATGACTCACTAATTAGGCCTATTAGGCCTTATTCTTATACTAGATTCTTGGTCATACACCTATTAGTCAGACAAACACACTTGAACACTTAAATTTTTCACAAAATATGCCTTATTACATGGAAAAACATGAAAAAATCAATACATTAGGTCAGACATAGCTCAAATGGACCAAATCCTTCTTTAGGCCTTAAGGAAACCTAATTCAATTGGGCCTTCATTAGTACATGTTACCTTTTGATCTCCTTGAAATAGTTTTAGACTTAAAATGTGATATGAAAAATGTATATGTAACTAAAATATACCAATACTAATCTCATATTATTTCTATGACAATTTTTATTTCTGATCACCAATTGAAGCACGTCATTCATATTGTTTGCATTAGGCCTTCACACACATAAAAAGGTATGTCTTAAAAAATAAAAGATAAAAAAGTGTTTATCAATACAAAAATGACAAAAAAATATATACAAAAAAAATAAAATACCTTAAAAACTTAACCAAGTTCATTATACTTCATTGTACAAGGGAAAAGGACTCAAAACACTCCTGCAACTTGCTCACTCAGAAATGTCAGTTTCCCTCAAAGACTAGTCATGATGACCCAGAACTCCAACTCTTGTATATACATATTCAATTAATTATGATGAATTTAGATTATCCTATAATAAAATTATACCATTTTTAGATATAAATATAATATGGTCAAATGGCAATATTGGTCTTGCAGATCAATCTCATAACCTCATATCTCACTGTCTAATCTAAACATGATAGGTCAACTTGTAAGCAACTTTTTCACAATAATAACTAACCTAAAAAACTTATAAAAAACATTATAATTTGTTAAAATTAATTTAAAACATCTCCATGTACTTTATTTCATCACTAATCCATGTTAACACATTCCTAATCAACTTCTCACTGCTACCTGGGTTTCTCATTATTTCTACCATTAAGCCTATTAACAACTGGCTAACTTGAATGAATAGTTTAACATACTTGATGGATTAAAATTATACATACACCTTAATGTAAATTATAAATTATTTTAAAAACTCATCTTCCATCCATTTTCATACTTTGACGTGGTCAACTCTAATTACTACATCAAATCTCTAAGAAACTAGCCCTTTCCTGTAGGGTCTACTCAGACATTTAACAACTCAATCACACATGGACATAACTGGGAGATTTTAATACATGATCCAATATTTTTTATATCCATTTGAGACCTTTATGTTCTTATTTTAAAAATATATTAAACATTAGGTCACTGTTAGGGTTCTAAGAGGGCTTAAACACACTTCCACTCTTAATGATTCTCAATAAAGTACAACCCCTAAATTCAAAAACTAATTCCTATAAACTTGAGATATTACCCTTAAACCTATACAATTATTATCTTAAACTACCATTTATATGCCAAACATTCCAATGAACACTTTAAAGTTCTTCTCGAGTTTACATCCCTTCATTCTATGGACTTGAGAGACCTCAAAACCACTTTTCATGCCTTTTCTTGCAAACCATGATCTCAAAATTTGTGAACATGATTGATAAAACATATCATAACTTTGAAAACACTCATATATTCATAATTTTATAAGAAACATAACCTCATACCCAAATATGCCATACTCTCTCTCTCTCTCTCTCTCTCTCTCTCTCTCTCTCTCTCTCTCTCTCTCTCTCTCTCTCTCTCTCTCTCTCTCTCTCTCTCTCTCTCTCTCTCTCTCTCTCTACTTGCTTAGACCTTGACTTACAAACAATATTAGGCATTTAAATTGACCTTCATTCTTATTCCATGTGTTCTCCACTTCACTAACACATTCAAGTAACCTCTCTAATTATTATAAAAAGCCATACGTCCTTAAAATGCCTTGAAAACATACCATTATACCTCATTAGGCTAGGTAGGGTCTAGAACTCATATAGTTATAGACTTGTGTTGAAGGTCTTACCCTTATAGGCTCACATTATAGCTCTCCTAAGTGATCTAATACCTCATATACATGCTCAATCAACCTTATAAAACTACGCATTCATGTGTTATTCATCTCACCAATCCATCATTCTCCTTCATGTACAAGACTAGGCATCCTATATACATACCTTTTAAAGACACTACTAGGTTCAAACACTTGATAACTTTGACAACATTGACCTTCCATGCTAACCTTAACATAACTCATGAAATCATAAGAACATATAAAAAATATATCTTACACTCTCATAATCATTGCAACACTAATAAATAGTCTTTTTCATAGCTACACTCTACAATAACCTCATGAAGACCTTTTTAAGAACCTTTGACATAAATGAAAAAATTAATCCCAAACCTCAATAATAGGAACAATGTTCAATAATATCCTCCTTTTTCATTAATGGAAAAACACACTACAAACTGATCATTCTTATCTGCCCATTCTTGTCTTTCTCCCCCTTTGACATAAATTACAAAGTTTTGTCTATAACCCTTTCAATCACACTTCATTCAAGCAAAATACTCAACACAAAGGATTATGAGTTTATGAGACATAACACAAACATGCTCCCCTATATCCATGCATACCTTCATGGAATGAATCACATTTTCTTAGAGCTAATGATCATGATTATATCCACCTAAGTACTATGTTTCTTTAATGATTTTTAGGGGTAGGAATTACACCAAATTCCTATCTTAGGTGTTCAAATGCTACCTGTGGAAGTGGTTTGGTCAAAATGTATAAAATTTGATCCTATGTAGAAACATATTCAAGTCTGACACTTTTTTCACTTACTTGGTCTCTTATATTATGATACCTTATGGGGATGTTTTTGGTCCTTGAGTTCATGATAGGGTTCATTGAGACATTTATATCACTTTTGTTATCATAATAGATAGGAATAGGACTATTATAATCCACCTTGTAGTCTTTTAGGGTCTATCGCATCCATATGACATGAGTGCAACATGAAGCTACTACAATGTACTCAAACCCATAATTGGATAATGTTATTGATGGTTTCTTCTTTCTTATCCATCAAATGAGGCACCCACCTAGAAAGAAAGCTCTTCCATTGGTACTCTTCCTATCACCTAGACTTCATGCCTAGTCTACATCTATATAGGCTATCAAATTGAACTCCTTGCTTATTAGATACCAAAATACATACACCATAATCCCCTTGAGATACATGAGTATCCTTTTGATTCCTTTTATATGATTCTCTTTTAGATCATGAAACATTCCCAAAATACTTATTGTTTGCATGATGTCAGGTCTAGAGGTAGTGGTGTATAAAAAAATTATAATCACTGACCTATATGACATCTGATTGACCTTTGAAGACTCATATTCATTTCTCAACTTACACCCTATTATCATGGGTGTACTAACTAACTTACAATATTCCATCTCAAAATTATTTAACATTTCTCTTATGTGCTTGGATTGTGAGATGAATATACCTTTTTCAGATTGAGTGATTTACAACATAATAAATAATGATAGTTATCCTAGCATGGACATCTCAAACTCTTTATTCATCACCTTTTCGAAGTCCTTGGTCATTTTCTCATTATTTCCACCAAATATGATGTCATCCACATAGACAACGACTATCAACTAATGGTCATCTTCTATCTTGATATGTAAATTACTATTTGTAACTCCTATTTTGAATCTTTGATCCAATAGATACCTATCTAACCTAGCATACCAAGATTTAGGATCTTGATTTAGACCATAGAGATTCTTTTTTCAATCTACAAACATATTATTTTTCATCTGATAGTGAGAAACCCTCAAATTTCTCAATGTACACTTTCTATTCCAAATTCCCGTTCAAAAAGGTAAATTTGACATCCATTTGGTATAGCTTGACCCCTTTGAATCCTAATTATTCTAGAAACAATATTATGGCCTCAAATATTGATACTAGTGCAAAGGTTTCCTCAAATTCCACCTCTTGAACTTGTGCATATATCATGCATACCAATATATCCTTTTTCTTAGTGACTTATCCATCTTCATCCAACTTATTTCTAAACGCCCACCTTGTGCCAATGATATTCTTGTCTTTAGGCCTATGAACTAATTCCAAAGTCTTATTCTTATCTATTTGGTACAACTCATCATTCATAACGTATATCCAAAAAATTTCATTACTTGCTTCTATAATATTCTTAGGTTCAATCTTAGATAATATAACAACATTCTCTAGATTTAGATTACTTACCATTCTTCTTAGATTTTGATTTAGATTCAGGGTGATCTCTTTGAATCTACCTCAAGGGGCCTTTTGAGTCCTATCTCTCCTCAACTTATTCATCTTTGTCATCAACCTCTATAGTTTCTTATTCATTCTTTAGTTCCATATTCTACAAAGCATCCTTTTACTATGAATGTGATTTCCTTGTCTCATCAATATTTAAATTGGTTCTTTCCACTATCTTTTGTAGCCTCTTGTTATAACATCTATAGGCTAAGATCATTAATGAATATCCTAAGAATATACCTTCAACATATCTAAAATAAAACTTTGCTATGTCTTCATCATCTCTTTTGATGAAATATTTCCTCCCAAACACTCTAAAATGTTCCACATTGACAGGTTTGCCCTTCCATAGTTCATAAAGAGTCTTGTTTTCATTAGTCCTTATCTATCCTCTAGTCAAAATATAGACTACAGTGCTTACTATCTCTCTCCAATATACATCAGATAATATAGACTCATTTATCATAGTTTTATTCATCTCTTGAACTATCTCATTCTTTCTTTCCACTACCCCATTCTACTGATGTGTCGTTATGATTGAGAATTGTCTCCTTATTCTATAAAACTCACAAAAGTCATAAAATTAATTAGAATAAAACTCTCATCCTTTATTATATATTAGGCACTTGATCTTCCCATTCTTCTCATTCTCAATAAGAGCCTCAAATGACTTGAACTTGCCAATAGATTCAAACTTTTCTTTCAAGAATGCAACCCAAGTCAATCTTGTGTAGTCATCTATGAGTAACATGAAGTATCTATCTCCTCGAATGATTTGAATTCCTATAATCCCATAGAGATTAGTGTGTATTAACTTTAAGGGTCTTTTAATAGAGTACTCCTTGGGCTTGAATATTATTCTAGTCTCCTTACCATGTTGACATGCCTTGCAAAGTATGTTTGTGGGTTTGGTGATCTTAGGCATATTCTTCATAGACTTCTTAGTGCTTATCTTGACCAAATTATCAAAGTTTAGGTGACTTAAACTTCTATGACATAGCCAATTTTCGTATATATTTCTAATAAATCATCTCTCCTTTTTGATCTCATTCAAGACATATAGATTGTTCTTAATCCTCTTAGCATTGGTAATTAACCTTCTTAATTTGGCTCTCCTCATCTCACACCCTCTATCATGAAAGGTTAGTTTATGTTATTGATTGCACATTTAAATTACACTAATTATGTTATGTTTTAAACCTTCCACATACAACACATTTTATGTCTTGGTCTTCCCATTATCCAAACTCAAGACACCCTTGCTAACTATATTGCCAGTTGTGTTATCTCTAAACCTCACTATTCATATAACATTCTTCTTCAATGAGATGAACTTATTTATATCTCCTATCACATGTCTTGAGAAACCATGATATATATACCATTTCATGCCTTCATATTGAATGTGAAAGGTAGTATTATCTAGAAAATAATCCTCTTTGGTCTTTTATTCCTCCTTAACCAATAGTACATTTAGACTCTTGAGCTCAATATGATCAGTCCTAACTTGTTTTGGATTCCATATCAGTGTTTGATGCTAATCATGAATTTTAGGATATTCATGTCTCATTGAATCTTTATGTCCTTCTAACTCTATTAGAGAAGAATCTTGCAATGTGTCCCATATTATGACAACTTTAGTAAATACCATTTTTTTACTTACCTCTTGATTGATCACTCATTTTATCATGGTTCCATGATAACTTATCCCTTATTGTAATAGGATGTCTGATTGGTCTTTTCATGTTGGTAATATTGGTTTGTTATAACTTCTTATGCTCTTTCTCAAGCTTTCTCATCTTTTATATGAGCTACTCATGCTCAATCTTCAAGGAATATAGCTCTATCTTTAATAGGTCATACTCAACTTTCTTTGATATGAACCTTGTGTTGGCACCTTCTAACTAACTCCTAAGATCATTCATAGTCTTATTTTGATGCTTCAAATCATCAAAGGAACTTATGATCTTAGCTTCAAGGTTTACTTTAGCTTCTCCTTCATTATTTCCACATTATAATTCATCATATATGTTGTCTTCTTCCTTTTGATCACAAGACATCTTGTGCTTCTTAATATCACTTCAAGCTATTAAACTTGTTTCAAAGGACCAAGCTCTGATACCATTTATTGGAAACATAATGAATTAGATGTGGGGTGAATTAGTCACTTAAAAATTTCATTCATATTTAGTTTAACATTCCTTGAACCAGTAAATCAATACAAAGATATAACAATGCATAAAGAGTCATTCACTAGAGAATAACACAAAAACACACATATGAGTGGGAAACCCTCAAGGGGAAGAAAAATAATTGATCCTTGTAAATGGAATATAGTCATATAAGTCAAAATATCATAATTTTTTGAAGCACTAACTCCATATAGATTACCACCCTAACTAGCCAAGTACCAACTTGTAAGGAGGCACTAACACCCTAGATGAATCAGCACAAACTTAGACACCTAATTATTTTTATCACATTTACAAAATCCTTTTCATTAATCAAATAATTATGATAACCTCTTTATCTCTTCACACTCTTATCCCTCTCAAACTACCTTCTAGGTAACTTCGCTCAACTAGGTCTCTTTAGGACAAATTAGGTCATATGACCTTGATATTCATCTATAATACCCATATTATATCTTAATTATAGTTTTTATACAACCATTTTATGGTTTAAAATATCTATTTTATCTCTTTAAATTTTCTATATCCTTCACTTCCACATTGTACTTATTTGACTCATTAATTGGGCCTCTTAGGCCATGTTCTTATACTAGGGTCTTGATCATACACATAATGGTCATCAAAAACACTTGAAAACTTATATTTTTTTAAAAATAAGAATTATAACATGACACAAACATTTAATAACTATTCCATTAGATTGGCCATAGCTCAAATGGACAAAATCATTCTTTAGGCCTTAAGGAGACCTAATTCAATTAGGCCTTTATTAGTACACATTACCATTTGATATCCTTAGAACACTTTAAAAATTAATATACACTAATAAAACTTAATATGACACTAAAATACACCCCTAATAAGTTAATATTATTTTCATGATACTTTTAAACTCCAATCACTACTTGAAGCATACCATTAGTATTACTTACATTATGCCTTACAACTTACAAAAAGGTCTATCTGGAACAATAGAATATAACACAATGTTTACAAATAAAAACATGAAAAAAATTATATTAGAAAAACCACTAATTCCTCAAAAAAATTACCAAGTTTATTATAATTAATTACATATGGAAAAATGACTCAAAAACACTCTTACAACTTGCTCACTCAAAACTACTAGTTTTCCTCAAAGACCAATCATGGTGACTCTGACCTACAACACCTCTATAGACATCTTCAATGAATTATTATGAATTTATATGATATTATGATAAAATAATATAGCTATTAGATATAAATACAATATTTTCAAATGGAAATATGGGTTTTGCAGACCAATCTCATAACCTCATATCTCACTATCTCATCTGAACCTAATAGGTCAACTTGTGAGAAACGTTTTCACTATAATCACTAACCTCAAAAAATTTTACCAAAAATGATCATGTCTTAAAATTATTATAAAACATCTCCATGTAATTTTTTTCATCTCTAATCCATGATAACACATTCTTAATCATCTTCTCACTACTCCATGGGTTTTTCACTGTTTCCACCATTAGGCCTATTAGAGATTGACTAACTTAAATGATTGATTTATCATACTTATGGGATTGAAATTGTAAAAAAACCTTAGGAGACATGAAACATGTGGCTCAAAGTTAATCTTCCATGCATTTTCATACTTTGAATTGGTCAAATCTGGCTATTACAAAAAATCTCTAGGAAACCGACACTTTCTTATAGGGTCTACTCACACACCTAAAAACTCAATCAGACCCAGAGGAACTTTGAAGAGTTAAATACATGATATAATAGTTTTTATATATATTTTAGACCATTATATATATTTTTTAAATATCTTTAAAATTAGGTTACTATTAGGTTTATAAAAAGGTATAAACACACATCTGCTATTAATGATTATTCATAAAGATAGACCCTCAATTCAAAAACTAATGCTTAAAATTTATAAATAGGACACTTACCCATATAAAATGAATATATTAGGTTCCCATGTAGAGGTCAAATTAAAACAAACTCTTAAAAGTTATTCTTGAGTTTGCATGCCTTCATTTTATGTCCTTGTGGGACCTCAAAACCACTTTTCATGGTTTTTCATGCAAGCAATGACCTTTAAATATGTGAATGTACTTGATAAAACATATCATACCTCTAAAAACACTCATTTTTTCATATTTTACTAGGAAATATAACCTCATACCACATTAGGCCACACTCTTTTTCTTTGCTTGCTTAGACTTTGACATATAAAACACATTTGGCCTTGAAAATGACCTTCATGCTTCTTTCCATGTTTTATTCACTTCACTCACAAATTTAAGAAACATATCTAATGATTATACACATCAATACATCTTTCACATGCCTTGAAAATAGACCAATATACCTCATTAGGCTAGGCGGGGTCTAGAACTAGTCTAGTTGTAGACTTAAACTGAAGGTCTTACTCCTATAGGATCACCTTGAAACTCTCTCAAGTGATAAAGTGCCTCATATAAATTATTAAGAAACCTTATACAACCACTCATGCCTCTGTGAATTAATCTAAACAAGTCATCAATCTATTTTATGTACAAGACTAGGAATCATATGTGCATACCTTCTCAAGACACTGTTAGGTTGAAATGCTTGAAAACTTTAACAACAAGGACCTTTCATGCTGACCTTAACATCACTCATGTAGTCATAATAATATATACCAAACATATATTAAACTCTTAGAATAACTATAACATTGATCAATAATATTTTTCATAGGTACACTTTATAATGACCTCATGAAGACCTTCTCAAGAACCTTTGACATCAATGACAACATTAAATCCAAACCTCAAAAATAGGAACAATATTCAACACTAAAGTGTTTTTAGTAAATGTTAGTTTTATGACCAAAACTTTGGACTCACTCTACTAAATAATGGTTTTGTGACCTAAATAATAACATTTACATATGTTTCACTCTAATTTCTATGTTATTTGATAAACAATGAACTCATCCTACTAATCGGTGATATCTCTATGAAAATGGTGAGAATGCCTTACCAAATGATGAGATTAACCTGCATATCAGTGATATCAACAAGATGTAAACTACCCAATTTATAGAGTCTCATTTAGGGTTGTATGGACTCCATTTTTATGGTTATGTTTTTAAAACCATGTGTTTTATCATGAATTTTCATATTATGTAGTTAGCTTGTGTAGTCATATAAAATGTCAAAATTGGTAGCTTGAATGTGGCTTGTGACACTTAACCCAGAAGTCCCTCTTGAATGTTCTCTTGACCCTTCTAGGCACTTTTTTGTTAATTCCCAATCATCCATAGACTTTTAAGACCTAATTATAGTTTAGTCAAACCCCATTTCTCATGTTTATTCCATCCCCCATCTATCGAACCTATAGGATATGAATGTTAGGTTTGGGCTATAGCATTAGACCTTACGGTGTCCCATTTCTAGTGCTCTTATCCAATCACCTTTTGAGTCCAAATAACCATTTTCTCTTGATTCTTATTCTTCATTATGTCATCCTAGCATGAATGTATTTAACCCATGACCATATATCTCTATAAAATCCCATTCAAAGTTAATTTATAAAGGGTTGGAAACTATTACAAAAACAAGCAAGAATACAAGTAAGACCACTAATGTAAATTTCCCTATTTTCTGTATACAACCATCCAATACAACTACCAACATATTCAAACCTTCACACCAGTCCTTGACCACCTTAATCACCCTTAGTTTAGCATTTTTTCATCCACATAACACTGTTTCACAAAGCACATCAAGTGGGAGAACTACATCTTGCTTGGTCCCTCTTCTGAGTATTAATATGTATGCAACATGCTCACACAAGGGGTGTGGATACACGTTCAGTGCTTCTTAAACACACAAACCCCCCTCTTTCTCAAGTTTTATTCAAGCACAATGAAGGTTTAGGGTTTTAATATTAAATCATCTCTATAAATATCTCTACTGACATTAAAGATCCAAAATTTCACATGTAATCTCACATAGGGACAATGGAAAAACCCAAAAAATTTAGATCTTTGTGACTAGTTTGGAGAATAATGACAAGGCTTAGACTATAGTGCTATACATTCAAGTGTCATGTTTTTTGTGATCCTATCATTTCACTAAATAAATCTAGATCCTAGTTCATGACACTATCCCATTCCTGCATAGTTAGTAATAGCATCTGTCTCAACATATTAGCCCAGTTTTAAAATAAGTTATATTTCTCCTCTTTCATTACTATTTTTAGAAAGCTATGAAGGAAAAATAAATTATACAAATTAATAGTTAAATTATTGAAATATTATTTACTAATTTATTCAACTCATACCATTAACTAAATTATGAATAAGACTCTAATATTCCCAAAATGGTTAAATCATTTGGTGAACCTGACTAACTTTGTTTGCACATAAAAACCCTATAAACCCTAGTGTAAATTCCTTCTTGATTTTTTCCAATATTTTTCTAATTTTTTACCTACATATTTAAATGAAAAATTCACATTAAAATTTAAAATTACATAGTAATTTAAAAAAAAATCTGCCAAACCCTAATTGCGTATACTAGGTCCCTTTAAATCAAGAATTTTTATAATATTTTTTAATTTGTCACCTAAATATTTAATTCAAAATTTAACATTAAATTTTAAAATTCATTAGTAATTTTAAAAATATCATTTTTCAAAACCCTAGATGCATATATTAGGTCCCTTTATTTGCTTAAGGTATCACCTTACATCTAAAAATTAGATTCCACATAAAAACAAAAATGGATCTAAGTTATTTACACATATTTATTGAATTTATTGCAAACAATAAAGAGACCATACTTAGTCCTATCATGTATATAAATGATGAAGTTTACCATATATTAGTACAAATCTTCATTCTTTGCATTTCATCCTTACTTTTCATAATATGGTATGGTATTAAGAGAGTTATTGTTAAACATGTTAAGATATCTCTTGCCTCACCTACCTTGGAACCTTTATCCCATGTTGAGTTATGTTACATGGTCCATTCTACTCTTCCCCAGGTCACTAACCATCATGAAAGGGCCTAGTTGACACCCTTTGTCCCTCCACAACTTTGACCTATCAATTATCTTTACTCTCCTCTCATAGCTAGTCCTATATAGATAGTAGATAATATGGTTATAGTTGTTACTTTGTGTGATACCATGCCTCCCCCACTTAGTTAGGAGACCCACCACCCTCCTATTCCTTCCTATCCTAGTCCTAACCCACCTACCCAAGTAGATCCACATAAGACATATGATATTAGTGATCAATTTAGAAACATAGTAGTTAAAATTTCCATGTTCAAACTACTTCAGAATGCCATGTGTTCAAGGACATTCTTTATCAGGCACTCACTCAAACTTTTATGCCCATTGATTTAGATCCTTCCTATTTTGTATTAATGGTTAACATGTTAAGAATATATAAGATGTTATTTCTTTTGATCATGAGGAAATTCCATCTTAGATAGTTATTGATCAGAATTTACCATATTTCATACAAGCTCAAGTTAAAACCAACATAGTTAGGAGAGTTCTAGTTGATAGTGATTCCAGACATAATATAAGTAATATTACATTCTTACAGACCATGGGCACAAATATGGCATCCATACAAAAATAATATAAGAATATTAGAGGGTTTAATGATATACCATGATATACATTGGGAACCATTGCTTTGGATATCATGGTAGGGCCCAAAACCCTCTTTACACAATTCTAGATCATGACAAGTCCTCTTCATTATAATATTTTACTTAGATGACCTTGTATACATTTTATGGGGGAAGTTACTTCTACTCTTCATCAATGTGTTAATTTTATCCATGAAGCCTACCTATACACATGCCCAACAATAACCAACCCTTTAGATATTATCAAATTATAGAGTCATTTTTGATTGTTTAGCTAGATGAGACACCTCATATCATAGTTTAGTCACCACCTCATCACATTTTTCATGATCAGATACATACATTTGATGTAGGAGAGAATATCACATCTTGCACTCCTCCACTTATAGCTATGTCCTTAACTCCAGATACTCATCTAGTCATAGAAGTTTTAATCATTTCAATTACTCCATCAGTCATGGTTCTTACACCTATTATAATTATACAACAATAGTTATATTAGTAGCAATTGATTCTATAGATATAGCTCCTCTAGTAGTTATAGTTACTCTAAAAATCATATATACTCTCACATCACTACCATCTTCTAGTACTATAGATGATGAGACTCTCATATCATAGTTACCCCTTGTGGATAATTCTAAGTTACCATATGTACATGATGTTGGTACATATTCTTAGGCTACTTCAGATGATGATATGACAACCACACTCACATATGACTATTTGTGTGGATTGAGATTTACACTAGTTGGCCTAAGAGAGTATCAAGATGACTATACATCACTCTTAGCATCTCACACTACACTCTTAGGATACACTCCACATTTATTATCATAGACAAATCACTTGGCACATATAATTCACATGGTTACCTCTATGGATATAGAGCCAATCATTTAGATTTAAGTAGGCAACACACAACATAAACCACATATTATATTATAGATGTTACTTGACAATGGATTAATCACACTACCTATAATATGACATAGATCTATTAGTAGGTTATCATGGAAAGATGGTCACCCATTTTGTCTTTTTCATAGGATCATAGGCTATGATACAAACTCATGTATAAATTTATAATAGAGATTAGATAAAATACAAGTTTAGGGTATTATTTAGATTATGCCATCACTAGAGCTAGCTTCACCACTTCCACTAAATCCATCTACTATCAAAGCTAAACATCCTAGAGGAGACTTATCATCTTCATCATTAGATCAACCTTTAGTTGATTGTTGATAAGATGACACCATTATAAGTGATAGATCTCTGACTACATAAAGAGCATGGATCTTACAGACAACTGAGGAGATATCCACCATACAAACAAAATCTATAGCATATGATAATACTGATGATGATGATATTGAGGTATTTGATGATGGTCATGATCCTTTCCTCCATCTCCATCCTTAGTGAGCTCCATCTTTAGACCCTTTACCCCCTCCAACCTAGTCTTTTACATCATTATGTACATATTGCTTATTTCAAATTACTTGTATATAGCTTCCTTTAAATTACTTGTACATAATTTATAAGTATTACTTATACATAGTTTGCTCATGATTGATTATACATAACTTATATGCCAAATATAACAAAAAAATACAAAATTTCAAAATCCAAAAACATTCAAATATTAAAAAACATTTCAATTGTATGAATTCTCCATGATTTACATTTCTACTACCATGCTAGACTTACATTTTCTATTTTATGCTATTGTTTGTTGACTTACCTACATTACCATGCTTCACTTGATCTTCTTTGAGTGTGTGTAGTGACTTCTAGATCCTTGATTGTTTCACTCTACCCATTGAGGGGCCATTCTACTTCATAAATTTGAGACATACATAGATATATCTACCCCTTAGGGGAATCTTATTTGTGACTACACCATCTAGGTTATGTCATTCCTACACCACACACTTTAGTTATCATGTTGATGTACATTACTTACTAGCTTACATAGATAATTCGATTGACACTCACTAGTATTTAGAACTTGTGTATTTCTTAGCATCTACCTAGTCTTGTACTACATGTATTACATACTTTCACTTCTTACTTTGATTAGTTAGATGAAATTGTATTTATAGTATATTAAATGCCTTCCTTTCTTGATTTATGTAGCTAAATATGATTACATTTCTTAGTTCCTCTTTTGTCTCCTATATATGCCTTAGGATATTTGTTAATGTCTTTTTCTTTTATTCTTATGTGTGCTTTAGGATATTCACCAATGTAATTTGTTTGTACTCTTCTATGTGATTATGGCCCTCATGCTAACCTTGCTTGTTTTTAATTATATTTGTATGTGGCATTTGAACATGCCTTGTATGTTTGCTTTCTAGTTTGAGTGACATGTTCCCATGTCCCTTATTTGCTTGGCCCTTTAGCCACTCTTGTATGCTTTTTGATTCTTACCTTGCATGTTTATTTGCTTCTCAACTATTTACAATTCCATGATCCACATCACACATTATAATGATTTCTTAGATGCCATGATGGACATCATGTTCCATCCCTCTTTGACATCTAACAACTAACAACTAACACTTCGATATTTAGTTCATTACACTACATATGTTATTACATTATTACATTTATCTACACATTCCCCTATTGATCTAACAATCTCTAATACAAATCAAGATATATCTTGAGATATCTTGTTGATTATCATTGCTATATCATGTATTTCATAGCATAATATACTTGTAAATCTCTTTCTTTGAGGGTAGTCATTGTAGGCTCTTCATTCCTATGCTCAAAAGAATGGGCAATAAATAGGGGTTTTTCCATAGAGATCAGAGCTCTTATTGGTAAAAACATCAATTTTTAGAACACTTATAATATGAATCAAAGGTCAAACTAGGTAGAATAGACGAGAAAAATAGTGATGATTATAAAATAGTCATTAGTTTCAACAAAGAATAATAGTGCTAGGTATGAACAATAGTGTTGGACAACAGATTGTCTTATTTTTGGTGCTCCTATCCAAATAGAAAAAAACCCAAATTTTATAGAAATAGGTAGAAAGGTTAGCTCAGCTATAATTTTGTTAGATATAAATTAGCCTATATTAAATATTTTAGTAAATTTTTTCTTAGAGAATATAGATATAGGGGGAATCATGCATAACATGATGGATCTCACTTCCAGTTTTAGATTAGGGAGTTGATATAAATTCTAGATTAGAATCCATGTTATAGAGACTAGTGATTAGGGGCAATAAGTGTGGCACATTTGACTTCTTTTATTTTTGAGTTCAGTATATTACATAGGCATTCTTAGAAGTTGTGTGCCTTACTTCACTTATAGGTAGTTGAGATCATTTCAGAGTGGCTTTCATATAAGACTAACCTCCATAATACTGAGTAGCTTCCAAATAAGCCTAGTTTTTAGTTTCAGAGTGGATTTCATATAAGCCTAATCTCCTCCTTCTAGAGTTGGCCATGATTGGCCTAGTTTCTAATACACATATGGGTATCCATGCCATGTTGTCAGATTATAGAGGATTCATGGGATTTAAGATCCATCTCATATGATACACATTTATACTAATATTAGTTTATAGCTTCACTTCATGGGGCAATGATGGAGCAAAGAACGAGCTAGCCTTTGTATTCTTGGGTCACCCATTCAAAGGGATTGGACACACAGTCCAAACATGTATTATCACATGCATGATCACATAACTTTACCTAGTGGGAGATGATGGAGCCAAAGGGCCATCCTTTACATTTTGATTCATTCTTAGGGAATTGATCACTCAATTCCATTTGTGATATTACTCTTGCTATAACACATACAAAGAATTAGATAGCATCATCCAACATCACTCAACATAAAAATAGGTTTTGTATTAGTTCACGTACTCGGTAAGGTGTATTCATTATTGTCTCTTCCTCTCTCTCTTACCCAGATTTATACATTCTTATTTTAGATATAGCATATTTATTAAGAACTAAACTACTCTTGATTTTATTTTACATATTTACACTTTAAAATGTGCTCTCTCTACACACACCCATCATCATATAGCTTCATGGGATTCAACCTTGTATGTAAGTTAAGGTACACTTTCTATTTCTCCTTTATCCTAGTATTTCACTTTTCTACATCACTAGAATAAATTGAGGGAAAATATAGTCATATAAAATGTCAAAATTGGTATCTTGAGTGTGGCTTATGACACCCAACCCATAAATCCATCTTTCATGCCCTCTTGACCCTTCTACTCACCTTTTTCATATTCTTAGTCATTTGTAGACTTCCAAGACCTAATTCTAGCTTAGCCAAACACCATTTCCCATGCTTATTCCATCCCGCTAGGTCTCAAAACTATAGGAAAGGAACTAGGGTTGGATTATAGCATTGGACCTTAGGGTGTCCCATTTCTAGTGCTCTTATCCAATCACATTTTGAGTCCAAACAACAATTTTCTCTTGATTACTCTTCCTCATTATGTTGGCCTGGCATAAATGCATTTAACCCATGACCAATAGATCTCTATAAAATCTCATTCAAAGTTCATTTAGAAAGGGTTGGAAAATATTACAAAAGAAAACAAGAATACAAGCAAGACCACTAAGGCAAAATTACCTATTTTCTATATATAGCCATCCAATATAGCTACCAACCTATTCAAACCCTCACACTAATCCCTATCCACCTAAATCACTCTTAATTTAGCATTTTTTCATCTACATAACACTATTTCATACAACACATCAAGTGGGATAATTATATATGGCATGATCCCTCTTCGGTGTATTTTTGTGTAAGTAATGTGCCCACACAAGGAGTGTGGATACACATTTAGTGCATCTTACACACACTAACCCCCCCTCTTTCTCAAGTTTCATTCAAGTATAATAAAGGTCTAGGGTTTGAATATTAAATTATATTTACAAGTAGTTATATCAATATTCAAGATCTAAAATTTCATAAACAAGATCACATAGGGACAATAGAGAAAACCCATAAAACTTAGATCTCTATGACCAGTTTAGACAATAACAACTAGGCCTAGACTATAGCACTAGGCCTAAATTTTCCTATTTTTAGTGATCTTATGCTATCACTGAATGAAAGCTAGATCTTGGTTCATGAAACTATCCTAGTCTTACATAGTCAATATCAACCTCTATCTCAACTATATCAATCTAGTTTTAAGATAAGTAATATATCTCCTCTTTCATTACTATTTTTAGAAACCTATGAAGGTAAAATAAACTATATAAATTAGTAGTTAAATTATTTTAATATTATTTACCAATTTAGTCAATTCAGACCTTTAACTAAATTAGGATTAAGACTCCACTATTTCCAAAATGGTCAAATCTATTTGGATTTAAATTTCACATATTTTTCATAAAATAGAATATCTAAGATTATTAATATGCTTTAAAAACTAACTTGTTTACTATAGGTTTCACTTCCCAAAGACCACATTATAAACTCCTAAATTGTTACTTGTAGGTTTTAATATCCTAAAACAAGGAAAATTTCATTCACATTTTTAATTTAGTGCTTAATAATGAATAATAACTTTTGACTTGGGTCCTAAGAGTACATGCATTTGATTTTTAGATAAAGTTATTTTTTATTTACATTTTTGTTTGTATAAAACATTATGCATATGCTCTCCCATTCCACCTTGAGGGAGTCTTAATGACTAAAAACACATAAGTTTAATTGCTTTCTTGTATACTAAAAAAACCATTTCAATGTATGCTCTTCTCTTTCCTATCTATGGGGTCCTGAAAATAAAAAATGAATCATGTTTTTCCCTTCTTATTTTTTTACTTCATTAGGTAGAGTTCATAGCCTTAGCATTGGTATTTAGGTATTTTTTAAGCTATGAAGTTACATCCTTACATCATACCAAACCTACTATCTAATGGGTTATATAAATTGGGGTTACACTAATGTAATCTTAGATAGTAGTTCCTTGAATCTTGATTGTGTTGGTAGCACTTCACTGAGACCATTATGAATGAAGTGGTCATGGAATGACTAGACCCTTTGGTGATTGTATTTAAAAATATCACATCCAATTTAAATAATATTATAAAGTGCTTATGTGATACATAGTATATTAGGACCATCTATTTTTTTAATAAAAAACTTATAATAGAAACCACATTTTCTACAACATTCTCATTGATGTAGAGGTGCAAATATATCCACCCCAAAAGATTGTATTTTAGTAAAAACCTTAAAGAGAAGGGGGCTTAAAAATCTTATTAATTATTGAAATCATTTCTTTAATAAACCATTAAATTTTATCCTCTTAAAGGCAAGTATATAAAAAGGACTCAGTGACTTGCCATAAACCCATGTTAGTTTATAAGTTATGTTCATGATTGATTGCATAATTTGTTGAAACCAGTGTTTTGATCATAACCACATTCAAAAACTATGTCAAGTAACAAAAGGATTAAGTCCAAAAACCAAAGTACAACACATAGTCCATACCACACCTATGAGATGAGGTGTTACCCTACCCAATTTTTAGGCTATCTTTACCCCATATCACTGTTTTGTTTGCCAATTATATCATTATTTTGTTCACATGGCATCATTATACTATCCAATTCAAAACCAATCAAATAAGATCAATTTAGGTCCAAATAAAGTTTTGAATCAATTTCTCATATTGGGTTGTTTTTTAACTAATTTTTATGCCCAGTCATTCCAAGCCATATCAATTTTTTTTAACCATGTACCAATCCAATTCCATGCTATTATAGGCTCATTTTGAACCATGTACCAAGCCAATTTAATGCCAGATCAAGTTCATTTTAAACCATATACCAAGTCAATTTCGTGCCATATAAGGTTAATTTTTAACCATGTATCAAACCAATCCATTTAAATCCATATTTGATTCATCTTAAACCATGTACCAAACTAATTCTATACCAAGATAGTGTACAAAACCATTCCAATGATGACTATGTTCATCTTAAACCACATTACAATCTAATCAAGTTCATCTTGAACCAAATTCTTGTATCATATAATTCTATGCCATATCAAGTCAACTTTTACCAAGGTCAGCTTGAAATCTAAACAATTGGAATAATGACAAATCAGGTCTATTTTGACAAAATTCTATTATTATGAGTCCATCACATGACAATTTAAACCACATCTTCTCTTTCCATTCAATATCCCACACCTTTTAGTTAGGAATGATGAAGTCATAGCATCCATGATTTCTTTCATTTGAATCATACTAAATCAAGACCACCCTCTTAGGGTCAATTTCTAAGACTAATATTGCCCTCTTTAGGCCAATTCCAAGACCAGAGACTATCTTCTTAGGGATTTTTATAACTAGAAAATTTTGCCCTCTTTTTTAATTAAAGACCAATCCCCTTACATGTATCTTTTATTTGGGTTATGCTTTCTTCCATATTGTGCCATGGAATTTGAAACTTATCTAGATGACACCCTATTCAAACAATACAATAACATCATCATTTTCTGACTCATATCAGAGGGAACCAAACTACCTCCTACCATTTTTTTAGACCAATTTTATACCTTTTTTTCAAAAATAAGAAACACCTATGTTGAAGAGGAAAATTTTAGACCCATACCAACATAACCACATCATTAATTCTCAAGTATAAAAATATGGTCAACTATTTTCTAATCAACTCATGGTTACTTTAAAGACCTCTCTAGATGCTACTTTATTTGGAAATTCCATTTATACATGTCCAATAACCAATATGATCTTATATCCACAACAAAACCATTCATTTCCCTTCCAAGGTTCATTATATATTAAATACGCAAGTTTGTCCAAGTTTGATAAATACTGAATAAGGATATGTTATGATCCCTTTCATAAGCATGATCTAATACATCCACTTCTAAAGCAAGATAAAGATAATCCACCAATCCTCAACATTTTTGTCAAATCACCCATCTTTGACCCAAAAAAGGCCATTAATGGTCCACCTCTATTTTAAAAAGGACCTTTATTTGACATAGGACCCATCTCTGATTAGCCTAACTTTGAAGAGCCCATTGTTATTGACAACAACCCATTATTCATCCATTGCCAAACATTACCCATTTTAGAAAATTCTTCATCCTAAAGTCTTAATTTCTTAGTGACAAGTGATAAAGGTACTTGTATAAAATGTAATTAAACATGCCTTATTTGTAGACACATTTCCATCAAAAAAAAGTTCCCCTTTGGAACTATTAATGTTATCAACATTAAAGTCAACATCTACATCAAAATCAAGGTCTATCTTAAAACCAAAATCAGAATTGGGTTCCATTCTAGAACTATATCATATTTATCATGAAAATTAGAATCAATATTAGTCTCAACATTAGATTTAGATCCCCTTGAGTTAAAATCAACTTTTAAATTAGAATACATCAATGGATATTATAACATCAGCTATACACTTCTATCAGATCTAGTTGAGTCTGCATCAACTTTATAATCAACATACCTTAGTATATGTTACATCATTGGCTACATACTCCTTGTAGATCATATTGAATATTATTTTTATCCTTTTATGGTTTTTTAGGAAGTTTACTTTAGCATCAACACTAATTCTCCTAATATCATCTACATGGATTTTGATGACTTTTACCCTTCTATAACTATTATTCATGCCTTTATATTTAACCAACCTATGCATTATATTGATACTCTACCACCCACAAATATTGATTGGGATTGATAAAATCAAACATTATTGAATTCCTTCCATGGTGACATCTCAGTGGCATAATTTTTGGGGAACCAAGTCACCATTCAAGTATAAGAATGATTTCCTAGTGAAACCTTATTTTAAGCACTAGGTGATAATCAAAGTCTAAACTAAGTATCTTATAGCAAAACCTCATTTAAGGTGCTAGAAGGAAATCAAAATAAAAAATTAGAATCCTTTAGTGAAACCTTACTTAAGGTGATAAGTGATAATGAAAATTAATTATCAACATATCTTAGTGAAATGTTATGCAAGGTGTTATTGGAAAATAAAAATTAGAAAAGTCAAGAAGACTTTTTTGGTTAAAACCTATTTGATGCACCAATAGTTGAGCTAATTAACTATGCGTTGCTTGATGAAGATACTATTGAATTCAATATTGGCTCTGCCAAAACCATAATCAAGTTGAATCTAGAATCAATAACAATGTGTGGGATTAAAAATCCCAATTTTTATTTATCCTTCACCCATTACACAGTCCATTATGATATTATCATTCACTCAATTTATAATTACATCACCAAATTATACCATTTATCCCATGCCTACCTTTCCTTACCCTTACTAGTAGTACTCCTTTTCAAATGTGTTACAAAGAAACCCTATTTAGAGGTTTGGAGGAAGTAGAATGACTAGTAAACAAAGATCACAATAGCACCAGTGTAGTCCAAACTAGTAGTAGATTCTTAATATAAAAACTATTTACAACAAATATTGGTTAGTTAGGAAAGGGTCCACATTATGAATTTTTTAATCCTCCATTGAGTTTAGATTCTTAAAAATCAAGAACATAAAATTAAAAATACTAAAGATTCAAAATAGAAAGATGATTCATCCAAATATGAAAACCATGATTATGGAACCTTGGGTAAGTTCCATGATGAAAAATAGGTTTCTATCATCATGCATGATTAATTTATTATCTAAAGTACCTTGATTCTTGAGGGTAGACCTATCTACATTATAGACAATTGAATTCAATCCATATTATTCATTATAGCTCATTACCAATATTACCATTATGACCATTCACTCCTATACATCCCAACCCATCTTATTGTGACCATTTGTTTTTCTATCTTAACCTTGTCATGAAAGTGGAAGGCATATTGAGATATATTTTGTGAAACCTTTTGTCAAATTATCTACATAACACTTTAAAAACTAAACATATTTGGGTCTCATGTGACATGGTACATGGAAACCTTAGTCCTTTCCCTCATTTTCATCTATTATTATCTATGTTTATCCGTTTTTCCTTCATTATCTATCACTATAGGTTGAACTAAATCTACCCAAGGTCCATTTGGACTATGTAGATAGTGATAAATTTCTAAGCTCATGTTGGTCACCCATTATAATCCACATTCTCACCATTTTTAGAGAATTATAATCCATGCTCTCACCATTTTGAGATTAACCTTTTTCCATTCTCTCACCATTTTTTGGTCATCCTTTTCCATGATCTGATTATTTTGTGAGCAAACTTAAGCGATATTATCACCATTTTATGAGCATCTTCAGACATGATCTCACCCTTTTATGAGTTACCATTACCACACTCTCATTTTTTTATGAGTTAAAACATTTTACATCTATTAATCCTCCATTGAGTTAGGATGCCAAAACCCAAAAGCATCATAATAGTCCAAATAACCTAAAAATTTGGAACAAGACTTACAATCTACATGAGAGATATAAAGCCACAAAATCCTAAACATTATAAAAAGGGATAAAAATATCTGTAAGAGATAGAAATATACAAAATTCAAAAACATTTGTCTTATCTTAAATCCATTCATTATCCTTGATTTATCATTGATCCACTCATGTTAGCAACCATTTGGATTTGTCAATCCTTAATCTAATCATTTCAAGTCTTAAACCATTGTTGGGATGTTTCCTTCCCAAATCCACCCTACTAGGTCAAAATAATTATTAGTTATAGTTATTTCATCTAACTTAATGTGTGTCCTTCCCTTACATGTATCTTTGCTTGGGTGCACCCTCCAATTACTAGTCTCATTGAGCCTTCACACGTGAATTTTGACTTGGTTAAATAACTAGATGATTTTTAATGCTTTTATTTTCAAGTTTATGTGTGTGTGTGTTTATTTTTTTGCTTGCTTGTTTGATTTTATTATTTTTTCCTTGGATTAGTCCATTATTATAATGAGGTCACCATCATCATTCTCCTTGTCATGCACGTGTACTTGAGTCTATCCATTGACATACATCAACATGATCATCATGATTTTTATCATTGGTGTGTTTTTTCCATTTATATATTGAATCTGGAGTCAATCCTTATGTGTATTATGGCCACATCATCATGTTGTTTTATATCAAGATGCATACCATCACATGATACGTTAAAAACTAGGTATTCAAGTCTTATATAGCAATGTTACATCACAATCATGTATTCAATCATAATTTATATATCTAATGAATGATAAAGATAGTATTTAATTATTATATAAACACATTAAAAGATAACAATTAAAGCAAGCATGGATATTTTTGTTCTAATTAAGGATGTGCATCTCTGAATTATCATGTAACAATAGAGTCATAAATATTGGTCCATCATTATTTTAAAACTTTTCATGATCATTTTCCTCATCCATTTTATCCTATCTTGGGATAACTACATTGGCCTAAGGTTTGTTTAGACTATGTAGGCATCACTCAATTATGTTTACTATATGAGTTTAGCTCGACCACCATTATCACCTCATTATTATGTTATTCCAATCATCTATTTCATTAACTTTGAGTAGTATCATGTATCTAGTTTTTATAGCTTATTCATTATTTAAAAAGTCCTTATACCATCACACCCATGATTACATCATCCATATCATATTTAGTTTATATATCAAGTTAACTCCTTGAGATATGCTTGCCAATAAATTAATTACTCAATCAATTTATCAAAATGAAAATCTACCCTATTGGGACAAATAATTGATATCACTCAATGATCAACAATCAAATCTATATCATTGAGATAAAAAATTCTTAAATCGGTCTACCTTTATTTAAAGTTTTGAAACTTTTAATTTATTTGATAAAATCAAAGTGTGCAAATTATTTTGGGATAGATCATTACCTAAGTCCACAACTTTCACCCTGTTTGGGGTATGTCAAAGTGTGACACTTATTTTGGCATGAATCCTTCCCACTTCCCCTTGCATTGGGGTCAATTCAATTCTATTCTATTAATTAGTGTAAATCAACATGTGAAAGTATTGGCTCATATGGATTAATCTCATCCATTTATTAATTTCGCTTTTTTTTCTTATCCATTTTATTCTTTTTGAAGGCCTATCC
The DNA here is from genome assembly GCA_037957365.1 of Torreya grandis. Lineage (NCBI taxonomy): Eukaryota > Viridiplantae > Streptophyta > Pinopsida > Cupressales > Taxaceae > Torreya > Torreya grandis. The sequence goes on along the minus strand of JARHVA010003273.1, from coordinate 1,287,051 downwards.
ATCAATCTTATTTTTTGAACACTCCTTAGAGGGAGCATCATGGGAGTCCCAAACATTGTTTAGGGAATAATTGTGAACTAATTTTCATTAATTTGAATAATATTATATAAAATGTGGACACATGATTCTTAAATAATTATCAAGTCATTTTAATGAATTTTTTATTATTTTAAAAGATGTTGCTTCACTTATATCTCCCAACTCCTCCTCAAATAGGAGGAACATGTAGACATTCAATTCTCACCACTCTCATGTCAAAATTGAAAATATAATGAATTATATAAATAACACATGAATCATTAAAATGCCAAAATTATTTTGTGAAATTGGCATCCATATTCTAAAACATATTGGGGAATCTATGATTAGGGCAATGTATTATACACAACTAATAGCTTCCCTTAATTCATCCTAAGTCAAATTGTGACTTTCTAAGAGATGATTTGGGATTATTTATATCTATTTGACATTGAATGTCACTTCACTTTTCATTAAGTTAATTAAACTCATTTAATTAACCTAATCTTATTATCATAGGAAATTTCATAGTTTTTGGAGTTTATTATTTTCTAAATTCATTAATTGGATTTATTCCTCAAGTCTAATGACAAGTATCCATGTGGATCATGACATCATCATGAAATAATGATAAACACCAAGAATGATGATGTAATCAAAAAAGCTATCAAGAACTAAGAAATAAATGTAAGTAAACATATGAATTTGCAAAGCCATACCTTAATAATGTTCCCACTTTCCAAAATATTAATTACATTTCCATCTAAAATTGAACTCATTTGTGACCATTCATCTCATTATTGATCCAAAGGATGTAACTAATCTAAGAAACATATAAATATCAAGGTCTTCATGGTTGAAAACAAACTTTGTAGTGAAAATATATAATATAGAATTTCTTCTAAAGCCTCAACCATTTATTCTATTTTCATTCACAAATCCAATCCAAATGGTGCATGAGGAGATGTTGGAGGTACTTTTCCAACCACATTGATAAATACCTTGAGATCCACAACTAGGCACAATCATGCTTTTCGACTGTCCATGAAGATAAGTCACATTAGGAAGGTATAATCATATTTTTATGCTTCTTGTTAGTTTATTAATTTTATTGACCTTGCCCAATCGAGGTAATAGGATTAATATGTTTTTTCTGTGAATTTGTTTATATTTTTATACTAATAAAAAAACTAACCTATTTTAAAATCCTATTTCATAAGGATCACCACATTGGAAAGCAGTGCTCTAGTGCCTTTCTAAACATTGTTATTCAAATGCCTAAAAAATATGCCTTTCTATAATCTCTCAAAATCCTAGTTTAATTATTTTAATACTCAAAATTTTCATAGTTTTAGTTTCTAAAATTACTCATAATTACATACTTTATCTCATATTTGCTTAGTTTAGGGGAAATCATGTGCCACATGTTGTTCAAGTTTGGCATACAAGTTTCTTCTCAAAATTATGATTGTTTTATAGAGTCTTTGAATCTATATGCACCATGTATCAATTAGGGGCATGTGTGTGGCATATTGATTCCTAATTGCACCAATTTGTGCATCATTTCATAGATGAAATGATAATTCATTTCATAGATGGAATGATAATTCATTTCATTCTCTACATTATATACACTAGATCTAGATTATACTCAATATTTACACCATAATTAAACCTTATTCCATCTAAAGTGGTTGGTTTACTATTTACACAAATATCTTTATTAATTTTATGTGTGTGTGTGTGTGTGTGTGTGTGTGTGTGTGTGTGTGTGTAGGGATCCCAAAGCTACTCCACTACTCTAGGATGACAATTATGGATTCAAGCACATATAAATTATTAAGAACACCAATTATTGATAAGTATTGGGTAATTCCCATTCCAATCAAATTTATTCAATGTTAATAAAAATGCACAACATGCCACATTTGTCATGTTTCACACCAAATTTTGCACTATAAAAGGCATAATTATTCATGCGATCTATTACGTATATTAATTACTTGTAATTATCTAGTTTATCCTCAATAATTTTTTATAATTAATGTTACATAAATATAAATATTACATATTTTTCATTTTAGGTTTATGTGGATCACAATTTAATGTTGTGTCCTACATCTACAAATCCTTGCCACATGTAAGTTTAGGTAAGCAATTTTTTCTTTTACTATAGTACTTATAACTTTGTTACATTAATAAAATAAAATGAGGCAATTCTATACATGTAAAATTAAAATTTATCTAAAATTTGTACTTGTGACCAATATTTTACACACTTAGCTCTAGACCTATCTTAGGGCCCCTTTTGATCACTTTCGACCACTATGATCACTATTCTACATTGATGAATGACCCCAAAAGTACTCATCCCTATTATTATAAAACTTACACATATTTTAGGCAATGCCTAAAACTCGACATGATGAAATCACAAATTGGACGAGACCACCATAGGTTATGATAGGATACTACTCTAATATTCTTCCCCCTCTCCTATATTCCCTCCAAATAATGACTAGTTTAGCAAATTCAAGGCTATAAAAAGGTTGAACCATGTCCCTATGAGACCCATTTTAAATATTTTCATTGATATTACTATAAAAACACATTTAAAAACATTTTACACACAAGGATATATCACATTGAAAAACACTAGAATCATACTTGTAGATTGAGTGAAGAATATTTATTTCTCCCAATTTTGATTGCATACAACCCTAGTAGCCTAGAGATGAAGTATAAATATGTTTTATAGGTTAAAATTAATGGTTAAAACACTTAATTAAATCATTATCACTATAGTATAACATATTACACTAGTTATTCACACATCAACATAACATGCGAAAACTACATGATGTTTGATCCCTCTTTATAATATTGGTATGTAAGCAATGCTCAACACATGGGGTGTTGAGGTCTTGTCCAAATTCAACCATTTACTCCTTTTTCACCATTTATTTGCATTTTTATTCACATTATAGTGGGATAGGGTTTGGAATAAAATTAATTACATAGTGGTATGTACAAGTGATCATAAACTCTTGCACTAGATATAGGCTCTATACACGAAGACATAGAGAACTTGAGAACCATAATTTATCAAATAAAAGTGGACAAGACTGCCATATGTTGTACATGATCATCACCCATATAGTTTAATCTTAGTAACAATATTTATTAGGCATAGAATTAGTTCTAGATTCTTGATTTTAGTCACCTGACCTCTCTACATAGCAAGTTTCAGACCCTAATTCCTCTTGAATGCATAATTTCCAACTAAATCATTGTTTTATCCTTAAAATTTTATATTTTTAATAATTTCAAAAAATAAATTAGTTCTAGATTAGTGAATTTTATCATTTTTATATTATTCTTCTAATTTTACATAGTAGTGTTGTCATTTAGGTTTTTCACATAAATCCAAAATTTGATGAAATAATATCATTTAAGTTGGGGACATTCAAAAGAAACCTTTAGGTAACTTAGGAAATTTTCTCCTAGATTTATCCTTGGTCCAAAATTTTATCATGAATCAATTATTTGAGTATGTCAACAAGCCTATGAAAATGTATCTCAATCTCATGATTCCAAAGTCAAGCATGACACTCTTAATCAAGGTAATGTGCACCTAGATATCTATCAAGATCTAATTTCCAATAAAAAATCTAATACTACTCAACTTCCTACATCAAATGTTGTGGAGAATTAATTTGAGCTTAACTCCATCATTAATGATGAGAACATAGTAAACATGAACAATGCGAGGTGTGTAGTATCATATATTATCCATATACACATTCTAGTTATAACAACTTTCCCACTTTAAACACCATTCAAGATACTTATCCATCTCACTTCATGGATATTAAACATACAAAAAAAATTCTTAATCCCACTTGTATCACTACATATACACACACAACACATTTCAATCCCTTATCATCTATCTAAATTGTATGAAAGATAATTATACAACTTGATACCCATTCTTCCTTAATTTCTACATCTTATACTAATTTGATACCATTAGTCTCTCCTCACTCAAAAATATATTCTTATAATATAATGAATAAATATACTTTTACACCTACATCTCTAGTCATCAAATCAACCACCTCAATGGAGTCAGTTATTAATCTCCCTATGTCATAAATTGAAATGATCACCTCATCATAATTTTATACACATAAACAACCTATACCAATCAAATCAAAATAACATACTTCCAAGCATCATCAATTTAAGTAAAATTCTACTTTTCCTTCAAAAGACTTTCTTAAACATTATGCCCTTTTTTATAATATGTTTCTACTTGGATATGATAAATGGTATCATATAACTAAACTTTCTCACCTCCCATCTCAATTTTTTCAAAAACTCATGAGCACTTCCCATTGTCATCATAATTTCTTAATGAAACTTTTATTTTAAATGAACATTCCTTGACCTCCACTTATGGGGGAATAGTCACTTTTTATGGGTCTAAGGATAGTATTATTAAATAATCTAATGAACTGTATATACACATTGATGAAAATATAGATATTTATCTCTCACTCAAATTTCTTATTGCTTAAATGATACCTGATGAAATATTACTTTATGTAGATGATACTACACTATTAAATTAGTGTCCAAATTGGTGATATCTGAGTCAAGAATTATTTTATTGATGAAGGTTATGTCAATTGTATCACATCCATTAACTTCAATAAAATAGTTGGATACTCAAAATTCAACCTTAAATCTACCCAAATTACATGTCAAGGCTATGATAGAATACAAATTCTTCCTCTAGGTTATGGTTAGATTCTTGTCACAGTTCCTCCTATCACATTTCATGTTATAGTCATGATATTAAACTCCCCATTATCATATATTATTTTACTCAGTCGACCTTGGACACATCGCATGAGAGATATAGATTCTTCAACATGACAATGTGTTAAATTTATTCACAATGGTGTTATATATAATATTCAAGGAGACACCAACCCTTTTAATTTTGAAAAATTTCAAGAGTGTGGTGATTTCAAAATGCCCACCCTTGAACTTTTACCTAGTATTCCTTTTCATGAAACTCAATGACTCAGTTATCTCATTAACTATAATAGAGGTTATAATGGACAACATGAATTTATAGGCAATATACCACCTATCCTATTAGATTATGATGATAATCAACCCAATGATATTAGTTTAAAAATAAAGACTTTCAACTGCCCTTCACACAATTACTCAATTACCTCCTTATTTACAACTTAGGTCTCATCAAAAGGTAGTGATGAAATTTTAGCTTATATAGTGATGCAAAAACAACCTATTCCTCATCCTTACTCAATAAACAAAATCATTGATTCATTTACTATTAATTTTTATACCCCTAATTTGATTATGAATATTCATTAGATGATCCCTTTTTAACTAGATTTTCAAAATATAAAGACACATACAAACTTTGATATCATTATTATTTATAAAATTCCTTAATTTACATAGTATTAGTTCTATTGATGTAGTTACTTGTCCTTTTACCCCACTGAAGATTATTTATTCTTCACTTAATGTTCATAGTTCTAAGGTGGATAAGATAACATCTACTTATCATTTAGTCACTTTTAAGCCTCTTAAAATTATTCTTATTGATCATGTCATTATGAGATGATATCGACTCTCTATATTTTATTAACCTTAGATCATGCTCCCTTTTGAGATATCAGCCACATTACTTTGACCACATTGAGAATTCCTCTTACAATTAATGAGTCTAGTATTGAACCTAATCTAAGTTATCCCACTAATGTTGAGAATGTATTAACTATTCCCAAGTTTGATCCCTTGCCTACACAATGGGAAAATGAGACATATTGTGAATTACATAATTTTGATAGTCATTTGGATAAGGATTATCATGCATATATAGTATTATTAACATAGTAGTAGGGACCACATTCCACCTACACCAATGACATTCGATCTCCATAGTTAGTTACTCCTAGATGTATTTTTTGTTTTCATTTCAAAAACATGCACAAATATACTCATTATCAATAAATTTAATAGCACATTGATGTGATTTATTTATAAACCTTACACTCTTATACTCATTATAATTTACTTCTACCTAAGATACTTACATATTATATCTTTAAACATGGGATGTTTTTCCTTTGGAATTAGTGTGTTACACATCACATAGTGTAGTCATATAAAATGTCCAAATTGATAGCTTGAGTATGGATGGTGACACAAAATAAATAAGACCTAATTGCATGCTTTCATGACCATTTTAGACACCTTTTTGGTCATTACCGATCATCTATAGACTTTTGAACCCTAATTATAGCTTAACTGGACTCTATTTCTTAGGCTAATCCTATTCCCCCAAGTCCTAAGCCTATAAGATAGGAATGCTAAACTTAGAATATAGTGGTAGATCCTAGGGTGTCTCATTTTTGGCAATCCTGTACAATCATATTTTAAGCCCAAATGACCATTTCCATTTGATTCCTATCCTTCATCATGTCAACCTAACATGAATACATCTAACCCATGATCAATAGTTTCCTATAAAATTCCATCTAAAGGTCATTTACAAGGGAGGTGACAAATATTACAAAGAAATTAAGAATACACACAAAACACTAAGGTAAATTTCCCCATTCTTTATATATAATCACCCAACATAGCTACAAATATATTCAAACCCTCACATTAGTCCTTAACCACCTCAATCAATCTTAATTTGGCATTTTTACATCTACATTACACTATTGCATAAAACACATGAAGTGGGAGAACTACATATGGATTGATACCTCTTCAAAGTATTGGTATGCAGGTAGCTTATCCACATAAGGGGTGTGGATACATGTTTAGTGAATTTTATATACGCTAGCCCCCTTTCTCAATTTTTATTAAGCATAATTAAAGTTTAGGGTTTCAAGATCAAATTAGATCTATAAGGAGATCCATTGACATTCAAAAATTAATATATCATAAGTAGACTCATATATGGATGGTGAACAAAACCCAAAAAACTTAGATCTCAATAACTAGTTTGGATAATAGCGGCATGAGTGGACTATAGTGATAGACCCTAAAGTGTCGTATTTTTGGTGCTTCTATCCTTTCACCAAAAAAATCTAGATTCTAATTTATGATACTATCCCAGTCCTATATATCTAGTTTTGTCTCAGCTGTCTCAATCCAATTTTAAGCTAAGTTGTATTTTTTATTATTTATTTTTATTTATAGAAAGGTTTAAAAGACAATAAATTATTTAAATTTGTAATATTATTATTGTAATATTATTTACTAATTTATTATTCTACCATTGACTAAATTAAGAATAAAACTCCATTATTCCCAAAACTATTAAATCATTTGGTTAACCAGGCTTCATTTGTGCATAAAAACCCTAGAAACCCTAAGGTAAATTCCATGTTGATTTTTATAATATTTTTATGATTTTTTTCATGCATATTTAAATCATAATTCACATTTAATTTTTAAGTTTACCTTACTAATTTTAAAAATTATTTCATTCAGACCCTAGTTGCCTATACTATGTTTAGGTTTTTTCCAATATTTTACTGATCTTTCCTGCATATTTAAATAAAAAATTCACATTTAAATTTTAGATTTACATTATTAATTTTTAAATTTATTTCATTCAAACCCTAATTACCTATACTAGGTCCCAATTTTTTCCAATATTTTACTAATATTTTTTGCATATTTAAATAAAAAATTCACATTTAATTTTTAAATTTACCGCAGTAATTTTAAAATTAATTTCATGCAAACCCTAGTTGTACTATACTAGGTCCCTATTACTTTTAAGGTATTACCTTACACATAAATCAAAATTTCACATTAAATTTTTAAAATTTACCTTATTAAATTTTAAAATTATTTTTCAAAAACCCTAGTTGCACTGGTCCCTATTGCTTTTGAAGTATCACCTTACACATAAATCAAAATTTCACATTAAATTTTTTAAATTTACCTTGACAAATTTAAAAATCATTTTTCAAAAACCCTAGTTTCATATACTATGTCCCCTTGTTTTAAAGGTATCGCCTTACATGTTTGTGAGATTCATATCCTTTTTATACATAATTTAATTTTCTATTTTTAGGACTTTACATTTCCTTTATTCAGTGCTTTCCTTCCACTGTATTTTTATTATTACAACTTATTACAAAAAATGGCCCAATATACCAGTTTTGATGAAACCGATAAGAGGGAAATTCAAGACCTTTTAAACAAACATCTTGATATGAAAAATGACATGATGAAAATACTACAAGGAGAACTATAAAAAGTGAACAATAGTCAATCTTCTCAAACCATAGAGCAACTGATTTCAAATAACACTATGGGGGTAATTATGTCTCAACAAACCCCTATAGTAGACCAACCTTCTTATGAGGCACCACCAGTTATGATTAGTACATATTTGTCTCCTAATGTGGCTACCCTTATACAAGAGATAAAGTCTCTTCAATCCAAGGTGATATGTCTTAAGCAAGGCGCATCTAGACCTACACAAGCTTTGGTTTATTTTTCTCTACTTCATAGACCATTGGTATGTCATATTGTTTTTACACCCTTGACACCAGGTTTTGATCAAACCAAGCTCACTCTATATAATGAGAAGGGTGATCTAGTGACACACTTGAGAGATTTTCATCTAGCATGCTTGGACTATGTGCCAAATGGCTAGTTACTAACCAACATATTTCCATGGAGTCTAAAGGATTATGCTTTAAAAAGTTCTATAGTCTACCAAATTAGTCAATCAATGCATTCATTCGTTTAATTGGCATGTTCCTAGCTCATTTCAAGATTAATATAGGTGACAAGGTTTCTTATGCCCAAGTTTCAAAATAGAAATAAAGGTCAAATGAGCATCTCATAGATTTTGTTCTTTGATATAAGACTATCTTGGCTAAAATGACTAGCCCCATGGCCAATCAAGAATGAAGAGATCTCTTCAAATAGAGTCTTCTACCAGCTTTGTATGAGTCAATAATTTTCAAAAGGTTCTCTTCCATCACTGAGTTATGTCATACACTAAAGGAAAGGGAAGTCAAACTAATTTTAGTGGGCAAACTTAAGTACAAAAGCATATCAAAAATAACAAACAAGAGTAACAGTAAAGTCCCATACAAATTAAAGGTTAATGATAACAAAATTGAAAATCAACCTACAATTAATGTGGCTTTAGAGCCCCCTTAGTGAGTGGTTTTATCATCACCTCCTTGGTGAACTTTTACCAATCTACTAGTATCTTCAGCTAGAGTCTTACAATAGCTATTGGAATGTAATATCATATCTCTCCTTCCTATTTAGGAAGTTGATCCAACAAAGCCTCTTCCATGAGGATATGATCAAAATGCATTTTGAGATTTTCACAGGGTACCCCACCACACAAAAAATAGAAGCATTAGTTTGAAAAACAAGATATAAGACTTGAGAAATGAAAAAATTATTGATCTTGGCACTCTAGTTGAGCCTCTTTAGGAAAAGCAAACATAGCACAAAGCTTTGAAAATCTTCTCAGATCCTTTCCCACAACATTCTAAATATAATATAAGGGATACATCAGGTGTTCACCATGCATACCATGCATATCCTCCATGATCTACATACCAGGTACCTTCAGTTAAGTTACACCCTTTAAGCAACATGATTGATGTGTATAATTCTAGAGTTTCATATAGACTGTCCATCTCCTTCTTATAGTAGGAGATAGTTAAGGATCATTTAGATTACCATGCACTCTTTATTAGAGCTTACATTAATCATCATTTAATTCATAGTGTTCTCATAGTAATGGATCTAATGTGAACATGTGTACTATGACCTTACTATAGCATTTGGGATATTCAATGTAGGAAATTACCCTAATGGACACAATTATTAGTGGATTCAATGGGCACATACAAAGTTCATTGGGTGAGATTGTATTTCTTCTATAGTTTGGTCTAACACATGTGGCCATACCATTTACTATTATTCGTAGTACAAGATTATTTGATATGTTACTTAGTTAACCATAGATCCAAAAACTTTGTGTAGTACATTCTATAGTTCATAGATGTGTAAAATTCATTCATGTTAATTAGGTTATCATAGTTGTTGGAGTTTCATATGAGTTACCACTCCCCACTTCAAATCCATCTCATACTTTATATTCATCTATTTTAGCTTCTCTACTAGTTACAATTCTTCTTCCAGTTTAGATTCAAACATATTCAAGGCCTTCCTCACTAGCATAGAAAGTTCACACACTTCCATGGAGGCATCTTTTAAAACAACCATAATTTCAAGACTCTAAAAAGTTTTTAGCTACAATGTTCATACCTAGGGCAATATCATTGAAGTCTCATTCCTCTACACACATAACACATATTTAGAAGGATACTCCTATTGTCAGATGGATCCCTAAAATCCCTATAGTTTCATAAGAGTTATTTGGATTTTTATACTCAAAATACCAAAAATATTTCAATTCTATGCTTTATTCATGCTTTACATTTCTACTACCATGCCAGACTTACATTTTGTTATTTTATGCTATTGTTTGTTAATTTATCTACATTACTATAATTCACTTGATCTTATTTGAGTGTGTGCACTGACATCCATATCCTTGATTGATTCACTTTACCTATTGAGGGGGAATCCTAATTCTACATTCAAGACATACATTGATATATCTACCCATTGAGGGCATCTTTTAAATGACTACACCATCCAAGTTATGCCATTCCTACATCACACACTCGAAGTTATCATGTTGATGTACATTACTCACTAGATTACATAAATTACTCTATCATAACTCAATAGTATATAGCACTTTTGTATTTCTTAACATCTACCTAGTTTTGTATTCCATGTTTTACATACTTTCACTTCTTACTTTGATTAATTAGATGGATTTATATTTCTAAGAATACTACATATTTTCCTTTCTTGATTTATATAACTAGATGTGATTGCATTTCTTAGTTCCTATTTTGTCTCTTGTGTGTGCCTTAGGACATTTTCCAATGTCCTTTACTTGTACTTTTTTATGTGCTTGTGACTGTCATGCCAACCTTACTTATTTTCAATTATATGTGTATATGGTAATTTTAATATGCCTTATATGCTTGCTTTCTAGTTTGAGTGACATGTGCTCATGTCTCTTATTTTCTTTGCCCCTTGGCCACTCTTATATACTTCTTGCTTCTTGCCTTGTATGTTTGTTGCTTGTTTTCTTCTCAATTTTTTGCAATGCCATGATCCACATCATGCATTATCTTACTTTCTTGGATGCCATGATGAACATCATGTTCCATGCCTCTTTGATAACTAAAAACTAAAAATTAACATTTACAGTTTCAATTTGGTATATTTCACCTACTATTACATTGTTATATCTATCTAAGCATACCCCTATTGATCTCATAATATCCAATACAAACTATGCTATATCTTGAGACATCTTTTCAATTGTCATTGTTATATAATGTATTTTTTAGCATAACACATTTTCAAGGCTCTTTCTTCTATAGGTAGTCATTACAGGGTATTCATTCCTACCCTTAGAAGAGGGGGCAACAAATAGGGGTTTTATCACAAAGATCAGAGCCCTCCACTAATAAAAAATCAGTTTTCAAAACACTCAGAACAATAATCAAAGTTTAAATTAGGCAGAAAAAACCAAAAAAAATAGTGAAGATTATAAAACAATGATCAGAATCATCAAAGGACACGAGTGTCAGACTTGGATAACAACATTGGACCCCAGGGTGTCCCATTTTTGGTGCTCTTGTCAAAATAACAAAAATCCCAAATTCAAAAAATAGGCAAGAAAGTAAGTTTAGTTATAGTTTTGTTAGTGATAATTTAGTTTAGAATTAGTAGTTTCAATATAGTTTTTCTCAAAGAATCCATATATAGGGGGCATCATGCATGACATAATAGCTCTTGATTCTATTTTTAGATATTTAAGTTAGTACAACTTCTAGATTATAATACATGTTATAGACACCATTTATTAGGGGTAATGTGTGTAGCATATGTTCCTTCTTTTATTTCCAAGTTCAACATTACCCAAGAATTCTCAATAGTTGTGTGCCCTATTTGATCTATATATGGTTGATATCATTCTTGAGTGGCTTTCATATAAGCTTAGTTCTTATTTTTGGAGTGTTTTTCATACAAGCCTAATCTCCACCTCTCAAAGTAGCCAAGGTTGGCTTAGTTTCCAATACACCTTCAGCTCTCCATACCATATTATTATATTATAGAATATTCATGTGCTTTAAAAGTCATCTCATATGACACATTCATACTGATATCACTTCATAGCTTTAGTTTGTCAAAAATGATGGATCTAAAGTACTAGATAGCCTTTCTATTCTTGAGCCACCTATTCAAAGGGATTACACACATATTCCAAACATTGATTAGCACATGCATGATCATATAGATTTACTTAATTGATGATGATGGAGCCAAAGGGATAAAATTTACATTCCTGATCCACTCTTAGGGAATTGAGAACTCATCTTTGTTCATGATATTAATTTTGGTACAACACATATCTAGCATTACTCAACATCCCTCAACAATACAATAAGTTTTGTATTAGTTTGCATACATGGTGAGGTGTATTCATTACTTTATCTTCCTCTCTCTTTCACCTATATTTTATATGTTCTTATTTTAGACATAGCATGTCTAGTAAGAATTGATCTACTTTTTATTTTTCTCTTGTAAATTTACACTTCATGATGTGCTCTCTCTACACACATTTATCATCATGCATCTCCATGGGCTTCACCCTTACAAGTAAGTTCAGGTACACTTTTTACTTTTCATTTATCCTAGTATTTCACTATGTTGTATCACTAAAATAAAGGGGGGGTAAATTTAATCATATAACATGTCCAAATTGGTAGCTTGATTGTGGCTAGTTACACCCAATGTATATAACCTTCTTGCATGATTGCATGACCCTAATAAACACCTTTTTTCTCATTACCAATCATCCATAGACTTCTAAATCTTGATTCTAGCTCATTTAGACTTTATTTCCTAGGTTAATCTTATTCCCCTAGGTCCCAATCCTATAGGATAGGAGCACCAAACTTATACTATAACACTAGACCCTAGGGTGTCTCATTTTTTTCACTCTTGTCCAATCACATTTTGAGCCCAAATGATCATTTCCATTCAATTCCTATCCTTCATCATGTCATCCTAGCATGAATACATCTAACCAATGATAAATAGTTCCCTATAAAATTCCACTTACAAGGGAGGTGACAAATACTACAAAGCAACCAAGAATACAAAAAAACCACTAAGGTAAGATTTCCTATTCTCTATATACTATCACCCAACATAGATACAAATATATTTAAACCCTCACACCATTCCATATCCACCTCAAACATTACATTATTTCACAAAGCACATCAAGTGGGAGAACTATATATGTCTTGATCCCTCTTTGAAATATTTTTATGTAAGCAACATGCCCACATAAGGGGTGTGGATACATGTTCAGTGCATCTTACACACACCAATCCACCCTCTTTATCAAGTTTTATCAAGCACCATTAAGGTCTAGGGTTTTAATATTGAATCAAATCTATAAGGAGTTCCATCAACATTCAACACTTAAGATTTCACAAATAGACTCATATAGGGATAGAGAACAAAACTCAATAAATACAGATCTCTATGACTAGTTTAGATAATAGTGGTAGGAGTGGACCCAAAAGTGTCCTATTTTTGGTGCTCTTATACTTTCACTAAACGAAATCTAGATTTTGATTTGCAACACTGTCCCAATTATGCATAGCTAATTTTAGCCTCTATCTCAGTCATCTTAGTTTAATTTTAAGCTAAATTATATTTCTTATTATTTATTGCTATTTATAAAAAGGTTTAAAATACATAATAAATTATACAAATTAGTATTATAATTATTTCAATATTATTTACCAATTTATTTTCTAGACCCTTAACTAAATTAGGAATAAAACTCCATTATTTCTAAAAATGTTAAATCACACAGATAGGTATAAAATATTTCAACAACATTTTTTTGATTTACCAAAACATCCATTATCACCTTCCCAAGAATGTATTCAAGGTCATTTATAAGCACAGGCTCAGCATTACCTATAACCTACATCATCAAAAATATATAAAGATATTAGTCACATTTCAATACTAGTTTCTTGCATTTATTTCTCTTAAAAATGGGTGCCATGTGATTGTCGCTATTATATCATACCTAAAATATCCATAGAGACCATGCATCATGAAGCCCTCACATTATTTTTTGTGAAGATATATTAGACTTTGATTAAAGTCAAATTTTATCTACAATAATATATATCTGGTGTTATTGATGATGTATGTCATGAGAAATATTAGTATTTGTGAGCACATTATTTTACTACATCACAATATTATTCAAATTTTCATATGAGTTGGATTTGATATTTACATTGTATGATAGCATGTTATCTTATATTCTCATGATTATTCTCTTTAATTTTTGTAATTTAACTAATGCATTTATGATATTTTATTTTAAAAACATTTATTTTTTATTAAATAAGATGATAAATCAATTTCCAAAGTTAAATCTTTGTCTATGATTCATTTATATTTGGCAACCATTTACTTCGCCCAATTTTGGGATGATTTTTCCTTACATATATGCTTGTGCTATCTCATTTCTAAGAATAGTATATTTATTTATATGACATGGCTATTATAACACAACTAAAACTATCATATTTCCCTTGTGATAAACTACAAATAATAGTCATCACTGTACCATTTATTGCACAAATGGATTTTTAACGATCCTCATTTATTCCTTATCATTTTATCATTTAAAAGAACACATATGTTAGTCTTGAGATTTCACACTTACTTGCGAGAAAGTATAATAATATTTAAGTACAACACAATAGTTAAGTACTTATCTCTTGTTACCAAATTTTAAGATTTATTATGTTTATTACTTATGACACTCATGATTGGTTTTAGAAATTCATATGGAGGAGGAACATAAAAATTCATAAAATTTAAAAGCCAAATCATAAAATAAATAAAATTTAATGATCAAAAGGAAAGTAAAAATTTAAAAATAAAAATCGCACCAAAATATGTGATTCTTCCTTGGCATACATACTATTTTATTTGATTCTAAAACTCCATAGTTGGTCTCACAATAGATCTAAGGTCCATTAGAGTGAAATAAGATAAAATATTGGAATAAGAGGTCTCATTACAATATTTAGTGCCACCTAATTTCACATGAAAATACCTAATCCTTTTAGTAGACCAATGAATTTTTAAGGGGTCTTGAGGAATAAGATACATATTTTGGGAATTTAAGCCATTTTACATTTTCTTGTATATACAACCTTCATGGGATGATCTATGTAGCTTACTTGTTAGCCCAAAATTTTGCATCTACTAGTTAAAGTATCGTAGGTCCTTATTGTTCAAACAAGTTCTTAACACTTACACATTTTATTGGTGTGTCTCAAATCTATTAAGATTATTATAATTCCTATGTATTACATTCCATTCCTTATTTTCATTATAATATCCCCAATATTCCCGTTGATGAATATTATTTATTAGCTAGTCATGCCCTCAATCATTCTTACTATTGTCACATCTCATTAGTTTTCCTCTTGTGAGTTGTAATATCAGACCTCAGATAGAACTAGACATTCATTATAAAATATTCTTATCTCCCATAAACATAGTGTTTCATGCTTTGACATGTCCATAAATGAGCATACTCTTATACATTACAAACTAGCACAACTACTAAGTTGATTTGTCATTTTTACATATGTCTTGGTTTTCATATATTTATTTATGTTCTTATAATATATTGATATTTATCTTATTCACATATCTTTATTTTTTAATATCTTTTTTACACATTGGAAAAACATTGATATCTTATTTTTTAACATTTCTTTAATAGTGTTGTTTTTTAGTCACCTTATTTCATATTTTTCATTTTTTACTAACAATTTATATTTAATTTTTATGATTATAATTATTTTTTACCATACATTTTCTCACATTTTATATAAAATAATAACACAAACATCATACATTTTCTAATATCATAAAGAAATCAACACATGCTAGCAAGAAAATATATCCATAACATTTTTGAGTCATAAAAACATGTCTCCATATGTGTGTGTGTGTGTGTGTGGCTCAAAATTTAATACAATCATGCTTAAAAATATATCTATAAGTATGAGGTCCATAACTAGGATATGTTACATTACCCATAGATACATGTGAATTCCCTCTTTGAATAGTCCACTTAGCAATTGCATTCCTAATTGAAGACTATTCACCTATCCCTATAGATTAACCATTTGTGATTGAACATATATCAACTGTATATTTATAGAAAAGTGAGAGAATTTATCCTTGGGTATAAAATACCATTCATATAGCTCCACTGACATACTCCCACTAGTATATTAACATGTGATCTATTATATACCATCTAAAACTCATGAGCTACCTCACCAACCAATCAAAACCAAAAAGCATATGTAGGTGTTGAAGGAACCACATGATCAATCATAAACATAGTATCATGGTGGATTATCAAAATATCTAGTCTATCATGATGAGTTGTCTACATCCTATTATCCCATAAAGTCTCCTCCAATACAATATTTTAAAAATTATAAACCAAAATTACATTAGATCTCTCTCTCTCTCTCTCTCTCTCTCTCTCTCTCTCTCTCTCTCTCACACACACACACACACACACACACACACACACACACACACACACACACACACACACACACACACCCACACACATTAAAAATAATACATTTATAAAACATGTGAATATATATACCTATGACAAAATGATCATAATAAACCACATATTACTCACCAATGGTCACTCCATTTATTTGGCCATTGAGCACCTCCTATCCAACATGCCTCTATGGCTATATAAAACCTATATAATAGTAAATATTAATCACATATTTATGTTTTTATCCACTATGAACCTACCTCACCATCAACCAAATCATTGTAGGATACACTACTAGATATACCTAATTTTGTGAATATGGTTATGGGTACACTAGAGTATGTCTCTATCTTTATGTACATTGTACATGATGTACTAGATTTGGATTCACCCACTAAGGATAGTTTACCATAATCCTTAATATACATTGTGCCTAAAAATTACTTATCCATGACTACCAAGTACCTATCATGCCCTAATATGGGTGCCAAATAATCTAACCTTGAGTCATACTTTTTAATTTCAACACATGTGTCAAAACACACACCACCTTTTCCTATGTCCATCTCCACATGAAATGGATGGAACCATTCATAACATGAAGTAATCATGTGGGCCTATACATAGGAAATGTCTCATAAATATAACTGGTAATAAGTCTAATGGGCCCTATAGTCTGTTGGTCCTCAGATAAAATTTTATAAAATTCATGTACTAATTTCACCCATATCACATAACCTAAATCACATAATGTGTCCTAATCCAACATAAATGAAAAAATCTATAATAAATAATGGGACTTGTTATCACTCTCAATTTCACCCTTGAGGAGGTTGTTCAAACCTTCCTCATTTATATGACACATGGAGACACCTATAGGCTATAGGTGACCTAAACTTTGAGATGAATTTTTAGATTAGGGATATCTCCCTTGATGTATCACCTATAACTACTACTAAACCTATTACTTACAAAGGAAAGGTAGATAAATGACATGAAAAAATTAAATTGGAGGTGATGCACCAAAATTAATACCCTCCACTTGCCTATACTACACTAAGAATATGAACTATCACTGTAAGCTTTTACACTAACTCAATATGAGTCTCCAAGTCTCAGTGTTTCAATATGAAGGTAAAGGTCAAAAAAATGACTAATAAGGTTGATAAAGTGGTTTGCTCTAGGATAGTAATGAATTAATCTCCACATTTAGACAGAGTAAGACCATTTATCACTCTTCATATGACCTTTTTGGATTACTAACACCCTGTAAAAAGGTAATAAGATAATATAAATGAAAGGAAATTGTAGACTATAACTAACATTCATCTATTATTCCCATAACTTATCACATGCATTAGGATAGAAATATATGATGTGTGGCTTAATTTTCGCTCTTTGATGTTATTTCACATTTATCTATTATTTCATTTGGTTAGTATGTTGGCTTATGGAGTAACCATGTCCTAGGTAGACTATAAGTAAGAGGTCATGGGTAGTTATTTATCATCAAATTATGAATTTTGATCTTATTTAAGCTTGTGGAGGTTTCCCCCTTGACGTGGCTTGCCTTTATTAATATATTCTACTATATTTCATTCATATTTTGATATATTTTTATTATTATACTTTATTTTTGAAGTAATTTCATTACAAGTCGTATCAAAGCTATGACTTGGAAAATCTTATGGGAGAAATCCTAATTTTAGATATTTGTTTATATATTTTAATATGCTATAAATTTTTCTATAGCTTTTTACTAAATTTGGGGGATCAATCAAGAACATCACAAAAAAAATATATCATTTTTAGATTTGAGGCCGATATAAGTACAAAAACACTTGGTCAAAATTGGGTCAAAAGTGTTGATCAAGATCAAAATTGTCAATCCCTTTTATGGTAGGACCACAAACTAGGGACCAAAAAATGGGTGTCAAAACTCAAGGTAAAAATAATCATAAGAAATATATGGAGTTAGAAGGGCAAGTTACTAGATTGTTTGTATCAGGGTCCTCTGAGAGAGATCAAAAAGTGAGCTAGATTGACTATAATGTGCAAGGTATTCAAATTGAAATACAAGGAATATAATCTAAGATGAAAGTTGTATAATATAATTTGGAAAATATCATGATGTATTTATAAAATAATCAGCCAAATCATCTAGCTATCACTATTACACAACCCCACCATCATGGAGCTCCAAACTAGCCTAATCTAAATGCAAGTACCTTGTGATAGAGGAACATCATACCAAAGGTATACATGCAGAATTTTCATAGAAAATATCCACTCAATTGTTTTAATAAAATGGAATTTTTTTATCTACATTATATCCTATGTGGATAGAA
Source organism: Torreya grandis (assembly GCA_037957365.1). Taxonomy (NCBI): domain Eukaryota; kingdom Viridiplantae; phylum Streptophyta; class Pinopsida; order Cupressales; family Taxaceae; genus Torreya; species Torreya grandis. The sequence continues at coordinate 1,267,830 of JARHVA010003273.1, read as the reverse complement.
GGTCACCATGGCATCCTTGTATCTAGAACCTAAAAAATTCATTTGGTATTTATGGTTGTGTGATCAAAATAAAAATATGACTCTTGGTGTCACTTGGTTAGTTTTCACAAAGGAGTTACAATTACACTATAATTATAGTGAAATAAATAATTAATACAACCAACTAGCAAAAAGGTGATAGACCAGATCAAACAATGATTATATTCATCATTTTTAGAACCTATCTTTATGTCTGGAGACAATTTTTGTTGAAAAATTGAGTGAACTTTTTTGGGTGGAATTAAGTACCACATTCAACATGAGGTACACATGTTTAATCCACTTAAGGTTTTTGATTATATTATTGATGAGTCCACACTATGACTCATTATTACCATGATATATCATCTTTCATAGCCATAAAATGCCATTTGAGTTGAGCATTGCATGTAGTCTTAGGGTTTATAACTAGCCTAAGGTATAAAATGGATGACTTTATCTTTATAAGCTAATGTGAGTCTAATTTAGCATTCTTTTCATGATGTTCTAACCATTTGTTTGTTTAGTATTCCATATTTTGATGTGTATAGGTATGATAACAGCTAAATAAGATTTTTTATAGGATCTCATAAAGATAAGTGCCATGACCAAGAACTAATTATTTGAGTGTAGATAAGGATTATGACAGTCAACTATAGATTATGACAATCAGGTATGGATTATGATAGTCGTGCTTCAAATTCTCACATCTCACTACAGTCTTGTCTACAACATGCTCTAAGGCATTTCCAAAGCTCTTCTAGATATTCCATGATGATATAAGACCTCTCTTATTTCTTTCTATTTTTATACATGTCTATATAGAGATTCATATTACTATTCATCTTTCTATTTATGGAAGTTTGTTGATATATACTACAACTCTAGAATTAGATGATATGGATATCTTGTATGTAAAATTTGGTGATTAGATATGGATAGACTTAAAAAAATTAATCCCATGAGGATATTTATAGTCCCATGTGGATCTTGTTTCAATTATCTTCTCTATTTCGGCTATACTAACCAATCTCCTTACATATCTTCTTGTTCTAAGATAGTTGAGTTGTTACCTAGTTTCTAGGATAGTTAGTTTCTTTTGTATCTAATAAAAGGCATATCCATGATAACTATATAAGGTATATAAATATGGTAAGTTTTATTATTATGATTATATTCAGACATCATAGAAGATTTATCTTTCATTTTATGCATTAAGATAGCATTTTAAAGACTAAGTTGATTTAACCCTAAATCTAAGGATGAGCAAGGGCCTACTACCCAAGGAGATAAGAGACAATACTTTTGGTATTTATAAGATTATTTATTATTTTCTTTCAATTATAATTAATATAAATGATCTATGTGATTATATTAATAACCTATAGGTTAGAATAAACTCTTAATGTGTTTGCTTTCATATTTGAATAAGTAGTTATCATTATTTTACATTCCAACAATGTTTATTATGTAACTTAGCTTAGAAGTGTGGTTTAGGATTTTATTTTAGTGTTTTTAATTTGAAACATTTTGTGATTTATTTTAGAGTATTCAATTCAATAGTTTGGTGTGTTTACATTTTAATTAAGTCTATTTCTTTAAACCATTAATTTAGACATTATAAGTAGAAACTTAGGATAGAACAACACCAAAAATCCCCAAATAACATTGTTAGATGAACCCAATAAGTACCTTACTTAAAAACACCTTGAACACTAGCCTTGATAAGAAATGACACCAACATGTATTGGTTAAAGGAAGTGGTAATAATGACTCCCATAATTTTGGTGTAATTATTGGGAAATTCTTTAAAAGTGTTAGTAAGGTAAACACTCAAGCTAACAGTAAAAACATAAAAATGTAAGAAATAGAATAAATTACTCTCTTGTCAAATAAATGTATATGATTATCCAAAGGGATTCATAAAGAAGGTTTGTTCTAAAAATTACTTATCCTTTATGAGAAAGAATCAAAGTACTTTCAGAAAAATTAAAGCTTGAATAAATAAATGAGTCTTTTGGAAGTACATCTTGGGATCTAGAAGAATATTCCTATACAAAAGTTAAAATTTCAAACATAAAACAATCAAAGGACCTTGATTTATCTCCTCTCAATATAACTCTATTTACAATGGGAAAAAATATAGGCCATGTAAAAAAACCTCATAGGAATCCTCCTGATAGGACTTTTTCTTATCCTATTGTCTTTGAGAATGATGACTAAACAATAATGGAAATAATTTTCCCATTCAATCTACCTACCTTTAGAGTTATATCCACCAAAGACCAAGATCTATTCCTTTTTGAGTTAAAATTTCTCTATCAAACATATGATTACACTTTAGACAATCAAAAGTTGAAGCTCTTTCCTTCTACTTTGAAGGAAGGAGAAATGAGGTGGTTTATGGGACTAGTAAGAAACTCTATCAGCACTTGGAGAGAAATGGAAACAATATTACTTAATAAAAACCAATATTAATGTAGGGTCAAGGATATAAAATAGGAACTTTTCAAAACAAGTCAAAATGAAGATGAAAACTTTGAAGATTACCTAGACTACTTTGATTTTTCCCACAACAATTTTGGATATGAGCTATCTGAAGAACTGATCAAAACTATTTTCCTTAAAGGACTAGATGATTCCTCCATGGATTATTTGAATCTCATGTGGAAGGGAGATATTACCAAATTAGACTTCCAAGAGATTACACATTTATGTACCAACTACTCTAGGAAAAAACCTAGTAGTAGGAGAAACTAGGAAAATCTAATGATGTAAGCCAACTTATGGAGGAACTATCAAATTTAAAAATAGATATATTGGTTCAAATGATTATAACATTAGATATATTGTAATATAAGGCTAAATATAACATTGAACTATTGTAAACCTATTGTCTAAAGAGTAGATTAAAACATGCACTCGGAGACTATCCTCTAGAAAAAAACATAAATCTATGGAATATGTGATGCTTAAGATCATGACACAATAAATTTTATTCACCTTCCTATTCTTAAGAACCAGTACAAATAGAATATATACACCATAGAGGAAATAAACTATGTTATAAGACAAGGAAATACCTTACAATAGAATCAACCATAATAGTTTGTCTCAAGCATTCATTTTTCATAATGGAATGTGTAGACATCTAGTTACTAACACCATTATGTTGTAATTGTCAATCTTAGGCAAAATTTCTGAAAATGCATAATTTAGGCCAAATTCACATAAACATGCTAAATTTTTTGAGGTTGTTTTATACAAGTGCTGATTTAGGTTAATGTATCCCAAAATAGGGTAATGAATTTTATGTGATTATTAATTTTTCTCAATTAATTTTGAGTCAAAATTATGAAAACACAATTTGACATCCTGGATTACTGAATTCCTTTAATTTGCAAACACATGACATGTGCATGTGTTATTTTGCATCCACAATGTCCTAAATGGGATATTGGTCCATACACAGCAAATACCTTATTATAATTCCTCTATACTCAAATTATTACCTACTAATATGACATTATTACCATTTTAATTAATGATGTGCAACCAATTTTAAAATAATTGCATAAAATTTGATTAATCTCACTTAGGCAAATTAATCCAAATTAAGAGATTAAATGGAAAATCCATGGAATTTATTGAATATATTTAAGTTGGAAATTGATTCTTATTATCTAAATCATCAAGTTACATCATTTATGGGGTGGCATTCATAAGCCTTAAATGTAACAAATATCAATTTTAAGACCTCCCATGTCTCTTTAATTCCCCTTATTTCTAAATAATATGAAGATATTTATGATTTAAGTCTCCAAAATTGAATTAAATCATGGCCACACATCTTGATCTCAAGATGCATGGTAATGGTTGATTCTAATCAATTTAAAAATCTATAAATAGGATGGCCAAGACCACCATTTTAAAGATTCATTTATGTAAACTTATTATGTAGAATTCTCTCCACAAGTCATTTGTGTGTAATGTTATAATGCTTAATTTTCAATAGGATAGCTTCACGATAATCATAAAATTGATTTATATATCATGATCCTAGTTTCATTGGTGCACTTAAGATGATAGAGGAGCTTTGCCTTACATCATTGACAAAGAATTGAGCACCAAATCAAGAGGAAAATTATGTTTTGAGTTGCATTTGGGTCATGGGATGTTCTTGGGAAGGTATCATGTATGTGACTTATTTCAATAGCTCTTTATTATCATTTAAAAAACCTCATCAAATGTGTTGGCTAGGTAGCTATGTTCTTATGCATTTTCTTGAGTTTTATTTTCTAATGTTTGATCTAACTCTATTTGGATTCCATCTCTACATCTTGGCATGCTCAATTGGAACATGCATCCCATTCAAGCAAGGAGAACAACTTGGAATTCTTAGATTTTCTAAAAATCCCTTAATAATCCAAAAAAATGAACTTTAAGAACTATTTTTACCATTTTGTTGTGCTTTTATTGTCACATAGTTTACATAGTGACTGGTATCAGTTCTATATAATCATCATCTATCCTATCTAACTAGCATCAATTTTAGTGCAGGGTAATTTTTTTGGATTTTTAAGCTTTCTTAAAATATTAAAAGTTGATATTATGGTTTTTAATTCTATATCTAAACATTTTATTACATGTTTTAGAATTTTTTTGGAGATTTTATACTAACTTGGGCTAACAAAAGTTTTTGACAAAACATTTTTTTCCTAAGGGTTTACAAGTAATCAACATCAATTTTTATTGATCGACATTAGTTATTTTATGACTATCATTAGTTTTATTATAATAGGCATTAGTCACTATTGACTGATGTTAATCTCTGTGTAATAAAAATAGAGAACCCAAGAGCAAATTTTCAAATCTTGCTTGTTTCATTGACAAATGTGCTTTAAAGCAGGACGAAACCCTCTAAAAATTTTAGGTTATGCACGAAAAAGTTTTAAATTTAAACATGATTAAGTCTTGAAAAATTACGTTTGGTGCTTGATATGAATCTAGATGGTTTGCTTAATTATTTTGTGAAATTTTTCCAAAGTTTACAACTAAGGCCAAGGGGGAAAACACTTCATAAACATCTTAATTTGGTGCATAATATAAACATTCACTTAAAATTATAATTTCTTTAAAGTATTCTATTTTATGTTAGATCATTTTTTCTTATTTATTTTTCACAAATAGAGAATGCATGTATATTTTCCCCCATCCCCTTTAGGGAACTTGGGTGACTAAAAGTTCTTCTTTCTTGTAATTGTGCCTATTCTAAGGCATGAAAAGAATTTTGTTAAGGATCTCCCCAAAACCTATATGGTTTTGGTGATCTAAACAAAACCTTTAAAATATTTTTGCTTGGTCATTTATTTCATGTAACTTAGTTTTTGAGTGGGAGTTCATAGCTTCTTGACAAGTTATTTAGGGAAGTTTTGACCCAGGGCTTCATTTTATAGCATTTTTTCAACTCCATTCCATAGTGGGGTATATAAATTAGGGTATGTATACTACGATTTATAGGGGGTTGATCATCAAACCTCTCTAATCATAATGAAAACCTAAGTTAGGTTTATTTAACCACAACATTCCACTATGTAGTACATAGATGAAATCATTATGCCAAGAAATATACCCTTGCATAGTAATTTAATCGATATGAACTCAATTGACATGAGGAGTCCTTAGTATTAATCATACTTAGGACCATCTAGATTATAAAAAATTTAATTTTTAGAACAACTTGACTTGTCACAGACATATTGGTGATGTAGGGTGAGAAGCCCAAAGTTCCATGTCATCGTAAAATATCTTGGGAGAATGGGGGTGGAAAAACCCTACTAAATCATGTGCTTTTATTTTTATTAACACTTAAAATCCTCCCAATATCACTATATAGATGAAATTGATCAATGTTAGCTTAATTATGTATTTACCTTGGGTTATTAATAAAGGTAATAATTATATGGCTAGTTTCCTTAACCACTTGGGTTAAGAGGTTAGTTTGTTTAATGGGATTAGCTATTTTCATGCTAGCTGATGTTGATTGTTTTACCTACCCTTTTCACATATTTTTTAGGTGGCTCATTTATTTGCCTATTTCATAGGCCTTCTTATATTATTTAGATATGGAATGTATGCCATGAATACAATCAAGTTCTTTCTCACTCTCTATGTTCTATCTAATATGGTATTAGAGCTTGTGGTTTAGGAAGCTTGGGAGGAAGCTAGTGAAGCAAGAGAGGATGATCTTCTCAGGGAAGAGCATGAAGTATCTAGTAGAAAGCCATAAGAGGAATAAATTTATTTACTTTTTATTTTAACTAGCCATTTAACTTGGAGGAAAATTCCAAAAATTCATATGAGTATTATTTTTTATGATTATTATTTCTATAAAATTTTCTAGCTCAAAATTTATTTATTGGATCAAATGAAATTAAATTATGTCTAGTACTTTGTCTAAAAATTGCATTTGAATTTTTCTAGTTGTTCATTTCCATATGGTTTGGGGAAGAGACCATATTTTCATTCAATCAATATTTTTGGTGATTGAGGGGTCTAAAATTTTCTATTTTCTGAGAGGAGATGATAGGAACTGATGGAATTTAATTTGGTTAAGTATTTCTCCTAGAATCTACATCTAAAGTTTTGTAGGTAGGCCAATTTTTTGATTGGTTGATTATTTTTATGAAAATTTTAATCTAAAGTTTTATTAATTTAATTAATTTTAATTTTTTAACTGAAATAATTGAAAACTTTAGCTTGTAAGGGCTATTGGGGACCTACTAGTAACTACTTATCTCAAAAAAGTTCTAGAAGGTTAAAATTTCACCATTTTATGGGTTTTTAATTTGGATATTGGTAGAAAAATAATTTTTAAAATTAGAATTATAGATCACAAAATAAAATTATTTTTGTCTATTTTTTAGTGTTTTTTTAAAAGGTGGAAAATTTAACATTTCCGTTTTTTGTTAAACACTGGAGGTATTGACTAGTTTATGATTTGAGTCACTGGGTAGGAGGAATTTTTTTTAATGTCATTATAATTTTTTTGATATTTACATTTATTTGTAAAATTAGGTTAAAATGGCTAGTTTATAACACCTCTTGTTACCATATTCATAAAAATTGATAGGCAAAAAAATCAATTTGTAGAGTTGCAAGATTTTGATAATATGTGAATATCAAAATCTTGATTAAATAGTGTTTGATAAATATCATAGGCCTACCATAGGTACCAATGACTATGATAAACATCATCATGAGGCTCTTATGTTGTTATAACTATCAATAATATATAATCTAATCTTAAAAGTAAAAAATGCAACCATTGCATTAGTTCTGTGGACTAGACTTACTTCTAAATACCAAGCATCTAAAGCTATTAGGGTATTGTATTTGAAAATTTTGTTATTTTCTACTAAGATGTAGGAAGGTGGCTTTATTTTTGATTTTTTGCTACAGATCAAGGACATCAATGATTAGTTGAAGGCTATTCAAAAGCTTGTTGATGAGCAAAATTTGATTGCTCTAGTTATGGAAAATCTTCCACCTTCATTTGAGTCATTTGTGGAGTCCTTGCAAATGATTACTAAGATGTAGACATTGGAATTTGAAAAGTTATGCACATTACTATTACAAAAGGAGAGATAATAGGAGCAGACAATGTTGTCTACATCTACTTCTATAGAGAGTGCATTCTTCAACAAGGGAAAGGGTAAGTAATTTGGTAAAACCATTAGTTCTCTTATAGAAACTTCACAAGTAAGTGATTCTTATAAGAGATATAAGTGAAAATATTTTTACTATAAGAAACTTGGTCAGCTTAAGACAGATTACAAGAAAAGACAACAAGATATGACTAACCTTAGAAATAAAGCTCATCATATGAATGTATTTAAAGGTGAAGGTGAGGAATCATGTCCTAATTTTTATTTCATAGCTTCTAATGGTGAATCTATGATATATTGAGCTTGGTAATTTGATTTAGAGGCATCTCACCATTAGACATGCCATAAGGATTGATATGTGGATTTTTTTGAAAACAATAGTAATAATGAATATTTATCTTTGGAAGATGGTAGGACTCATTTTGTGAAAGGATATGGTAATTTTAAAATCATTTTTAATGGTTTAGTTTGGTATACATTTAAGAATGATAGGTATGTGCTTGATATGAATAAAAAATTTCTTTCCATTAGTGAGATCACTTCAAAATATGATTTTATTATAATATTTCAAGGATAACAATGTTTAGTCACTACCAGAGATAACAAGATTATTGATGTTGGGATTGGTGAGAAAGGCTTGTATAAGCTTAAAAATACATAGAGGTTTAAGGAAAGTACACTTGAAGTGGTTGATATCACAATTTCACTATGGAATGAAATTTATGGGCATTTTAATTTCTAGTATTTGACTACATTGAGCAAGACTAATATAGTTAAGGGGATTCCTTCTATTCAAGATAGTCATCATGTATGTACTAAATGTCAATTGGGGAATCAAGTTAGACATTCATTTGATGTTGGTAAAGCTTCAAGAGCTAAAGGAGTATTATATCTAGTAAATACATATTTGTATGGTACAATGACACCTACCCCTTCTGAAGCCCATTGTTTTTTGTTGTTAGTCAATGATTTCTCTAGGAAAAAGTGGGTATACTTTCTAGTGAAGAAATTTGATTTCTTTTTCTAAATTCCTTACTTGGAAATCTATGGTTTAAAAATAGGTAGGATGATCAATTAAATCTATTAAAATATATAATGGGGGTGAGTTCATCTAAAAATAGTTAAAGGAGTTTTGTGCTAGTGAAGGCATACACATACAATACACTACCCCTTACACTCCACAACAAAATAGAGTTATGAAAAGGCAAAATAGGATGGTGATGGACATGGCTCATTGTATGGTCCAAAGTAGAAATGTCCCATATATATATTGGGTATAAGTAATAAATATAATAGTGCACATCCTCAATACAAGTCTTATAAAAGCATTTGGAGAATATGACTCTAGAGGAGGCTTGGTCAGATCAAACTCCAAATGTAAGTTCTTTCTTCATTTTTTGGTTATGTAGCTTTTGTAGTTATTCCTTGTCAAAAGAGAAGTAAATTGGATACAAAATGAAAAACATACATGTTTGTTAGGTATAGTAAGTAGTCAAAGGCCTACATATTACTTGATATTTCTACTAATAAAGTTATGGTAAATAGAAATGTCAAAGTAAATGATTAGATGCCATAATTCATATCAATTGGGATAGTTTCAGATATTGAGTCATTGTTTTCTTCTAATGATTCTATTATAATTTATGGTGTGCAAGCTGAGAAGGATTCTAGTTCATCAGTAGAATCACATTCTAGGGAGGGAATTGATGCAAGTCATTATGCACTTCCAACAAAACAACCAAAGAATCCAAAGTGGTATTCTATCACTATAGAAGCACTAAATTAGGGAGACTTGCCATAGGGTGTGGAAGGAAGAAGACTGAGATTAGGAAAATAGTTTGGTAATAAAGGTGAACATGACAATTTTGACCTAACAACTATTGTTTCACATGTATTTGAGCCTAATTCATTTTTAGATGGCAAAGGGAGGCATGATTGGGGATCAACCATGCAATTGGAATATGATTCCTTGATGAAAAATAAGACTTGGGAGCTCATGGAGATACCACTAGGAAATAAATCTATTGGTTATAAATGGATTTACAAGGTAAAATGTAAAGTAAATGATTCCTTAGATAAAGACAAAGCCAAAATTTTTGTAAGATGCTATGAAAAATAAGAAGGGGTTGATTATGAGGAGGCTTTTTCTCCTACTACAAAGTTGGTAACTTTTCATTTGATTGTTGTTATTTCTGCATAGTTTGGATGGTAGGTGCACCAAATGGATGTCAAGAGTGTTTTCTTGAATGGAGATCTAGAGGAGGAAGTATACATGGTTTAGTCATTGGGTTTTCATGTTCTTAGAAAGGAACATCTTTTTTTTAGGCTGATCAAGTGCTTGTATGGGCTTAAGTAGGCTTCTCCAGCTTGGTATATGAAGATAGATACATACCTTAGGGAGTTTGGTTTCAAAAGGTGTAAATCTGAACCAACTCTCTATGTAAAGGTGTTGGTGATGATATATTGATTCTCATTATATATTTTTATGATATAACCATCACTAAGATTAGTTCTATTCTCATTCAACAAATGAATGCTGATATTTGTTCTAATTTTGACATGACAGACTTAGGACTACTGCAATACTATTTAAGTGTTGAATTTTATCAAGGTGATTGTGTTGTATTCACGTCACAAAATAAGTATGAAAAATCATTACTCAAAAGGTTTATAATGATGGATTGTAATCCAACTCACACAGTTATGGAAGTTGGAGATTAAATTTAAATTGACATTGCTTTACCTTTGATCAATGAAACAATGTATTGGTAGATAGTGGGTAGTCTCATTTACCTCACTACCAATAGAGTGGATATTTGTTTTGAAATGAGTTTTCTATCTTGATTCATGTATAAACCATAGGAATTACATTAGTTATTTGTAAAATGGGTATTAATATATGTCAAAGGTAAACTTGACTTTGGAAAACTATATGAGAAGTTTGTATATTTTGATCTTTCAAGATATTCTGACTGTAATTTGGGAGGATCAATAGATTCAAGAAAATGTACAATAGGTTATGTGTTCACTCTTGGTTTAGTATTTTTCACATGGTAGGTCAAAATATAAACTATAGTTTCATTATCTTCAATAAAATAAGAGTATAAAGATGTGGTCAGTGTAAGTTATGAAACTATGGATAAATAAAATCTTAGAGGATCTTTAGTTTAAGCCATCAAATCCTAATTCAATTTTTTCTGACAACCAGAGTGTTCTAAAGATGGTGAAGAATCAATTATTCCATGTTAGGACCAAACACATTAAGTTTCACCATCATTAAATCTAACATTTGGTTACAAATGAAGACATTAGTCTCTTCTACTACCCCACTACAAAGTAACTAGCTGATATAAGGACCAAACAACTTGGTACAGATTAGTTCATAAAATTTAAAGATAAACTTGGTCTTGTTTCTAGTTTTTTCATTAAGTGAGGGTGTTATCATAATTATTTGTTTACCTTGGGTTATTGACTAAGGTAATAAGTCTATGGTTAGTTACCTTAACCACTTAGGTTAAGAGGTTAGTTTGTTTAACAGGATTAGCTATTTTCATGCTAGTCGACATTAGTTGTTTTAATCACCCTTTTCACATGTTTCTCGAATGGCTCATTTCTTTACCTATTTAATAGGACTTATTATATTGTTCATATATGGAATATATGTTGTGAATACAATGCAGTTCTTTCTCATTCTCTGTGTTTTAGCTAATAATCAATACAAAGCAACCTTATCAATTTAGGACTTTGAATGTTATACTTAGTTATATTTGACTTTTCCTTTACTTTCTTGGTCTTTATTTGAGTTTAAAAATTGTTTTTAAACCAAAACACATCAACCAAACACATTTATTATCCACCATTTTATTTGAATAAGGAGGCATTATGCTGACCAAATCAAAACATCTTTTGCCTTGTTCAAATCCTTATTTGAAACATTATGTTTTCCTTATATAAACATCATTTTTATGTTTCACATTTGAGTCTAAACCATTTTACAAAAAATTCCAAGTCCTTTGATTATTAATTCAAATTTGTAATCTCACCTTTCTAAGTTCTAGGATAAAATTTTAATTGGTTTACCATTTACACTTGGTTTGAGTTAACTTGGGTACAATTTATTGTTTGGGTTGGAGGCCATTTTATATACTCATCATCATTTTATCATTTTGAACTTAGGCTATATAGTATATCACTCATGATCTAAGTAATATAACACATTTTATCTTCCCATTTCCATGTGGTGGTGTTATGTTGCCCATTTGGTTTCTTAGTTTGCATTGTTAGTTTCCTCATAAGAAAGAATCTCTTCTAATTTTATAGTAGAAACTCATCAAATTTGTCCCTATATTTTATGGTAGTGAAATGTATTTAACCTACATTTGTTATACTATTTTACACTTTTGGTTTCAAATTTATCATAGCCTCTTCTAATGTAATGATTTCAACCCACTAAAGTTGAGTAATTTTGTGAACCATTTCTTATAATTGTTTGGTACTACACCACCTTATATTTAATATAATATCTTTTTTCCTTGCCACTTGTTTAGAGAAAATAAAAATACATCTTTTTAACATTTTCATAACATTTTATAAATCTTAATCAAATGTAGAGAACAATCTTTATAGACATGTCACAAAGGTATACTCATGGTGGAGTCTCGTATGGTCCTAACTATAAAGAACACTTTTATGATGGAAAAGATAATCCCATTGTATTAGAGGACATTCCCATGATTGTAGTATTTCAGGAAGTTTACTTTCAACATCAACCCCTAGAAGACAAAGACAAACTACTCTTAAGGTTGATTGAATTAAATTTGGAAATAGATTTCCATAAAACTTTCCTATGGAACAATTACATACCTTGGTTAGTGTAGAAAAACAATAGCAAGAAAAATCCCTTACTCATATTGTAAAAACAAACATTTCATCTTTTAGAAAAGGAAAGGAAGTTCTCATAGAGTCAACACATAACAATCAAGATGTTAAGCATGGGATATACTGAAGGGGGGTGAATTAGCATATCATATATCTTATAAAACTTTTCCTTAATCAAATTCCACTTAGCCAAACATTCAAGATATGAAATAAAAATGAAACAATAAACATCACACAAGATAGAGAGAGACACTAGATTTAACATGGAAACCCAATGTGGGAAAAACCATGGAGAACAATCTCAAGTATATGAATGAGCACCAAATCAAACAACAATATTTGCAAGCTCCAACTTGCAGGAGCACCAACCCCTTTGCTAAGTACCAACACATCAACTATTCATGAGAACCAATCCATAGGAGCACCAACCCCTTTGTTGAGCACCAACACAATAACAATTCATGAGCAGCAACCTATAGGAGCACTAACCCCTTTGTTAAGCACTAACACAACAAAAATTCTTGAGCACCAACCCATAGGAGCACCAACCCCTTTGTTGAGTACCAACACAGCAACAATTTGTGAGCACCAACCCACAAGAGCACCAAGCCCTTTGTGTATACCATACAACTATCTCTCAATTTTGCTATCTCAACAAATGATAGTTCATTATAATATCTCTTTCCTCTCTCACCTTTTCTCTTCTAAGCTAGATATAACAAATATAAATCATACTCATCTCTCACAATTCTCTTCTAAGCTAAATATTTCTATCTCAAAACAAAATCTATCTCACATATTACAAATGGCTTCTCAAGCCTTTATTTATAGCTTTCCAAATGACCTTTGGCCTTCCCCCTTTGTGACCCTTCAATCCTCATGGAAAATAGTGCCAAAATTGTATGACCCTTCATATCCTTTCCTTTGAAAAGTCATGTGGTGACCCTTCATGAGAAAAAACATCCTTCCCTTCTTTGTCTTTACCTTGGTGACTTTTCGTATTCCTCAAAGTGTCCTTTCATGAGAAATTGTGCCCTTCTTCTTTTATCTTCACTTGGTGACTCTTGGAATTCCCTGAGATGACTCTTCATGGGAGAATTCATCCCATTCTTCTTTTGTCTTTACCCTGTGACTCTTTGACTTTTCCATGGGCCCTTCTTTTGTCTTATATGCAACCAAAAATATATTCATTAATATTAAATAAATATTAACACACATTAGACAAGATATAACTATTACAAACATCATTAAATGTAATTGGGTCTTTATCACCAATAATGATAGACCTTTGAAATCAATGACAATATTTCAAACACAAGATATTATCACCAAGGTCAAAAAGATAAGTCAATGATATGCAAACCAACTTATCATGGACTTGATTGACTCTTTAGTTTCCACTTCTATACACAATGACACTTCCAAATAACAAGGTAATGTGGTTAAACCAATGCAACACAATGTAGTTGAGAACACACCTATGATGTATCATGATATCTCAATTAAACAACTTAAGTCTCAAGAGGTTCTACAACATGCTTCACTAGACATGGAGCATACATTTTTCAATCATACAAAATCTCTTATTCCTTCACAAAATCAAGGACCAAAAAATTTAGTGTATATTGAGTAAATTTTGTAAAATTTTTTGGCTATATCATCTCAACCAACACATAATTTGGTGAAGATACCACAAATTCCCTAAAATCAATAAAACACTTACAATTCAAGGCAACTAACTTCAGGGAATGTTTACCATCCTAGAAATCAATGTCTCACTTACTTGACTCAAGGAGAAAACCAAAAGAAAATTTTGGATCATATGGTTTATATCCATAAGAAATCCATGTAATATGGGTACATCCTACTCCAACATAATTATATTCCACCTAATAGTATACCAAACATGAAAGAGTGGAATTTGATGAAAGAAATTGTGTCACAATTAGAGATAGGAAACAAAATCAAGAACTACAAATTTGATGAGATATGTCCATATACATTTGATTTTATTATTCTCCAAGTCCCCTTTCATCCTCATTTTGAGGCAAACAAATTTTACAAGTACAAAGGGAAGGGTGGCTCTCGTGAATGCATTTAGTAATTTTTTGTGTTATGTTAGGAGGTAGCTTATAGTATCAATTATTTGCTTCACTTTTTTCCATGAAGTTTAGTGGGAAAAGATTTAGAATAGCTTATTAAGTTACCCAATGGATTAATTGTAGATTAGAATGATGTATCTCAAAAAATTGTTAACCACTTCTCTTATAATATTGACCCTGAATTGATCATTGTTGACTTGTGTACAGCCATATAATGAGATGGAGAAAGTTTTACAACATATCTATAGTGGTGGAGAGCATTAGCTGGATGCTTTCAACATAATTTTCCAAATAAGAATTTGGCTAACATATTTTCATATAACCTAAACCCTAAGGTGGTGCATAATATATGGCTTACTTTCACAAACACATTTGAATAAATTATAGATAAGGGTATGCAGATTGAGAAGGCACTTATTGCAAATGGCATTGTCAATAACTATTCATAGGTTCAAATGTCAAATAAAACCCAATCTCATGATAAAAAAATTGTGATATAGAAACCTAAGGGCTCACATAAGACCAAGAACATGGTCAGAAATGGAGTAACTAAAGAAATACATATATAAATGATGTAGGATCTATCGGCTCTACTAGCTCTAAATGTACAATTATCTATACCTAATCCACCAAACACTATTCAAAGAGTCCCTCCACAAAGGTTATTCAATAAAAAATTTAGAGTCTTCAACAAACTAGGAGATCTTATTCAGGTAGTGTTCTAAAATCTTGTAGCAACTAATTTGATTTTATGGCTTATATCAAGGCCATTTTCTAAGGATCAAGACAAACCCAATTGGTATTAGGAAAACAAATTTTTTAACTTCCATTTTGTTGTTGGCCATGGTGCTTATCATTGTGTTCAAATATTACACCTTATTGAAGATTTGATTGAGAGTGGTGAAGTTGATATCAAACTTTCTCCATAGGAGACTATTTAGGATATGGGAATCTACAAAGATGCATTCCCTTGACATAATTAATAACTACCAAGGAAGAATCAAAACCAAGGATAGAATAAATGGGAAAATTAGAAACAAAGCCATAATTATAATCAACATAATCATAAACATCATCATAATACCCATGCTAATAACTTGGGTTACAACAACATGCGTTATGACTACAATATTACCATGGAGTGTATTTATACAAATCACAATACTACTATCTCTATTAAAATGTGTGATCCATCCCTTGCTTCTCAAAGTACTAGACCAATTATTATATGGTTAACACCCTCTCCCTCAAGTAATGTCATGTTGATTTCAATTGACTCTATTGTGCCTCAGTTCACACATGTCACTATTTCTAAACCACATACTTCTTCTAATTATAATGGCTCCTCATTGACTCAAAATTGCTTACATGCAAATAGATTCCTACATGTCATCATCTAAGGACCTTTGCCTTTGTCTTCTAATTATAATGGCTCAATTCCACCTCTAGATTATCCGATGACAACTAGAAGGTCATGAGTTACCCTTCAATGCCCTTTGTCCTTTTCTACCATTGAACCTAATGTGAAAATTATTCCTTTGGATCCAAAGACAAACACTATCCTAGCCAAAGCTAAACCATCTAATCCTACTATTGAGAATACTTATAGTATATTGGACCAATTGAGGAAAACCCCTATGAAAATTTCTATTTTAGATCTTTTGAATATATTTGAAGTCTATAGAACTTTTTTAAACAATCTTTTACAATAGTTAATTATTCACCAAGATATTAATACTAAACATCTCAAAACACTTGTGGGACATTTAAATGGGTTAAATTTGATCAAATATACATTTCCACTCTTGGTTTAAGCCACAATAACCCCTTATATATTGAGATCATCATTGAAAACCATAAGATCAAGTAGGTTTTTATAAACAATGGTTCAGGGTTAAACATAGTGTCCCTCAAATTGGTACAGAGATTGGGATACACTATGAAGGATATTCAACTAAATATGATTACTATAAAGGATTAAAATAATGATGGGAGAGAATATTTCAATATTATTTGTTTTCCAATCATTATTGGGTATGTGTCCTGTCACACTTTGTTACATATTATGGATATTAAAATACCTTATAACATATTTCTTGGTCATCTTTAGATTCATGAAGTACAATCCATTCCATCCATCTCATATCAGTTCCTTAATTTTCCTAGTGATGGGATTGAGGGCACCATTCCTATCAATCGACATCCTTATTAGCATTACAAACATCTAGAGGTTAAATATTGTAATTATAACTATTGTCTTGGTTTTGAATTAATTGAAAATAAAAATAAGTATATAGTTTTAGATCCACCAAAATCCAATTATATTAACCCTAGTGACCTTTCATCTAATTTGGTCGATCCATTTCATGTAACTCTTGAAAATAGGTTGTTATAGAAGATGTGGGCATTTCCACATATTGTCTTAAGGATGCCTTCTATGTTGCTAAGTTTCTAAAGTGTCCTAAAACATTTGGGAAACCCAAACCTTCCAAAATCCATAACATGATTTAGAAATATAATAAATAAATAAAAAATCCACCAATGGTATTTATACCTACTACTTTACCAAAACATGATTGAGAGGCTTTCATTGAAGGAGATTGGTTATATTCTGATAGCATTACTGATTATTTTTAGAATCTAAAATAAAATATGCCTAATTAGATTATGGATAATTTAAATTAAACATAAAAATTCCTTGGCCCATGAGTTTAAGGAATCCTAGAACCTTTATTAGTTGGTAAACCTAATTTAAATCAAGGACTTGGATTTATACTACTTGGGGGTGACCTCCTGACTTTTGATATTGATTATTCTAAATTAACTAGAAATAAGACTCCTAAAAATGATGTATCATCCCATTATATCCTTTTTTATGAGTTTTCTAAAACATATTTATTTGATTCCAATGCCATTATGACCATAACACCCCCTTTTTCCGTTATGCCTTTGACATCCTAAACATAGTGATTGGGACTAGAAAAATTTGGTCATATACCTTGATGTTTTCTAGAATGAAGAATATATTATAGAGTATATGGGCTTAAGAGATGAATCTCCCATTGGTGATCATAATAAAGGATTTGATTTTTCTCTAGATCCTTATTCCTACTTTGGAGAGTAGGCAAATTTCTTGGTAATGAACATAAAATATCAAGATCTTCGAGTGAAAACCTCTTTGATGCACTCATTGGTTAGGGAAAATGTAAAGAAAATATAATCCATTGTGAAAAACTATTTTAGGTGCTCTTGAATGGGAAATTTTTCTCATTCCCAAAAGATGCACAAAGTCCATCAAGTATTATCTTTATAGCTAGTACTAGTATCATGTTAGAACAATAAAAAGTCTTTGAGCATATTAATCTTGAGTTTCCTAAGACTTTTGCTAGTTTGCCATTACTTGAATTGGCATATTTGTATTCATCACATTATCTAGAGATTTAGGAAGAACAAAAAGAAACTATAGTAAAATAAGAATGTCATGATTACACATTGCCTACTATTCTATAATATGGTTATACACTTCTTGTAGAAAACACTGTGGAAGTGAAACTAGAAACATCTAATCATACAAAAATTGTTTACCTTAGATCTTCTCTCAATGATGAGGAGTGAGATCAAATTATATGAATTTTGATGGATTTTATTGATATTTTTGCATGGGCATATTCTAACATGTTAGGTTTACACCCTAATTTGGTTTTACATCAACTTATTCATCCATATGCCAAACCAGTGAAACATAAATTGAGAAAAATTAATTCATTAGACCACTAGACTATTTTGAATGGATATCAAACATAGTTCCAGTTATTAAAAAAACCATAGGGCATATGTCTTTGTACTAATTTTAGATATATCAATAAAGTGTGCCCTAAAGATGATTTTCCTATACCCAAAATTGACATGATTTTTGATTCTACTATTGGGTATGATAATCTATCCCTTATGGAAATTTTTTTTTGGATAAAATCAAATCAAGATAGATCAAGAAGACCAACACAAGATTGTATTTAACACATTATAGGTAATATTATATTATCAAGTCATGTCATTTGGCTTGAATAACACTAGAGAAACTTATCAACATGGTATGAATATCATCATACATGACATGATAGATTATATTTTTGATGACATCTTAGCTAAATCAAGAACACATGTCAGACATCCTGACATTTTATGGAGAATCTTTGAGAGGCTTTATTAGTATAAAGTTTGCTTCAATCCCAAGAAGTGTGTCTTTGGTATAACTTCAAAAAAATTTATAAGTTTTATTGTATCAAAAATATTGATCTAATTCAACCCTACTAAGGTCAAGGTTTTTTCTAAAATGCCCCCACCTTCAAATATTAAATAGCTTTGAAGCCTGCAAGGAAAGATCTAGTCTATCTATAGGTTCATTTATCAATTGGTAGATAAGTACCACACATTTACACATATATTTAATAAAGGGGACATATTTCAATGGGATCATGAGTGTTAATTATCATTTTTGAATATCATAACATATTTGGCCAACTTACTAGTTTTGAGATTGCCAACACTTAGACAACCATTGCTTCTTTACATTTCAGCAACTGAGCATGCACTGGGGGCCCTTTTAGATCAACATGATGATCAAGGAAAGGAGCATGGAATTTATTATTTAATCCATACACTAGTGTATTATGAACACAATTATATATCTATTGATAAGGCATGTTTATCTATGGTTTTTGATTCCCAAGAATTGTGACACTATACGCTCAACAATAAAATCATTATTATTAATAAAGTGGATCCTCTCAAATTTTTATTATCCAAAGTGGATATCATAGTAAATATGGATAAATAGGTCATGATATTAATCAATTTTTATGTTGAGTATCAAAATTAGAAGTCTATCAAGGGGAAAATTATTGTGGATCAACCTGTAGAAGGCCCTATTATAAACACTCAACTGCTTATATTGAACTTCCTAAATGATTCTTTTATGAAAATAAAAGAAGTATAAAATGAAATTGAACAATATAAACTATATTTTAATGGTTATTTAACTTCTCATGGATATATATGCATAATTTTATTGATTACACCACAAGGAAACCTGATTCCCAAAGTGTTTCATATCAATTTTCATTGTACCAACAATATGGCCTAGTATGAGGAACTTATTACAGGACTTGATCTTATGGTGTAGTGAGATATCCATCACTTAATGGTATATGGTGATTCTTAATTGATTATCAATCAAACCAATGATTAGTAACAAACTAGAGATGACAAATTTATACCCCCAAAGATCATTATGGATAATCTCAAGACTCATTTTAAATCCTTATAGTTTGAACAAGTACCAAGGGCTAACAATAAGTATGTAAATGTAATGGAAACAATTGGGTCCATGATGCAGATCCAAATTAGTGCTAAAGAGTATTAGTTTATCATTGAAAATATTCTTCAACTTACTCATGTCTTTCTAAATTCAAAAAGGGTATGCACCATTGTTGGTCCTAATCCCCTAACTGAACTGCCTTGGTTTCAAGACTTTTATAATTGTTTACATGATCATGTTTTTCCACTTTACATTTCCAACAATCATAAAAAACTTTTCCTTTACCACATATCTCATTATACCTTCCTTTAGAACATGTTTTATCATAAAGGCTATGATGGAATGCTACTTCATTACTTATCTTCAAGAGAATCCAAGTTAGCACTTAAGGAGGTTCATGAAGGAATGTGTGGGGCCCATACTAATGATGTAGTATTAGCTAAAAATCTCCTTAGAATAGTTTAATATTAGCCAAAAATGTATATATATGATTAAAATAATGTCATAAAGTGTGTTCTTTGTCAACAACATGGAAATTTAATGCATGCACCTTTCCTTCCACTACACCATGATCATTACATATTTGGGGCCTCAATCTCATTCAAAAAATCAACCCAACATATTATGATGGACACAAACATATTCTCAATTCTACTAAATATTTTAATAAGTGGATTGAGGATATTCCTCTCACTTATGTCATTGGTAGGCAAATTGCCAAGTATATACATTACCATATCATCTTCTGTGACATCCTAGTAGGCATTATATCCAATAATAGTAGATCATTTGTAAACCAATAATTTAAATTTCTTTGTGAAAAATTCAAAATAAAGAATAATAAATCCACATCATATAACCCACAAGGCAATTAGTAAATTGAGGCATCAAATGAAAGCATTTTTCCATACTGAAAAGATTGTCGATGACACTAGATATAATTGGCACTTACATATTTTCCCTACCCTTTGGCCTTATCATATTAGTCATCAAAATCCCATAAGAGCCAATCCATACTCCATTATTTATGTCATATAAGCTATTATCCTAATTGAGATTGAGATACCTTTATTATGAGTATCTTTGGAGAATATTAAAGATGATGAATATTATAGAGTCTCCAGGTTGTAAGAACTAGAAATCATTGATGGTAAGCATTTGGTTTCCCTATAAAATTTTAAAGCCTATCAAAATAGATTGTGTAAAAGATATAATAAGTAAATTCTCCCTTAGGAATTTGAGATTGGTGATTTTGTCTTGAAAGAGAATCAAAATAACATAGATGTTGAGCAAAAGAAAAAGGGTAAGTTTCAACCTAATTGGCTTGGCCCAGATGTGATCATAACAAACTATGGATCAGGAGCATACTGACTGGCTACTCTAGGTGGCAAAGAAATTCTAGAGCCCATGAACATTGTACATCTCAACTAGTTATACATTTTATAGCTTTTAAACCATTTTATACAAGACCCCTTACTTGGGGGTAACTTTTGTTGAAGTTATTTTATCCTATTGTTATATTCTATAATGTCCTATCTTGGACCATATTCTTTATATTTTGACCTACCCTATACCAATCTTGTGAAGAACCAAATTATTTTATGACTCCAGATAGTTAAATATTTATACCATTGGTATTCTAGATCATTTATATTTCATCTTAAATCATTTTATCCAAACCTGGACCATCCTCTTTTGGACCCTATTCATTTTGAACCATTTTGTTTAGAACCATATTCTTTTCATACCCTAGGATGTTGTAACTTGGACATATGTTATCCCTTAACCAATTATTATCCTAATTATGAATCATAATCATTATGAACACACTTAGTGCTAGTTCTATAAATTATTTTAGCCTAGATAGTAGTTTTGTAGCTCCTTATAGACACGTGAACATGGATACATCAACTCATGGTTTTTGCCTGATAAATTGTTCTTCAAGCTGATATCATGTTGCATACTATTCTGTTATCATTTTTATAATATTTGGTAGACATTTTTGCCTTAGTAGGATCTCAATCTGACTGATTTATGAGCATGGGCCATTACAATTGTCTTAGCTAGTGTTTGAACTCTTACTTGTGGATGAGCATCTCCTTGACTAGGTAGTTCCCTAGAATTTTTTTAAATATTTCCTTTCTATTTATTATTCCTAAAAAATACAAAAAACATTAGAAAATGATCAATAAAAATAATAAAAACATTATCTTACACTTTTGTTTATTCTGATATCCATGCTCTTTCCATTTTACAAGCACTGATTTGAATTCTCTCACCATTTTATGAGCCTAGTTTACTTATTTCCTCTACAACATCACTCATGTTTTCTTATCAATTTTATTTTGATCTTATTTCTCAAGAGAACTACATTTAGATTGAATTTGATGTTGGATCTATCATCCATGAAACTATGTAGGCAACATCCACTTGTCTTGTACATCTAGAGTCAGATCATCCATCCCCTTCCTATTCTTATTTTCCCCCATTTTGTTGTTTTGTTGTTTCCATATCACATTGGGGCAACTTTTTGTTAATTTTTCTTGTTACACTATTGTATAAAGTAACACATCTACTACACATAGTCAAATAACTATATTCTGCTCACACTAACACTATGACTAACTCTTGTTTTTGTGTGTTTATTTGATTTTAATTGGTGTTTTGTTCTACTTTCTTATCTCTTATTTTATTCCTTTCTCTTCCTTTGTTATTTATTCATGTTGTTTTGGCATTTTGTCTTTCTTGTTTTGTCTTGTTCTTTGTTTTCTTTTCCAAGTACATCTTGATAGTACACATGGATCTTGGTTATTTATATATTGATTTCATATTATTTATTAAGTTGTCCTTACTTTGATTTGGTAAATTATTGTTCCTAATTGAATCTTGATTGTTCGTATCTTTATTTTAAGTTAGGTTACATTTTTGTATTGTTTTAATTTGACTTTCTTTATTTTTGTTTAAATGTAAATCATTTGAATTCTGGTACTGATAGTTATTATCTTTATCCTTAGTTATAAATATTCACATTTGAACCAAGTCATCACAATTGAAATGCAATGTTATCACAAGTTACTTATACTTATGATGCATAATTTAATTTTACTATAGCAAACACCAAGTGCTTTGGATCCAAGTCTTAAAATCAATGCAACTCTAATGATCATATCTCAAGTGCACCAATTAAAGTAGATACCAATGGCTTATGAGAAGGATTTTATGCAAAATGTGCATATCTTAGCATACACTATGAGTCTCATCAAATAGTGGTCCATTTTTATTCTATTTTTCAATCCTCATTCCATTGTATCCCACTTCTAGGAAACTTACATTGGCTTCAAGTCCATCTAGACTATGTAAGAAGTGGTTGGATACATCACGTATCTTGAGTCATCTTTTCCATCTTTTCATATTCTATTTATCTCTTTCATCAATTTATACATCATTGTATGCCTGGTCATTTATGTCTATTTCAGTCATTAAACCATCACTTCTATGTTTACACCCACTCATATATTAATCTATGAATTATTTTATATCCTTGAGCTATTCTCTCAAATTTTCCCTATCGAGGCACAATATTTCAACTAATCACTAAATAAAATCAGCCCTACTAGGGCACAATTGCTTTATCAATTGATCAAATTAGCTCTACTGGGTCACATTATTATTCTTCTTTCTATAGATAAATGCTTTCCTTTTTATCCTAAATATAATCTCTATAGATTTTTCCCTCATTATGGCAATATCGTCGTGTGAAATCTATCTCAAGATCGATCATTCTCTATGCACATAGCTTGTACCCTCTTTTAGGTGTGTTTAAAGTATGTCACTTATATTTGTGGATTGTCTCCTTCCCAATTAACTACATACTTGAGGACCCTTATATTCTAATTATATTCTTATCATTGAGAATCAATGAGTGCAAGCATTATACCAATATGGATTTAATCTCATCCATGGGTTAATTTCACTTTTTCTCCCTCTTTTGAGATTCCATACTTTTATTTCATCCTTGTGTATCCTCTTGAGGGGGCATCATGGGTCATTTTAAATTTATTCTCGATAACTCTTTTATTTTAAAAGACATTTATTCCCATGAATGTCTCACCATGCCTTCTAAAATAGGTTCAAAATTTAGACATCCAATTCCTAACATTATTGTGTTGAAATTGTCAATATTGCTCAAAATTTGTTAAAATGCACAATTTAGGTCAATATCATGTAAGCATGCTAAATGGTTCAATATTTTCATATAAAAGTTACAATTTATGCTAATATATCCAAAATGGGACAATTCATTTTATGTGATGATTAAATTTTCTCAAATCATTTTGAGCCAAAATGACAAAAATGTAACATGACACCCTAGATCACTAAATTCCTCTAATTCAGAGGCACATGACTCATGCATGTGTTATTTCACATCCATAATGTCTAAAATGGGATATTGGTCTGTACTCAACTAAAAACTTCTTTTAGTTCCAATCTATTTAATTATAGCCTAGTAATATGACATTTTGACCAATTTGATTAATGATGTGCAACTAATTTCCAAAGAATTACATAAATTTTGATTAATCTCACTTAGGCAAATTAATCAAAGTTAAGAGTTTAAATGGAAAATTTATGTCAATTATTGAATTACTTGTAGTTGTAAATTTATTATTAATACCTACATCATCAAATGACATTAATTGTGGGGTGGCATCCATAAGCCATAAATGTAACAAATATCAAGTTTAAGGCCTCTCATACCCTTTTAATGCTCCTTCCAAATATTTATGATTTAAGTCTTCAGAATTTAATTAATTCATGGCCACACATCTTGATCTCATGGTGGAAGATCATGGTTTATTCTGATCAATACAAGAATCTATAAATAGGAGGGCTAAGACCACCATTTTAAAGCTTTAATTGTGTAAACTTATTAACAATAATTCTCCACAAGTCATTTATGTGTGTTGTTATAATGCTTAATTTACAATAAGATAAATTTAAGATAGACATAACATTGATTCATATATCATGAACCTAGTTTTATTGGTGCACTCGAGATGATGGAGGAGATTTGACTTGCATCATTGATGAAGAGTTGAGCACCAAATCAAGAGGAAAATCACTATTTGAGTCATATTTGGGTGATGGAATGATCTTGGGAAGGTATTGTGTATGTGCTTTCTTTTAATATCTCTTATTTGTCATTTTTAAAACCTCATTGAAGGAGTTGGCTTAGATATATATGTTCTTAAGAATTTTCTTAAGTTTTATTGACTAATGCTTGATCTAACTATATTTAGATTCCATTTCTACATCATGCACCTCAACAAGTTTGTGCAGTACTACCCTAGTGGGGAAGCCAAGAATGGATTCCACAATAATGGATGATGCCCAAACCTTTTTAAAAAACATGGATAATCCAAGGACATCAACAACCATGGGTAAATCAATATTGGAATTCTAACCCAAATTATAACCAATAACAAAGAATGCTTCCATAATAATAAGCATGGTAACTCCTCAAGTAAATCAAGCACCCCTTACAAAGTGAGTAACCAACCTTAGCTACTTGCTCAACCCATAAAAAATCCAAAAATTAGACATGTTTATGTAAATTGAACAAGGTGAAACTATAGGGATAGGTGTTATTGAATATGTAAACATACATCTCAAGTTAGGAAAAACATTACAAGAACCTCATATCATCATCACAAAAATGCCTCATGAAAAATCAAGACAACAAAGTCAACCAGAGAAAGAATAAGAGTTAGAATATAAACCTATAAAAATAGAGGAAGTAACCACAACTCCTATATCTATTCCTTTTCCATAATGATTGAAGGAAGTGGAAGATAAAATGGAATTGAGTTGATTCAAGAACTCAGAAAACTCAATATATAAATTCCATTATTACAAGACATTAGGGATATTCCAGAACTCAATAAGGTGATAAAAAATCTATGTATTAAGATACCTATAATGAAAAGGAAATACCCCAAGACTATATAGGTAGATGGCAAGCTTGCTGAAACTACTTTTACCTAAATATGGATACCTAGGGACTCTTGTCATTTCTATAAAGATTGGAAAGGGATACAAAATGTATTGTTGGACTTGGGATTTGATACTAATGTAATGAATATATACACCATGAAAAAACTCTCTCTAATAGATATACAACCCACTACCATAATTTTATAAATGGAATATCATTCCACTATTAAACTAAAAGGTGTCATTGAGGATATAACATTGACTATAGATTCATAGGAATACCCCATTAATTTTATTATTATATAGCCTAAAAAAATAAATTGGATACTCATTGATCATAGGAAGTATTTTTTTATCAATACTGGAAACATTGATTGATTTTAGATTATGGAATATGACCATCTCAGATGGTTTTAAAGAAAAATGCATTTCTTTATATCCACCTGCATAACCATAAATCAATCTTGTCAAATAGTTATGCATAGATCAACCTAAATTAAAATGTGATAGTATATCTTCTATATCTATGGTCATAATCATTGATTATGTGGAAGGAGTAGAGGATGAGTTATCAAGAAGTAGCAAAACTACTATGGATCTTGACAGTTCAACTATGGATTTTGATAGTTTCATTATGGATCTTCTTAATCCATCTATGGATTTTGATAGAGGATCCTAAAATGAAATCATTTATTATCCTTCTAAATGCCCATCCTTTTCCACCTCTTCTAGTATGTTGTAATAACATTAAAAAATTCAACATAATATTATTTAATGGGCACATGAAGGTCAAAATTTATTCTTAATAGCCTTCCATTATCCTTTAGCTAGAGTGATTTCTATGGGAGATAAATTTGACAAAGATACTATCAAATTCTATTTGTTGTTGCCACAATCCTATCCTCTCAACTCTTTGATGAGTGAATTCAAAAAAAGAGATTCTTCCCATTTAGGCACTAAGCAAATCATAGTTACACCATGAAAGTTATTCAACATAAATAATTGGTTGATAGATGATCATGAAGTAAAAGTATTTGATGTACTTAGACAAAATACTCAATATTTTTCTTGGGAATATCAATACATGAATGGAATCCATCTAAGTTCATATACCCACCATCCTTTTATAGAGAAAGTTAAACCAGTAAGGTAGCCTCAGAGAAGAATTAATCCTGTCTTAAGAGACATTGTAAAATATAGAATATAAACATTGCTAGAAGTGGGATTTATTTATCCTATTTATGATATCCAATGGATATTTCCCTTGGTTATTTTTCCTAATAAAAATGGAAAATGGAGAGTATGTGTAGACTATAGATAATTTAAAAAAATAACCATGATAGATTACTTTCCTTTATCCTTTATTAACCAAGTACATGGAAACATGGTAGGGAAAAGATACTTTTCTTTCTTGGATGGATTTAGTGGGTATAACCAGATACAAGTGGCACCTAAAGATCAAGGTAAAATAGCATTCTCTTATCCATGGGGGACATTTGCATATAGGGTATTTACCTTTGGTTTGTGTAATTCACCTACTACCTTCCAACGAGCAGTCTTAGCCATATTTTTAAATTTAATCAATGATTGTGTAGAAATTTACATGGATGATTTTACTATTCATGAAAATTCCTTTGATGAAATTTAAACAATCTAAGAAAATTACTAAAAATATTTGAAGAACACCATCTACCCTTGAGTCATGGAAAATGTTTGATCAGTGTAGATGAATGAATAATTTTAGGACATCATATTTCTACGAAAAGAATCCAAGTGGATCCAAATAAAGTTGAAGTCATTTCAAACTTACCAGTCCCTCAAAACTAGAATGATATCAAAAGATTCTTAGGCTATGTAGGATATTATAAAAGGTTATAGAGTATTTTAGCAAAATTAATGCTGTGATATTTTCCTTACTAACAAAAGAGAGTGAGTTTGTTTGGAGTGTAGATTTCCAGCAATCCTTTAAGACCGTTAGGGAAAAATTGAGTCTCGCTCTAATATTAAAAGGACCTAATTGGTCATAACCCTTCCATATTTACATTGATGTATCTAGTCATTTTATGGGAGTTATTCTAGGACAAAAATATGAAGATGGATAAATGTATGTCATATATTACATTAGCACAAACTTGAATCCAACTGAAAAAAACTACACAACCACCAAGAAAGAACTCCTTACTATGATTTATGCCATAAGTAAGTTTAGACACTATATTACTAGTTACAAAATATTTGTATATACTGATCATGAACTATCATATATTTGAAGAACCAATCAGTGGTAAGAGGATGAATTATCAAATGGATATTATTATTATAATAATTTGATATAAAAATTATTGATAAACTTGGTAAGTTCAATGTGGTTGTTGATTTTCTTTCTAGATTGAAATATGGAGATGAAGAAGAACTTATAGAAGATGATTTCAAAGAATAATAACTATTTTATATTATATCACAATCACATTGGTTTACTGATATAGAAAATTATCTAGCTACATAGAAGTTTAATTTTTAGTTTACCAAAAAAGAAAAGAAAAGTTTGATCAGATCTAGTTTTTATTCTAAATAGATTAATGGTATATTTTTTAAAATTGGAAATGATCAATTTTTCCATAGGCATGTAAAGGAGAATGAAATGTATGACATCATTCATGCTAAACTTGGTGGAGGACGTTACTCAGTTAAAAGGATAATACACAAGATCCTTCGAGCTAGCTACTACTAAACAACTCTTCATAAGTAGGTCAAGAGATACATTTGGTAATATGATCCATGTCAAAGAATGGGTAAACCCACACTATCTTCTAAACTTCCTCTCCATCCCCAATTAGTTATATAACCTTTTGAAAAGTGGGGCATGGACTTTATTGGGCCCATAGATCCACCTTATCAATGAAAGGAGTACTTGTTGATATATATTGATTGTGTGACCAAATGGGATGAAGTATAAGCTCTTTCATTTGTAAGAGAAGAGGATGTAGCATATTTCTTATATTTCAAGATCATGCATCATTTTTTAGTACCTACAAAAATGGTTTCTAATCAGGGACCTTAGTTCATGTCCCAAATGATTTAAACATTCATAGAGATCTACCATGTTAACCATAGAAATTCTTCTCCATATCATCCTCAAGTAAATGGATAGGTAGAGGTTACCAATAGAGAATTATAGAATATCTTTACCAAGATACTCATTATTAGTAGAAAGGATTAGGAATCCAAACTTTTAGAAGCTATATGGGAATACAACACCATGTGGAAGACCACTACTAGTTTTTCACCATATGAATTAGTATTTGGTAATAAACATCTCCTTTCAATTCAATTTGAGATGCAAACTTTAAGGACTGCACTAGAAGTAGGAATTGACTTGGATGAAGCATAAAGAGAGAGATAATTTTATAATTGAATGAGTTGGATGAAATCAAAATAGAATCTTTCTAATAGACAGAGATGATGTAATACCAAAGGAAACAATGACATGATTTTCATATCAAGGAAAGATTATTCAAAGAAGGAGATTGGGAACTTTTGTATGATTCTAAGTATCATCATTTCAAATAAAAGTTAAAAACTAAATTGTTAGGACCATTTCAAATTAATTTTTTTTTTATAATGGTTCGATATAATTACTACCTATAGATGGTAATAAGAAGACACCCTTGGTTAATGGACATCAGTTGAAGTTATATCATAAGCCTTATAATAAAGAAAAATTCATCCAACTGATACAAAATGACTTTGTCCCCATGGAATAAAAAAAATTCCATGGATATTTATCCATGAAGATAATATGGCCTTAATAAAGGAAGATGATCCACCTCTTCTCTAAAAATTAAAAAAAAGGTTAAAAAAAATCAACAATGAAAATCCTTAGGGACATTGTTGACAATCTTGACCTAAAAATCATCTTGTTGGCTAATCACATATTAAAATAAGAGACTTTATCAAAAAACCATTAAATGTTTGGTCAAGGGTAAAAAAAAAAAAAAGAAGCGAGTTCATAATTTTAGGGTTAATGATTGATTCTCATTATTCCAAAGCAATAAACATTGGTGTTATTTTATTATGTACCATTCCTTAAACTAATTCATGATTTTTTTGGTTAGAATAGGTGAAGAAGGTCAAACAAGGATAACATCATGGGTTTGTAAGGTATAATGTCTATTCTTTTACTATGGGTTAGTTTTTGAATTTCTAAGTCTACACACATATGCTCAAATCTTTTGCAAAGTTTTCATAAGACTCTATGTGATGGATATTACCATGTTAGTAGGGGATATTTTCAAAATCTCATCTTTTGAAAATTTGATTAAATGTTATGAACTTTGTCCTATTAAGTTAAAAAAAACTTCCATGATGACTTGCCTTTATCATCATATTATAATTCATATGCATAAGTATTTGATTGAGAATTGGTGGAAAATGATTGTGAATAAATGAAAAGGTAAATTTTAGTAATCATTATCACTTTGTGACATTATCAATTTGTATTTTCATCATCACTCAAAAAGTTTGGAATTTTTAGGTTTCATACACAACATTAAAACAAAATGGATACCATTTCTATCATAATCTATTGCTTTCCAATGAAGTGTCATTTCCTTCTTGAGTAGAGTTGTAGATTGATTGTGTCTTGTGCAAAGCTAAAAATAATTTAGAATGGGGTAGAAGAAAAAATCTAAGCTTGAATATGTGGATGGTCTCTTAAGAGACTGTTTTTAGCAGTAGAGTGGCTCGAGTTTCTCATGAAATTCCAAGGTTTTGGTAAAACCCTTATAATAGATTTCATCCTCCACCTAAAGATAGACTTTTCCACTATTAGAGGTATACATATTCCATTCTCTATCTAGGTTATTAGTGAGTTATTCCTAATTCTAGATAAAGGGACTAGAATTATAGGATAATCCTCCTTTAATGACGTCAGTTGTATCTTCAGTGGTGAAGGAGAGATAGTGCTAGTGTATGTTTAAGACATCAAAGGCAAAATCAAAGGTATCATCATATATTCCTTGTCTAAACCTTAGATGTCTATATTTTTTTGGATTATCAAATACCTAAGTTGTGAGGGTCAGTATAGTGTTTTAATTTGCATTTTAAGGATAATGTTGACTCATCTGAATTATGACATACAATAACCCCAACACTGAATCAACTTACCCTCATTTTTGTTAGGGTCTATTCAATTTATGGCTATGAGGTATCCTAATAACCCATATACTATTCACCATCATAGACTCATTCAATTGATAATCCAACATCATTTTATACAAATAGATCATGAGACAGAATCCTAGATTATGTTCTATGAAGGCAAAAAGAAGAAATACCCAAAACTTGCTAAGAAAATATCATGTGATCCTCTTACCTCAAGATCTAGGGCTCAACCAAGTATTTATTCATCCAATGTAGGTACTTTTGAGTCAATTCAAAGTACACTATTATTAGTTAGGGTTATTGAATTTAGACCTCCAAGTCCACTCAATGTAATTGCACCTTTAGAACATGAAGAAAATTAAGACTTAAGTCTTCCAAAAGAAACCCTAAGCAATCTTCCCAAATTAATTATAATTAAGAGCCCATTCAGATCATATAATATGAACCATTAGTAGGCCCTATTTCACATCTAACCTCACATAAATAAATTATTCCTCTCCCTTAGAATATAATGATAAAATTGATATTAGTCACTGATGATGATGAAACAATGTCTATAGAAACTCTTCATAGTTTATGGTAGGAACCACTGCCACTGTCAATGGAACACAAGACAAAAAGGAAATATAAACTCCATTTTCACAAGATCATTTTGTAGAGAATATTCTTGAGACTATTTATTCTACCTCCTCAAACATATATATTGACAAAAGTAAAGCTCTTATAATTGTTGAATAAGCTCAACCTTCCAAAGAGATAGATGATGTAGAATTACATCATGACTTGGCATTATCTCAGTTGGAAATTACAGTCAAGAAGAATGTATAAGACATTACTAAGCTAATATATTCACCCCAAAGTAAGGACTTTTTCATATCTCTTTTATTAAAAAAATATAAATCATTCAAACTTAGTCCTTTGAGAAATTAAATGAACTTGAGAATGACATCATTGATCTATGGAGATACACCAAGACACTTGAAGAATATAATATATATTTTAGAAAGAATATTTTGAAATCAAAACAAGAGAATTCAAAATTAAAATCTCAAATAGATTCCACCTTTTATAATGTGCCTCCCAAACCCATGATAGAATAGGGTTTACAAACCACTCTATCCTACCCTAATGTTAGAAGCCACTAGGTGGAAGTTTGTTCTAAGAGTACATAATTGAAGAGGAAAAACAAAATTCTTGTGAAGGAGAAACAAAATTTGTAAGAAGACTTGGAATAGGCACAATATAAGGAAGAAAAATCTAGAAAAACCACATATTTCACCTATCAACTTGGTGAAAAGTTATGAGCTTGTAGGAGTCCTTCCACTTCATATAGTATATTCATGCATGAGAAAATTTTTAGATGATAGTTACTCCATATTTATTATTGTTTTCCCCATGATATTAATACAAGTGAGGAATTCTTGATAGTCTATCTAAATAGTACCCTTGATAGACATGATTTGTTATTTGAATTTTATCTATGTGATATCATTTTAGGGAACACAAATAGTTTCTTAGTCAATTTATTATTGTATAATTATATTTTGGAACTCTTTTCTCCACATAAAGGAATAAAATAACATGGGAGGAAAGATATGATGATCATATAAACACTGCAAGGGAAGTTGGTATATGCATATGACCCTGATTTAGTAACACATCGTAGATATTTGTAAAATTTCAAAATTTAT
>JARHVA010003273.1:1182500-1230000 GCA_037957365.1 Torreya grandis | reverse complement strand
GGAACTGAACTTATCCCCTCATTAGTCCATATTAGGTCTCTTTACACATATGGCCTAAACCTGTAAGCCATACTTAGACCTTGAAAACACCTTGAAACCTCTTGTATTAATCACAAAACCTCATATTAACATCATAAAACTTCATAAAATGATCACACACTACCAATATTATTATTTCAATCCTTAGACTACTCACCTCATCATGCTACTAGGCCTATGAATTCTCACTAGGTCTCTCAAGTACATGGCTCATGAACTCAGCTTCAATAATAATAAAGATAAGTCAGAATGACATTAATGACACTTTCATGATATAAATTAAAAATTCATGCATACTTTAGAACACATTCTCAACAATCTCCCCCTTTTTTCATTGATGGCAATCACTAATTGATGGCAATTACTCAAAGAAGCTTCTCTTACTAGGATACATCTTCCCCATACAAACCAATATCTGCCTTTGAAATTAATAACAAATCACTACTTGTAAAAAATTAAATAAATATGATTGAGATATCATATCAACAAGCTCCCCTATCTTATTGTATACCTGAGACATCTTCTCTTGAACAAATTAATGTGATTCCCCCCTTGAACTCACATCTTGTGCACTTCTTTCCTACTCTTTGAGCTAAAACACCTCCTTATTAAGTCCCATTAAGCACTCTAACTTGTTTATTTACTGCTAGGAACATGAATCATACGTAATTCCTATATCAAATATTCAAAATTAGCCTTTGAAAGAGGCTTAGTTAAGATATCTACAATCTGATCCTTGGTAGACAAAAATTCAAGCTTAATACTTTCTTTATTTACCTATTGTCTTAAAAAATTATACCTGATAGGAATGTGATAGGTCCTTCAATGAATGTTAGGATTATTTTAAAAACTTATTGAACTAGTATTATCATAAAGAATAGGACTAGGACCATCAAAATCCACCTTGTAGTCTCCTAAGGTTTATCTCATCCATAGCACCTAAGTATAACATGAAGCTACTACAACATACTTAGCCTCACAAGTAGATAAATCCATTGATAGTTGCTTATTACTTATCCATGAGACTAGATACTTACCTAAGAATATATCTCCTTTACTAATGCTCTTTCTCTCATCTAGACTCCCATCCTAGTTTACGTCTATATAGGTTACTAGATTAAAAACAATTCTCCTTGGGTACCATAATCCATAATCCATAGTTCCCTTGAGATACCTAATTATCCTCTTAACTAGTTGTAGATGATTTTCCGTAGGATCTTCTTGAAATCTTCCCACAAGACCTACTTCTTGCATGATGTTAGGTCTAGAGGTAATAGTATACAACAAAATCCTCATCATTGTTCTATATTTTGTCTAATTGACTCTTGAAGATTCATCCTCCTTACTTAGCTTACATCGTGTAACCATAGGTGTACATACAACCTTGTAATATTCCATTTAAAACTTCTTTAACATATCTTTTATATACTTGACCTATGAAATGAACATACATTTTTTAGATTAACTGATTTGAAGTCCAAGAAAGAAATATAGTTCTCCAATCATAGACATTTCAAATTAAAACTTCATCACCTTTACAAAGTACTTGGTCATGTTCCCATTAGTTCCACCAAAGATTATATCATCCACATAGACCACTATCAATTTATGGTCATTTTTAGCTTGATATATATGTTACTATCTACAACTCCTCTCTTGAAACCTTGGTCTAAAAGATTCTTGTCTAGTCTAGCATACAAATCTCTAGGGGATTATTTTAGACCATATAGGGCCTTATTCAATCTTTAGGAATATTCCTTATTATCAATCAATAGGAAACCCTTAGGTTGATCAATGTAAACTTTTTCAAGTTTCCATCTAAGAAAGCTGACTTAACATCCATCTAGTATATCTTGAAGCCTTTGAAACCTACATAGGAAATAAACATCCTAATGGCCTATAACATTGCTATAGGATCAAAGTTTTACTCAAATTTCACTCCTTATACTTGAGTATATCCTTTTCATACTGGTCTAGACCTTTTTATTGTGACTTCCCCATCATCATTCAACTTGTTTTTTAACACACATTTTGTACCAATGATATTTTTGTCTTTATGCCTAATTATTAACTCCTAAGTCTCATTCTTATCAATTTGATTTAAATATTTATTCATGTCATCTATCCAAACCTTATCTTTACTTGCTTATACATATATTTTAGGTTAAAATTTGGATAGAAAGGTAGTATTATCTTGATTAACATCACTCATAATTCTTCTTTTTATTTGTATACCTAAACTTTTATTACCAATGATCTGAGATTTAAGATGATCCTTTTGAATTTCCCTAGAAATACATTTGGACTCCTTTATGTCCTAAATTTATTCTTCATCCTCATCTATCTCTATTTCTCCTTCATCATTCTTTGATTGATAATATGATTTATTCGTCTCATCAACCTTCACATTTGTGATCTCTACTATATTTTTCAACTTCTTGTTGTAACATCTATAGACAACACTTATTGATGAATATCCTAAGAAAATACCTTCATCAAACCTTGATACAAACTTTCCTAATTCCTCCTCATCTTTCTTGATATAACATTCACTCCCAAATACCTTAAAATTTTCAACACTTGTAGGTCTACCATTCCATAATTCATATGGATTCTTATCACCATTGATCCTAATATGTCATTTGTTCAAGATGTAAAATACAATAATCATAGCTTCTCTCAAGTATATATCAAACAAAATTGACTCATTTAACATGGTCCTTTCCATTTATTGACTTTTTATATTCTTTATTTAAACCACCCCATTCTATTGAGGTGTTCTAGTAGCTGAGATCTATCTTATTATTCTATTTACTTCACAAAACTCATCAAACTCATTTGACCAAGACTCTTTGTTGTCACCAAGTATTGAAACCTATAAGAGGGTATTCAATCCTCTTCTATATTTGGGAAACATGGTAACACTTCCATGTATGTGGGTGTACCTATAGTGGAAGTGGGGCTATAGGTTTAAGGGTTAGCTTCTGGAATGTATCTTAAAATGCTTATCACCTATCTAATGCTTGCTTGTGGGAAAAAAGATTTAGAAACTTACATGAAATGGAACTATTATTAAGGGTGATTGACCACTATTATTTCCACATGACCATCATATTCCTATCATAACGAGATAGGGTATAAAAACTAGCCTCAATGTCCTAGTGGATTCTAACTTGAGTATTTCAATATAGAGGTGAGATATATGAAGCAACACAATGAAAATGAAATAGAGGGAAAATTACACACTCTAATGATAATTTTACACTTTAAAGGATCCTAAAACACTTGACTACACTCTATATGAATTGTTAGAATAAGAACTCCTACACAAACATGAAAGGATAAGTGAAGAAAGGATAGATAATTATCACTTTGCATCACCATACATCACTTTATACACTTAAACAATTTTTTATGACATAAAAACCATACTTTAATTAATATTCAAAGGCAAAATACAATGTCATTATAGTAGTTATTTTGAATACATGGTGTGGTATTATAATACAAAAGCCAAAAAGGCCACTATTTATAAATATTGAGAGACAAGTGAGAAGAGAGAAGGTCAAAGGGGATAAAAATACTTTTCATGCTAAGAGTATTTATACATGAAATATAATGAAGTAGGAGAGAAACCATGCAAGTTTTGATAGGACAAATGGCTCTCAATGCATGAAACTCCTAGAATGTGGTACAATACTCCTTCTACTTGATAAAAAAACTACCTTCATCATTTGTCTCTATTAGAACATCAAAAAAATAACTAGAAATAGATATCATGATTAAAATTATAGGAATGGGTTATATACATGCTTCAACATGCATTAGTTGCATTCCTAATAATCTAAATTATTCTAGAGGTATGCCATCACTACCTACAGTTCAAGAAACTCCTTTTTCACTCACCCCTCACACATGGCCTCAAATTTGGCTTCAAATCTTAATGAAAATACATACATAGGAGTAAATAACACATGTAATACTTACCATAGCCTTAAATTCTCCAAGCACACCTTAAATAGACTCCCCCATTAAGTTCTCACCCTTCTCACTATCTTTCTCACTTTGCCAATTTTGATTAGCTGAGATAAAGTTGCTTGCATAAATACTTAGGAGTTTTGATGAAGCAAAAAATGATAATATTGAGTTAGATTAAGTTTATATATTTATGCCAAAGTTTATGGTATCTCTTGAAACCTCCTAAAACCTACAAGACATAAAAAATAGTTATGAAAACCCTATTTCCCTCATATCCATACAAGTAGGAAACACCTCAAGTGGATGGGAAGGATCTCTAAAGAGTCCCCTAAAAGTTTTAACCACTTTCATTTCAACTCCAACTATATAGATAGCTCTCCATCTTTGGTTTCCTAATTGGGTTGTTACCCAGGGTTTTATAAGGTTTTAAGCTCATTTTACTCTTAAGCATTGTTCATAAAGATGTGGCATTGGATTTATAAAAATTAAACAAAAGTGATGTTTAGAAACCCTTTAAAATTTTCAAAAATCCTTTAACTTACATGCACAACCTTCAAGTAGATATGAACATCCTAAATGGGCCTCTCGAGCTCTTGTTCTCATTTTACATAGGCCTAAATTATCCTTGTGCTAAAAGTGGCTTTATTATGGATTATTTTGCATACTAATGGATTAGACACATCTTATTACTCCTTAAATTTTTTATCAATCTCATTATATTTTATTACATAAAGTTGTAAGTGAAACTAACCTCCCATTTGGGCTTTAGGTCTAATCAGGCCTAATAGGCTTATCTACATTCTTGAGGGTTTAAAACATCATGTTGAGATTATTCCATCTATGCATGGTTCATAATGTATTTCCATGCCTATCACATATTTTTATGACCTCCTTATATGTCCAATCATACCCTAGTTCACATGGTCATCTTTTTTCTCAAAACCTGTAGGGTTTATCCTAAGGAAGTACCATCTATTTGAGATAAAATAGAGGGTACTTACCATATTTTCTTAGACAAATTATATGTTAAAAAGGATTATCTAAGTGACATAGATAATATTTAAAAGTTTTCAACCCTTTATCACATAATTAGACCCTTTAACTCTTTCAAAACATTAAAGATAGACTTTCATGAAGGGGACTATGTGCAGGGTTTAGAATATAGGCTATTTGTTGCATTAATAGAAACTTCCTACCTCTATTTTCATGTTATGGGGGTCTGAAAAGGATATCAAAACCCTAAAAAGGTGTTATAATTCCATTTATTACTCCAACCTTCTACATGTTTTTTCACATATGCCTTGCTTTTCAACTTAACTAGATTATTGAGTGTGTTTCCTATTTTGGAGGGGCACCTATAGGTAGTACCACATGGTTACAAGCCTTAAAATATTTCCTATATATTTTCATGGATTACCCAATGTCATTTTAAATTTTTAATACATATTTAACTCATTTTCATTCTCTATCCACATTTAGAACACTACTTTCTTTATCATTGTCTATAATAGTCAACTCTAGTTGACTTTGTTGAGGCAAAAGGGCCTATAGGTGGACATTACCTTTGAAAAATATGCCACATATTCTTAGAATATTTTGAAGGTATTTGGAATAATATGAAAACTTATATGTGTCATTATCTATTTATATTTCATTCTTAGTCCTATGTCATGGATTGTATATACCTACAATCAACTGTAGGTGGTATTTTTGGACCAAGGTACACCTATAGGTGTCTCTACTAAGCCAAGAAAAAGTAGTTATCTAACTATAATTGATAATAATTAGAACAAAAATCCATACTCAACTCAAAGGATTATCTAATCATCAAATCATGTTTCCTACACTACCAGCTTAGATTGCAAGGTCACTTAGAAATTTAAATCCTATAGATAACAATGAAGAAACTTAGTGAATAAATGGGCAACTTTAAGGCCCCCATATACTACTTTCCACTACTCAAATGTATTACTCTTTTTGAAAGTATTTTATCCTATGTGGAGTCTACAAGGTGTAATCATTAAGATACATCAAATCTCTTGGTAACATTTTCATATGATATCAGCAAGATGGCTAGGTGTTCTAGTTTTCATGTTTTAGGGATTTGATCCCTATATCCACAGTCATCACCTTCAAAAGTTATCTTCAGCCTTACCTACTAATATAAAATTCTAAATATGTCTACCATGATCTCTAAAACTCACTAGGACTTCAATAAGGATTTCATCATGTCCAATTTCCTCTAATAAGCATTCTTAGCTCTCTATGGTACCACCCATAGGAGGAATTTGTCATGTATGTAGGAAATGAGTAGTATTGTAGGTAGTGTGCAAGATATATATACTTGTAATCAACTATAGACCCTAAAAATATATCCAAATTTTCTCTTAACACTATAAATTATTTTAAATAGGTATCAAGTCTCTCATTTCAACATGATGTTCTCCTGAGTGATTCTTATGTATCTTCATCAATGGTGGAAGATTGAGTATATGGTAATTTGTATTCTCATGCTCCCTATGACATTTAGGGATTAAATTATTTTTTAATGTTATAATATCATTCTAAACACCTCATATCTCTTCATTAATCTTCAATTAATGTGTTTCATGACCTTTCATAGCTCACTTAATTGACTATGCATGAGAGTCATAGAACAGATTGATTATGTGTCACTCATGATTATTACTCCATAGAAGGTTGATTTAGAGAAAGAGATTCAAAGTGGAAGATATTAATATAACATTTTAAAGATTAAAATAAACCTATCATCATCCTCTAAGACCATTACCAAGGAATGAAGATTATGAAGATAGTGGAAATCTGCCTATCATCCTAAATGAGACCTGTTGACCAAATTTTGCTCACAGGTAAAATTTTGGTCCCCTTCCTCCCTTACTATTCATGGTAGTTATATTTCAGGTTGTGCAGGTTTAGCATTCTCTATTTCATGGCCTAGTTCAATTTTGGGTTTAGTTTCCTGGTTCAATAATGGTTGAACCAAACCATTGAACCAAAATTTTTGGTTCAACGGGCTTGGTTCAAGTTTAAGGAGTTCATTGGTTCAGCCTGGTTCATCTCAGTTCAACATCTCAATTTAAGCACCTAAATGCAATATGTGTTAAGCCTTCATACCATTAAACTATTCAACCAATTTTTTTTGGCTCAACGGTCTAAGTTCAACATACTTGGTTTAACGGCTTAAGTTCACATGTTCGGTTTGATATTGGTTCACCAGCCTTCCTTGGCCCATTGGCACGCTTAGTTGAACTGTTGAACCATTCTTGGTTCAATATTCTAGGTTCAATGCATGAGTTCATCGACCCTTTGATTCATTGGTGCACACCTTTGAACCTTGAACCATTGAACCAAATTTTGGTTCAACAGGTTCGGTTCAAAGGGCTGCCCTTGGCCAAAGGCACAGTCAAAAGTCAAAGTACCCTTTTAGAGGGCGGGTGGACACTTCAACTTTTCAAAGACTCAGGTAGTCAAATGGTCAAAAGGGCCCCTTTGGAGGGTGGGTATACAAAGTAAAGGACGTGAATAAATTCAAGGTTCAAGTTCAAAGTTTCATTTTATGCAAATTGACTAAGTCCAGAAGAATTTTTGCAGACAAATTCTCTGCGAGAATTGTCTACAGACAATTTACTTTCAAAAACAAAGCAAAAAGAATTTTTGTGGACAAATTGTCCATGGGAATTGTCTATAGATAATTTGTCTATTGAAATTCAAGTGAAGCTGTAGACCCAGGGAATTAACCTGAGGAAATTGTCCGTAGACAATTTGCACGTGGGAGCCCAGGAGGGTAGTTCAAGCAATAAAGGGCCCACCGAAGGACCCCAAAGGGTAGGTGCCCTTGCGAGTGACTTCTAACTAGGCCGATAGGACATTTTCAAAGGGACAGGTGCTGAGAAAATTCAAAGACAAAGAAGTGCCTAAAAGGATGCCACATGGCATTAGACTCGACTGAAGTGGCAATGGTCTCGATGACGTCTCGGTGGACATCAAATTTAGCTAAATGGTTTAGCCATTGGTTCTCAAGTGATGATGCTTGAGAAGTCATTAATTTCAAGAGGATGAAATATCCATTAGTTTTCAAATCTTGACAACAAGATGAGCATCAAATTTAGTATAATAGAATGGCCTTTGTTTCCAACTGAGAATGTATTGCCAAGGAGCCTAGAATGTAGCAACCTACTGAAAGTTTGCCCCTGGGGGGCCAAACAAGCCAGATAGAGACAAAATCGATAAAATACAAGAAGACATACATGGAATGAGCAAGAAATTAAGTCCAAGTGGTGCCAATTTGAGAAGTGACTCTAGTAGGTGAAATAGTGCCAGCAAATTGATCATTTGGGATGCAAGCAGCTGGTGAAGAAACTGCTTTTCTCTATTTTTCATTAAATGAGAAGGCAAATCATGTATTAACCTTGACAAAGGCAGATTTCAAGGGGACAAAGTGCATAGTTCATTAATTATTTTGAGTGACTTATTTCCTTTCATGAATAGACACAATAGGCCACTTGTAACCAATGAGCACCAAATGAGCCTCTTGGACTTTCCATATATATTGTGAACTTGGTCATTTTGTAATCATCTTCCACAATTTTACAAAGTGTAGCTCTGTTGGAATTTCCACCTGAATTAATAAAAATATAGTTTTGCCTACATCTTGGATAGATATTCTATGTATGTTCTGAGTGTTATTTGTGTTTACTCATTATCTTTGATGCTCTCACAGGTTCAACACCAACAAACCTATTATCTACAAGGTGTCAATTTGTAGCTTATAGGAGAAGAGCTCTTTTAGAAGTATAAAATAGGGGAAGTCAATTATAGTGTGTATTGTACAACACCTTGGTGAGTCTCTATTTCTATGTTTTCATGAGAACCTCCTTGTCTTTCTCTTGCAATCTGGTCCTTCTATTAAGCTTGAAGTGTATGTCTTGTTGTTTTGTCTGATTATGAATGTGGATGTGTGAAGGTTGACCTATTTTTAGTGTATCACCTCCTTAG
This sequence comes from Torreya grandis, assembly GCA_037957365.1. Classification (NCBI taxonomy): domain Eukaryota; kingdom Viridiplantae; phylum Streptophyta; class Pinopsida; order Cupressales; family Taxaceae; genus Torreya; species Torreya grandis. The sequence goes on along the minus strand of JARHVA010003273.1, from coordinate 1,220,967 downwards.
AGTACTTTGTTTTCCTATATTTTCCTCCCTTTTCATCCCCCCAGTTTATATAGCTATATATATATATATATATATATATAGATATAGATATACCTATATGTATTTGCACTTGATGAAACATACATGATACATCAAAGGGAGCTAGCCCTTATCTAGAGAATCTCCTCTCCATCTTCGCTATCCCACAGGCAAGAGAGGAGTTTTCATGTTCTGAGGAGAAGGTAGGAACCTATTTTCCTACCACTGGGTGCACTTTCCTACATCAACAATTTTGGCATGCTCGGTGGGACCACAAGTTTTTTACTCAGTAAAGTTGTAGGGATAGTCCTTGATCTTGTTACAGTAGAGGAACCACCAATACAACACCGTGCGCATTAATAGTTTTGGTACACCTAGTGGGACCACAAGTTTTTTACTCAATAAAGTTGTAGGGTTAGTCACTGATCCTATTATAGTAGAGGAACCACCAATATAACACTATGCACATCAATAGTTTTGGCATGCCCAGTGGGACTCAGTTTTATAATGCAGTAAAGTTTTTAAGATTGATGCTGGTCATGATACAACCAATTAAAGTTTTCTAGCATTTGGCGACTCCACTGGTAAGAGCTTCATTTCTATTTTAAGACCAGTTGCTTAGCTTTTTATGCCTAAGGTCACCACAAGGTCTGCTTCTAGAGGGGTTCCTTTTGATTTCGTTGAGTTACCTTTAAACTCTACTAAAAGACTATGATTTGAGAGGACCCATCCTTATCTAACAAACAATTCTCCTAGACCTATTGAAAGGGACACAGTCGTAGTAGAGCCCCAATTACAACCAATCCCAGCCATGACATTGCCCTTTGTAGCTTTTCATGGTGAGAGCCCCTTGAATCTCCCATGCTATGATCCAATTCTAGGAATAGCTCTAAAAAATGTGCCTTATTTTGATGGAGTGGGGCCCATTACAGTCATTAAGCATATTAAGAATATTGCTAACCTTTGCAATATCCACAATGTAATAAAAGAAAATATTGCCATTAGATTGTTAGCGTTGTCTTTGAAAGGAAAGGCTCTTGATTGGTATGGGACCTTGCCTGTGAATTAAATATATTCTTCAAATGAATTGGGCACTCAGTTGACAAATCATTTTGGGGAAAAGAGTGATGGCCTCTCACTTGCTGAACAACTAACAACCATAAAGAGAGATCTGCACGAGTATATGCAAGACTTCAGCACACGATTTCAAAAGACTTGGGATAGAATTCCCATCCTGGTAAGGCCAACTCCTAGCTATGCTTTCTTGTACTATTTAAAAGCATTAAATAGTGACATTGTAGTAATGATACAATCTATGGGAGGGCATATATTGCCTGTTGCTTATGGCATTGCCATAACCGCTAAGAATTGCTTGGTACAAGCTGGAAAGATCGCCCCTAGGCCTCACATGCTACTTTTCCCAAAATTGCTGCCCCCGATTCAAACCATTGCTCCCATAATTGCTCCCCTACATACCATTGAAAAACTAGTTGTTGTTCTGACCAATGAGCTTAATGAGGTTAAGAGTCTGTTGCAGAACATGTCCAATGAATTTGTTGCCATTAAAAGGCAGCAAGCTCAAGGCAACAAACCAAATCAGGGATACCAAAATTATGGTCAAGCCCCTAGACCCCCCTTTTAGAATTATAATCAAGGTCAGGGGCAGCTCACTACAACTAGGCCATTTCAAAATTACAACACAGGCCCCCCTTCATCATCTAAAATAATGGTGCCTATTCATAATAATCTAGTGTAAGAGCAGCCAAGCTGTTTGACCATGGGGTATAATCAACAATAGGCCATCTACACAAATGAGATGATGAACTATTTTTAGACTACAGATAACCAAATGGCTGCTCAATCTTAGGTCCTCAAACCTTTAATGCAACCCAACACGAGCAACAATCAGGCCCATCTAGATTTTACTCTTATGAATCACCTAGAGGGTGAGTTCTGTGCAATCAATCATGGGGGTGCTACAAATAATCAAGCTGATTATGTTGTAGCCAAAACAAGATTTAAGAGAAGAGTAGTGGGAGAGGTCTAGGCTACTAATCAAGCAACAGTAGCACCTCCTCCATCACACTCCAATGCAAAGGTCCCATATTTTAGGCAGCCATCTATACCTTCAGTGCCTCAGCCTACAGCTCTGATTGGGATCAGCCCAAAAGAAAACATGAAGGGAGGTAGTCCCCAAGTCAATATAGTGGACCAAATGAAGAATTTGCATGTGGGCATCTCTTTATGGGATTCATTGTCTCTTCTAGGATAGAAGGATGTATTACAAAAATAATTAGATGAACTAGATCGACAAATTGCCCTAATGAGCGCTGATAATGGCATGATGACAAATGGGTAGCCTTCCACTTCAGGTCAGGTAAAGAAAGAAGAAAAGATTCCCCTTTTCTATGTATCTTTGATCATTGGGGACTTCTTGGTACACAACTACATAATTGATAGTGGGGCCAGCACCTCAGTGATGCCCAAGTGCATTACTGATAAAATGGGATTGAAGTATGAAGAAATGAACAAAGGAGTCCTATAGCTAGATGGGACACATACAAAAATAGTTGGAATTTTGAAGGGTTTAAGCTTGACATTGCATGCTTTCCCAACCTTCTCAATTCCCCATGATATAGTGGTAGTGGATGTTCCTCTGTATTTTGCAATTTGCCTGTCTAGGGACTTCACGTCAAAAATAGGTGGCTATCTAGTAGTGAATTGGTCATATCTAGTTTTCAAAACCAAGTATGGGACCAAGGTGAAAACTAAGTCTGAGCCACTCTACAAGGACCATCTAGAACTATACACTCCTAAGGTAGCGAATGTCAATTACACTATCATCGACCTAAAAGAGTCCCAGACAGACCAAGCTCCGTCCTTTGCTCTTGAAGGAGTCACAGACCTACTCCTGGATGAGTGGGGAAATGATGACTTCAAACATGATCCATAAAATTTTATTGAGGAGGCAGACCTTGGATTCTATTGCATACATGAGGAGAGCACCTTCATGCCTAATATAATGAAGACAAGTAAAGATCTTGGCTTGTGGTAGCTATATTTTGATGGTTCTAGAATTAAGCTAGGCACTGGTGGTGGGGCGATGTTGTTTTCCCCTTCAAAAGAAAGGTACTTTTTAGCTTTCCATTTCCATTTCTCTTGCATGAGTAATGTCATAGAATATGAGTCTTTGATCCATGGGCTTAAATTGGCAAGTAAAAGAGGGATTAAGGAGTTTTAGGTCTTGGGAGATAGTCAGCTAATTGTAAATCAGGTGAAAGGCTAGAATCTAACAAAGAACTCCTTGCTGAAGTCTTACAAGCACAGGATTTGGGACTTGATGGAAGTTTTCGTTGCCTTCAATATTGTCTTGATTCCTAGGGAGCAGAATAAATATGGGGACAAGTTAGCAGCAATTGGTGCTTAGTTTGATGTTTCAAGTTAAATAAGCCAAGATTGTGGTTAGCACCACTTGAAAGTGGTAGTTTGACCCTCTGTCCCAGACAACATTGCAAATTGACAAGTTTTCAAAAGTGACCAACAAATAGCTTTCTTCCTTTAGGAAGAAGTTGAGTTCACAACACACAACTAGGCAAAATTATAGCAGCAATATGGCAATCAGATTGTTCAGTTGAAGAACAATAAACTCCCTAAAGGTCTGGTCATGCTTGAAAGCATTTTCAACATAGATGACCAACTGAGGAATGACAAGGCATGCATCATGACCAAAGAGGAGAATTACAAAAGGGTCAAAATTTTCAAGGACAAGATGTTAGCGCTTGGCAAGGTCTGCATGTTTCAAGAAAGGTGAGCTTTCATTCTGCTATGTCAAGAATTTGTTGATATTTTTGCATGGGATTACAATGATTTAAAGGGCTTCAACCCAAGGCTTGCCTAGCACACCATTAAATTAGAAGAAGGCACCAGGCCAGCCACACAAAAGTAAAGGCCTATCAATCCTACAATTGAGCCCCTCATGTAAAGGGAATTGGCCAAATTAATTGAGTCCAAAATTATATTTCCAATCAAGCATTCCAGCTAGCTGGCCAACCTTATTCCTATTAGAAAAAAGAATGGGGAGATTAGGTTGTGCATCACCTTTAGAGACCTTAATAAAGTCTCTTTAAAGGATCATTATCCCCTTCCAAGCATGGAGTAGATTCTTTAGAAGGTAACTGGTAGTGAGCATTTCTCTCTCCTAAATGGTTATTCAGGGTATAATCAGATTTTGGTGCAAGGCTGTGACCAGTACAAAATAGCCTTCACCACCAAATGGGGAATGTTTGCCTACAAGAAGATGTCATTTAGGCTATCTAATGCTAGTACTACCTTTCAGTGAGCCATGGACATGGCTTTTGGTGGCTTGATAAATAACATCCTGGTATACCTTGATGATGTAACGGTATTCTCAAAGGAAGCAAGCTAGCACATAAAACACCTTAGGCCTATTTTTGAAAGGTGTAGGGAATTTGGCATCTCTCTTAATCCAAAGAAATGCATTTTTATTGTTCATGAGGGGAAACTTCTTGGCCACATCATGTCCAAGGAGGGCTTATCCATTGACCTCGAGAGAGTTCACTCCATTCTGGAGATGTCCTTACCAAAGCACAAGAAGGGCCTACAGAGATTATTTGATAGGATAAACTTCATTCAGAGATTCATTCTAAATTTCACTAAGATAGTTAAGCCCCTGACATGTATGCTAAGGAAAGGTGAAGAGTTCAAGTGGACAACACAAAGAAAAGATAGCTTTGAAGCCATCAAGTAGGCTTTAACTTAGGCACCCACTCTGATCAGCCTTGACTTTAGTAAAGACTTCAACCTCTATACATTCAGTAATGAAGAAGTGATATCTGCCATGCTTGCCCAAGCTAACGGTGATGACCTCTAATAGCCACTTGCTTTTTTTAGCCAAAGATTAGAGGATTTTGAAGTCAGGTACACATATGTAGAGAAGTAAGTCTTAGCAGTAGTACAGAGCCTGAAGAAATTTAGGCATATGTTGTCTAACAACAGGATTCACCTCATGGTCCCACATCCTAGCGTCAAGGATTTCTTGACCAATCAAGATTTGAATGAGAAAAGGGCAGGGTGGATCACCAAAGTGATGGAGTATGATGTAGACATTAAGATCACCAACATGGTGAAGGGAAGAGGCTTATGCAAATAGCTAGCTACAGATTTCAAACAAAAAATAGAAGACAACTTGTTAATCCATGATGCAGCTACTGCAAAAGAACCAGTTGTCATAAAGGATTGGATGCTGGACATGAGGCATTTCCTTCTCATGGGTGAGTGTCCATAGGGTCTTGATAAGACTGAAAGGAGGTATTTTATACTCTAGTCCCTCCCTTATGTTCTAGTTGATGAGATATTATTTAGGAAGGATCTCTTTAGGGTTCTTCTAAGATGCATTAACCCAAATTAGGCTAATAATGTATTGGTTGAGTTCCATGATGGGCCAGCAGGCAGTCATTTCGCTCCTACAGCTACAACAGCAAGGATAATGAGAGCTGGCTATTTCTAGCCTACTCTTTTTAAGGACACCCATGCTTGGGTAAGAAAGTGCTAGAAGTGTGTACTTTTTGATGCAAAGTAGTGATTGGCTGCGATGCCTCTACAACCCATTCATGTTGTATAACCATTCATGCAGTGGGGCCTAGATTTCATAGGAATGGTCAATCCTCCTTCTAGTACTAGGCACAAATGGGTGCTGACTACCATGGACTATTTCACAAGGTGGGTGGAAGCTATTGCTCTGAAAGAGGTGAATGAAAGCACAGTCTTGGAGTTTTATGAGGACCTGGTCACAAGATTTGGGGTCCCAACCACCATATCTTAGATAACACTTTAGCTTTTTTAGGAACCAAAACTAGTGAATGGGCACTAAAGTATGGCATATACCTCAGCACTTCATCAAATTATTATCTGCAGGGGAATGGGCTGGCTGAGTCCACCAATAAAAATCTGATCAGAATCATAAAGAGGATTATGGAAGAAAATTAGAGGACTTGGTATGCCAAGCTAAAGACAGCTCTATGGGCCGACTGAATTACCCCAAAGAGGGCAATTAGAAATTCTCCATATACACTCATGTATGGAAGGGAAGCTAGGCTTCCCATCTCGCTTGAATTGCTAGCATTGGATCTCACCTACTAGCTATAATTTGAAGAAGGAACTAGCATGGAGGTCAGGCTGTGTGAATTAATAAAGCTCCAAGAAATGAGGGACTGGGCTATGGCTTATATGACCAGTCACCAACAGTAAGTAAAAAGGCACTTCGATAAGAAATATTTGTCAAGAGATTTTTTTTAAGGAGACATTGTCTTAAAGTGGGATGAAGATTGAGCTAAGCCTAGAAAACATGCAAAATTTGATGCCCTATGGAGCGGTCCTTACATGATCACTCAGTGCAAGCAGCATAATGCATTCCATCTTTCTAGGTTGGATAGTGAATAACTATGTATCCCAATTAATGGGATACATCTAAAGCATTACCACTGATTTTTGGGTTCACTATACATATTTTCCCTTGTTTTCTTTCCCATTTTCCCTAAGTGCTATTACACAAGTATTGTTTTCTTAGTCTTGTGTGTGCTTTCATTTCCTTAGAGGTAAATCTATGTGGCTGGTTCTAAGTTTTGTCAGAGCTCTTGCTAGTTTTCAAAGTTATCATCTGACTCCATGCCTAATGGATTGTAAGGTAACTAGTCTCTAAGCATAGTAGGCATGCTTCCCCTGGGAGTTGCCAATTTGTTGACCAAATTTTGCTCACAGGTAAAATTTTGGTCCCCTTCTTCCTTTATTGTTCATGCCAGTTCTATTTTAGGTTGTTTAGGTTTAGCATTCTCTATTTCATGGCCTAGTTCAATTTTGGGTTTAGTTTCCTGGTTCAATAATGGTTGAACCAAATCGTTGAACTAAATTTTTTGGTTTAATGGGCTTGGCTCAAGTTCAAGGAGTTCATTAGTTCAGCCTGGTTCATCTCAGTTCAAGATCTCAATTAAAGCACCTAAATGTAATATGTGTTGAACCTTCATACTGTTGAACAATTAAACCAAAATAATTTGGTTCAATGGTCTAGGTTTAACATACTTGGTTCAACGGCTTATGTTCACATGTTCAGTTCGATATTGGTTCACCGACCTTCCTTATCCCATCAGCACACTTAGTTGAACCGTTGAACCATTCTTGGTTCAATGGTCTGGGTTCAATAAAAAATTCAATGCATGAGTTCATCGACCCTTTGGTTCATTAGCATGCTCCTTTGAACCTTGAACCATTGAACCAAATTTGGTTCAATGGGTTTGGTTCAAAGGGCTGCCCTTGGCCAAAGGCATAGTCAAAAGTCAAAGTGCCCTTTTGGAGGGTGGGTAGACACTTCAACTTTTCAAAGACTCAGGTAGTCAAATGGTCAAAAGGGCCCTTTTGGAGGGCAGGTGGATAAAGCAAAGGACTTGGGTAAATTCAAGGTTCAAGTTCAAAGTTTCATTTTATGCAAATCGACTATGTTCAGAAGAATTTCCATGGACAAATTGTCTATGAGAATTATCCATAGACAATTTGCCTGTGGAAATAAACCAAGCTTCAAACAAAGTCAAAATAATTTTCGTAGACAAATTGTCTGTGGGAATTGTCTATAGACAATTTGTCTATAGAAATTCAAGCAAACCCACAGACCCACGGAAATTATCCATGGACAATTTGCCCGTGCGAGCTCAGGAGGGCAATTCAAGCAATAAAGGGCCCACCGAAGGACCTCAAAGGGTAGGTGCCCTTGTGAGGGACTTCCAGCCATGCCGATAGGACCTTTTCAAAGGGACAAGTGCTGGGAAAATTCAAGGACAAAGAAGTGCTCAAAAGGATGCCACGTGGTGTTAGACCCGACTAAAGTGGTAATGGTCCCGATGACGTCTCAGTGGATGTCAAATTTAGTAGAATGGTTTAGCCATTAGTTCTTAAGTGATGATGCCTGAAAGGCCATCAATTTCAAGAGGATGAAATATCCATTGTTTTTCAAAGCTTGATGGCTAGATGAGCGTCAAATTTAGCAAAATAGAATGGCCTTTGTTTCCAACTAAGAAAGTATTGCCAAGGAGCCCAGAATGTAACAACCTACTAACATTTTGCCCCTGGGGGGCCAAACAAGCCAGATAGAGACAAAATTGATAAAAGATAAGAAGATATACATGGAATGAGCAAGCAGTTAAGTCCAAGTGGTGCCAATTTGAGAAGTGACTCTAGTAGGTGAAATAGTGCCAACAAATTGATCATTTGGGATGCAAGCAGCTAGTGAAGCAACTGGTTTTCTCTATTTTTCATTAAATGAGAAGGCAAATCATGTATTAACCTTGATAAAGGTAGCTTTCAAGGGGACAAAGTGCATAGTTCATTAGTGATTTTGAGTGACTTGTTTCCTTTCATGAATAGATGCAATAGGCCACTTGTAACTAATGAGCACCAAAAGAGCCTCTTGGACTTTCCATATATATTGCAAACTTGGTCATTTTGTAATCATCTTCCATAATTTTAAAAAGCATAGCTCTATTAAAATTTCCACCTGAATCAATAAAAATATAGTTTTGCCTCCATCTTGGATAGATATTATGTGTATGTTCTAAGTGTTATTTGTGTTTAGTCATTATCTTTGATGCTCTCACAGGTTTAACACTAACAGACCTATTATCTACAAGGTTCTAGTTTGTAGTTTACAAGAGAAGAGCTCTTTTTGGAAGTATAAAATAGGGGAAGTCACTTACAATGTGTATTGTATAGCACCTTGGTGAGTCTCTGTTTTTATGCTTTCGTGAGAACCTCCCTGTCTTTCTCTTGCAGTCTAGTCCTTCTACCAAGCCTGAAGTGTATGTCTTGTTTTTTTGTCTAATTCTGAAAGTGGATGTGTGAAGGTTGACCTATTTTTGGTGTATCACCTCCTTAAAGTAGTTTGTTTTCATGTATTTTCCTCCCTTTTCATCCCCCCAGTTTATATAGCTATATATATATATATTATATATATATATATTATATATATATATATATATATACATATACATACATACATACATATGTGTGTGTGTGTGTGTGTGTGTGTGTGTGTGTATTTATGTATGTATGTATTTGCACTTGCTGAAACAAACATGATATATCAAAGGGAGCTAGCCCTTATCTATAAACTCTCCTCTCTAGCTTCACTATCCCACATGTGAGAGAGGAGTTTCCATGTTGTGAGGAGAAGGCATGAACCTGTTTTCCTGCCACTGGGTGCACTTTCCTGCATCAACAAGACCAACTTTCAAACTTGATATGTTTATCTTATAAAAATAGTTTAAAACATGAAAAAAACATAGGAAACATGTGATAAATATTCCCATGTATTATAGATTAAATTTCATTAGTTGGATTGTATGAAGATGTCCATATGAGAAGGAAACCTATAGGGTATGGGGTTTAACAAGAAAAAAAATATAGTCAACTTGTAAAGGATGGTTAATAAATAAAAGGTTACCAATAATTTAAACATTTTTAGAAAATTAAGTTATCTAAGTGTAATATCACCCCCTAAATTAATTTGGTTTGAAACATCTCTAATTGGCTGTGTTAATCACAAACTTGTTGGCTAATTTAGTATGTTTATAAGGGTGATGAAAGAGTAGAATGGGTTTTGACCATTTTTAGCACTTCTAAATCATTTAAATCATTGTGATTTATTATTTATAGGAAATTATATGTGTAATTAATAAATAATAAATGGGTATGAGTAGATAAAATTAGTAAATAATGTACAATAATTAGACTAATAATTTTTGAAATTTGACTATAGTTAGGGCTTTTCTAAAAATAGTAGTGAGAGATAAAATTAAAATCTTATAATTTTTTGATGTTATAACTAATATAGGGTATATAAATCTATGAGCAAGATTAGGAGACTATTACAAACAATAATCTAGAGTTCGTTTATTGATTGGACATGAGCAACAAAAGTGGGACACGTTGGGTTTCAGTGTTGTAGTCCTATCTTGACATTGTTGTCCTTGTGATATAATATTTCTGTGTTTTATGTGTCAAATCCGTGTAACCTATTTGTGAAATATCAAATCTTGAAAGTTTTTATGTCTCATTATGTACTTAATTTAGTCTTTAATACCCTAGGCCCTCTTTATTTTTGAACTTGAATGTAAAATTTGGAGAAAGGAGAGGAGGTGTTAGTGTGTAAATCGTATGCTAGATGCCCTTCACACCCCATGTGTGGGTACACTACCTACATACCAATACTTTAAGAAGGGATTAAGCTATATGTAGTTCTCTCATTAATTTACTTGGTGTAATAGTGTGATGAAAATGTAAGTAAATGTAAAACTTGGTGTACATGGAATGACTAAGGATAGGTATAAATGTTTGAATAAGCTTGTAATACTATTAGATGGTTGTATACAGAGAATAGGGAAGAGTGCTTGAGTAGTCTTACTTGTATTCTTGTTTTGCTATTGTAAATGAGTGTTAGCCCTTCTAAATAGACTTTGAATGGCCTTTTGTATGGGATTTTATGACTGTGGGTTAAATGAATTCATGTTAGGATGACATGAATTAGGATAAGGATTTGGAATAATGTCACCGCTAGAAGCCAAAATGCACTTGGACAATAGTGCCAAAAATAGGACACCATAGGTTTCAATATTGTAGTCCAAGTTTGGATGCTATTATCCATGGTTGATAGGACCTAGGGGGATTGATTAATCATGGAAAGAGAAATTTGGGTCTATAAAGGTTTAGTTTGGGGACTACAAATGACTAAGAATCAGTGAAAACATGCTTATGAGGGTCATGCGAGCAAGTAAGATGGACATATGGATTAGGTGTCATTATCCACGCTCAAGTTACCAAAATACACTTTTTATGTGACTAAATTTCCCCCCCCCACCTTTATTCTAGTGATTTAAAAAATCAAAATACTAGGATAAAGGAAAAATAAAAAATGTACCTAAAATTACCTATAAATATGAAGCTCGTGAAGCTATGTGATGTTGGATGTGCATAGAAAGACCATGGTGTGAAGTGTGAATCTACAATAAAAATAACATAGAGTAGATTAGTCCTTACTAGAAACACTATAGCTAAAATAAGAATATAAAAATTCTAGGTAAGAGAGAGAGGAAGAGAAAGGAATGAATACACCTCATCGAGTACATGGACCAATATAAAACCTATTGTGATGCTAGATTGTACTGGGTGTTTGCTATACCAAAATTAATATCATAAACTAAGATGAGTTCTCAATTCCTTAGAAGTGGCTCAATAATGCAAAGGTAGGCCCCTTGGATCCATTATCGCCTACTAAGTTAAGATAAAAAATCATGTGTGTATCAATAGATGTTTGGACTGTGTGTCTAATCCCTCTAAATAGGTGGCTTGGGAATATAAAGGCTAGCTAGTCCTTTAGCTCCATTATTTCCCCATGAAGTGAAGCTATGAAGTAATACTAGTACTAAATAGATGTCATTTTAGATGGCTCTTGAATCCCATGAATGTACTATGATTTGACAATGTTGGCATGGATATCTGAATGTATGATGAAAACTAGGCCACACTTGGCCATTTTGAAAGATGGAGATTAGGCTTGTATGAAAACCACTCTAAAACTAGTGAAATAGGCCTATGTGAAAGCTAACTCAGGAAATCAAGTACTCAAGAAGTTAAGCTTGTATGAAATCCAAACCTAAAAAAGGATGCCAACCACCTACAAATGGAGTAAGGCATGTAGCTACTTAGAAATGCTTGGAAAATAAACTAAACCTAGAAAAAGGTGAGGATTAATGTGTCACACACATTTCCCCCAATCAATGGTGTTTAGAGCATGGATTTTGATCTAAAATATATATCAAATAACTAATCTAAAATTTTAAGTGAGAACCATCATTCCATGCATGATGCACCCTATGTATAGATTCTCTGAGCAAAAAATATACTAAAACATGTTGAACTTGGACTATATTGAGCTGATAAACCTATGATTGAACTCACTTTTCTATTTATTTCTAGCAAAAATGATTTTTATGCTATTTGGATAAGATCATAAAAAATAGGACACCTTGTTATCCAACATTGTAGTCCAATTTTGATAGTATTATTCAGGGCCAAATTTGGTAACTGTTTTGGATTCTCTACTATTTACCTAGTTTATTCTTCCTAGTCTAATGTCTGGATTCTATTTTGAGTGTTCTAAAAACTAGATTTTTGACTATTATGAGGTTCTAATCTATATGACAACCCCTATTTATTTCCCCATCTTTTGAGGGTAGGAATGAAAATGTTGTAATGACTGCCCTTAGAAGAAAGAGCCCTAAAAGTGTGTTAAGATAGAATTATACATGATATAGCAATGATAATCAACAAGATATATTAAGATATAGCATGGTTTGTATTGAGATATTGTTATATAAATATGGGTATACTAAGATAGAGATAAAAATGTAATAACATGTGTAATGTACTAAATGAAATTTAAAGTGTTAGTTGTTAGTTGTTAGTTGTTAGTTATTAGTTGTGAGCAAGAAGCATGATGTCTATCATGGAATTACAAGAAATCAAAATTAATCAAGAAAACAAAACACAAAGCAAGAAAAAATAAGCATACAATAGTGGGCATGGGGCCAAGCAATCTAGGGACATGGGAAAATGTCACTCAAATTAGAAAGCAAGCATACAAGGCATATTCAAATACTATGCACATATAATTGAAACAAGCAAGTTCGTGTGGAATCCACAATAACATATAGGAGTACAAGCAGAGGACATTAGCAAATTTCCTAAAGCACACAAATGAATAGAAGAGAAGGAAATTGGAAATTTTCCTAAGGAACATACATGAGACAAGAAAGAACTGCAAGTGCAATCCAACAAGCTATGTTAAGCAGGAATAGAAAGCATGTAATAACTGAGAAGATATAATCACATCTAAATAATCAAAGAAAGAGTGAAATTATGCAAGACATGTTTAATATAAGACTAGGTATATGTTAAGAGATACACAAGTGTTAGATACTAGTGAAAATTTGATCTATTAATATGTGTTATCTAGTAGGTAATGTACATCAACATGATAACTTAGAGTATGTAGTGTAAGAATGACATAATTTAGATGTAGTCCTGTAGAAGGCGCCCCTAATAAGTGTGTCTCAAATGTAGAAGTAGGATGTCCCCTCAATGGGTAGAGTGAAGCAATCAAGGATCTATATATCACTCCACACACTCAAATAAGATCAAGTGAAACATGATAATGTAGATAAATCAACATACAATAGCATGAAACAACAAATGTAAGTCCTAGCATAGTAGTAACATTGTCAAGCATGGATGATGCATATAATTGAAATGTTTTTGGTGTTTTGAATATATTTGAATGTTTTTGGTATTTTTGATATTTTATATTATTTTTGTATTTTTAAAAGAAGTTATGTATAATTAAGCTTTGAACAGAAATTATGTAGATTGTAATATGTAAAATGGCATGCTAGACATGGAATCTACATAGATGCATAATATTCATTGGGTTTTTGAGTTTCTTTCCTTAATGTGAGGCTATTTGACACACTTTAGGGCTAATAATTTTGGTAATAATATATGGACCTAGCCAGTTTGGTTTAAAATTTCCTTTGATTTCTTCTTTGGCATTAACATTGTGAAGGTTTTATTTGAGAACAATATCATTAACTTGAAATTATTTGGTGTGAGCTCATTTTTATAGGATCATTGTATACATAATTGGTAGATGCTGAGGTGTTCTACATCTTGAATATGTGTATGGTCTAACTATTCAAGTTAGGGTAGATGATTTTGATGATACTAGTCATTAATGAGAATACCTTTAAGGGAGACACCGAGAAATGGCATTTCTAAGTCCAATGGTAAAACTACTTTTATGCCACAAATTAGTGAATAAAGAGTAGATCATGTGGGCATATGAATAATTGTGCAATAAGACAAAAATGTTAAAACTAGTTGATTGTGCCAATCATCTCCAAATTTTATCAGTAATTTGCTCAAAATGTTATTGATAGTTTTATTAGTAAGTTTTTCCTGACCATTTCCTTGTGGGTAATATGGAGTGGAGAATGTGCATTTAATTTTTTATTTAGTACAAAAAAAATTAATAGTTTTATTCTTGAATGATCTTAAATTATCATAAATGATAGCTATTAGTAGGCCAAAGCATGAAATAATATGAGTCATGATAAAAATGCAAATGTCTTCACCTGTGGTAGATTGAAGTAGAACTGCTTCCACCCATTTGGTAAAGTATTATATAGATATGATTATGAACATATGTCCATCAATAGATTTGGGGTTAATTTTTCCAATGAGATCAAATCCTTACAACATGAATAGCCATGGAGAGATTATATGTTGTAGTTGTTGTGATGATGCATGTTATAGATTACTATGTCATTGACATTTATCACATAGCTTCATGTATTGTAAATATTCATCTTCTATGGTAGCCCAGTAGTACCCTTATTGATGTAACTTGTGTGACATGGATTTTCCACTAAATTAACCACCACATTCACTATCATGTATTTTAGCTAGAGCAATTTTGGCTTCTACTGAGGTTAAGCGTTGTAATAAGTGTTTGTCAAAGGATTATTTAAAATCATCCCTGCTAATGATTACATAATGGATTTCTTATTTTTGTAACTTAAATTTGTCATTTTAGGTGAAAGTGTATGGTGTAATATTTTTTTTAAAAAGTTATTAATATCAAAGAACAATTTTAGGGTTGTAAAAATTTGTGTAGTAGCTAAGACAAAAAGAGCTATCAAATCTGCATTGGATATTGATGGTGATTGTAATTATTTAATTATAAATATTGCTTGATCATGATTGACGTCGATGGGAATTAGAGATGCATCACTACCCGTTACATATACTTGTTTTTTAATCTTTTCTAGGGATACTCTCAATAGAAAAGTAATTGAATTATGATGATAAACACTATACCATGTTGCGGTATGGGATAAGGTGTTCTTCTTTTGTTTGATAAACATCATTGACTTGATTGACCAAAAGTTGGGAATAACCATAGAATTGAATAGATTTGATTTGGAGGGATTGGAAAATAAATAGTCTTAAGAATAGTGATTCATATTCTATAGTGTTTTTGACATATGAGAAACTTAATCAGTATGCTATAGGAACTATGTGATTAGAAGGATCGACCAAGACAATTCCTTCCCTTACATCAGATGAGCATTACGAACCATCAAAGAACATGGTATAGATATTTGAATGAGTAGAATAGGTGGTTAAATCATATTTGAATGTGTCACTAAGAGGGTTGGTATCTAATACTGGTGCTAGTACAAAATGGTCTATAATGATTTGGTCCTTTATTGATTTTTAGAGGACTAATTTTAAGTCAAATTCTTTTAATAACATAACCTAGTGTGTGAAATGGCTAGAAAGATGTGGTTTGGCCAGTAGGAAATTTAAGGGGTCTACTTTTGTGATAACTTGAGTCTCATTATTTACCATGTAATGTTAGAGTTTCTATGTGGCAAAAACTAATGTCAAACATAGTTTTTCTATTGTGGAGTAATTCTTTTCATAATCAACCAATGTGAAACTGATGTAATAAACTACTTGTTCAGTATTTTGATCATTATGTTATGTTAATATTGATCCTAATGTGTGATTTATTTCTAAGATATATAGAAGGAAAGGCTTACTTGGGATAGGTGGTACTAAAATGGGTGGATAAACAAGATATGTTTTTATTGTATCAAAGTTTTATTGACAATTTTGGTCCTAAATAAACTTTGTATTTTTCTTAAGTAGTCAAGTAAATGCCTAGGTTTTATTAACAAGCTAAGCTATGAAATGACATATTAATTAAATCTTACCTTTTAGGGATTGGATTTATTTTAAGTTGGTGGGAGGTGGTATATTGATAATTACTTTGACTTTATTAGGATCAACATTTATGCCACACTAAGAGATAATAAATCCTAGGAGTTTACCTAATGTAACTTTGAACACATATTTCTTTGGGTTTAGTTAGACATTTTATTATCTAGGTAATTGAAAGATCATTCATAAATCAATAGAGTTATGTTGTTATTGTTTGGATTTAGTTAATATATCATCAAAATAATCTGTGACCATATGGTGCATTAAATCATGAAAGATATGTGTCATGGTACGTTGATACGTGGATATATAATTTTTTAATCCAAAAGGCATGACAATATAAAAAAATGTACTCCAGTGTGTTGTAAAAGATGTTTTTTCTTAATCTTCTTTAGTGATCTTGATTTGGTTGTATCTGATGAATCCATCTATGAATGATGACATTTCATACCTAGTTGTATAATTGATGATCATGTCAATATTAGGCAAAGGGAAATCACCTTTTGGGAATTCTTTATTTAAATCTTAAGAATTGAAACAAAATCAAATTTATCTATTAGATTTGACTACAGGGACTATGTTGGAAATCCATTTAGGGTGTACTACTGGTTGAATGAAGCTAGCGTCTAAGAGGCATTGGATTTCATATTTGACCAAGAGAGCCACCTTAAGATGCATTTTGTGATTTGTTTGCTTAACTAGTTTAGCAATTGTGTATAAGGGAATCTGATGGATAGTGATACATATATCAATTCCTAACATATCTGACTAAGACCAAGTGAAATTTTTTTGGGAAATCTATCATAGTTTGATAGATATGGATATCTTCTTCATTTCAAAGGGTAACATCTAATAACACAATGTGGGGATCTTAATCATTTTTTAAGTTGAAATTTATTATTTCTTAATCAAGTAATGTGGAATGATTGAGTGTGTAATGAGTGGTAGGGATAGTATTATTTGAATCAATTAGTATGTCTTGGGGTGAGTTTAGACTTTATCTAAAATATGTGGGAATTTGTGTGATGAGGAGATCTATTTTTATGATAACAAGATGGGAGGTCCTCATATGCTCCAAGAAATTTTAAGAGGGATTCATCATTAGAAAATTCATCTAATGTGAGCATGTTTTTATAAACCATATCATCAATGAGATTAGGGTAGATAAATAATAATGTTGAAGTATGATTAACGATGTGATTTACCAATGTAGTGGGTGAATAAAACTTGATATGTTTTGAAGTGGAAAAAGAGGGTTTATTATGAGGATAGGTAAACTAACATCTTAGCCCTTGTGTTCCATGCTATGTTGATGCCATGGTAGGATTAATGATTCCTTGTTCATGCTTTTCAAGGCCTTTGCCATGATATCTCATTTTATTAAGGCATTTATGCATAAAAGGCAAGGTGAATTAGTGCTTTGGCATTAGTGTTATCATAGAATTTTGAGTTTGTTGATGTGTTACATGGTCTGTGGGTACATTAGGAATAATGGGTTGAGTAAGTAAATAGCCAAGATTAAACTATAGAATATAATTCTATGGAGTGTCAATAACTTGACAGTATTTAAAAGGCTTTTTATTGATTGGGTATCTGTATATGTATCCTTTGTGACTAAATTTGAGATAAGAAAGGTGAGTAGAAGGGACTACATGCATATCATGAATCAAACAATGACGAAGTAATAAATTATAGTTGAGGTCATTTGGCATGACTTGGCAAGTAGTTTGTATTCTCGTAGACCCTAATGTGAGTTTAAGTGTTATTTGACCCATGATTTTTTGTGGAATGTTGTCAAAACCTTTGATGTTCATATAAGAATGATCTAGATCATGATGTTATATATTAAGACATTTAAGAAATGAAATGTTATAGATGTTGAGTCCTAAACCATTATCGATTAAAATTCACTTTACCCTACATCATTGATTCATAATTGAATATAAAGACAGAGGCATTGTGTAATGATGTGTTATGGGTGTAAATCATCTTTCTCAAAGGAAATATGTTCTTTAATCCATTACATTGTGTTGAGGATAGATGCAACATAAGATGGTTTGGCTGAAATAAGAACTCTAGTATTACGAAGGGATGTATATAACACACATATATATAAATATTGTATTTTTTAAGAAGTTCAAGAATGAAAACTATCTCTAAATGGATTCTAGTTTGAGTGAGAAAGTTATAGCCATGGGTGTAATCAACTTGCCTATCTTCATAAACCTAGGTGATAGCATGGACCACATGATCTACTATAGGCTTAGAGCTGGTAGTAGGTACGGGATAAGATCTATATGTACCAAATTCAAAGGAAGAAGGGATGGATATAATTTCTAGTATTTGTTAGTGTCTAGTAATGATAGGGAGATACTAAAAAATAACCAATGAGTAATATGCATTGAGCTAAAAAGAGTGAATTTAGAGTGAAATGCATGTAATTTGAGTGATTATTTATGCAAAGATATACTTATAAAGAATAATCCATGGGAAAGATAACAAGTAGGAGATGGAGAAAGTGACATTGTGCATGAATGCATAGAAAATTTTGATATGCAACATAACATTTTGTATGTGTTTAGTATGATAAATATGGATATTTTTCCATATGAAAAATAGAATGTAAAGGATAGAGAACATGATTTTTTTCTTAAATGCATAAGATATTTGACTTGTAACATAATATTGCTAACATGTTTAGCATGATAAACTTGAAAATTGTTCTATATGAGAGATAGAGAGTATGAAAAAGGAATATTGAAATATTGTGTAATTTTAGCAATAAATGTTGTAATATCATCCCTTATTATGAAAATTAAGCATGAAATGCAAAGGATAAAACTTTTTACTAACATATGATAGACTTTGTCATTCATGTACATGATAGGGCCCATTATAATTTCCTTATTAATTGCAAGAAATGTAAGAAATAATTACAAATAAATGAGCATCATTTTTTCAAATTGAGTATGGATGTAAAGTGATACCTCAAGAAGCAAAGTAGTAGTTAGTACATGCAACTAGCGATTTTTCAAAAATATTTTTCCAAAATAATATGAATTTTTGAAATTGGAATTGAATTTCTAAGTTAAGTATTCATGAAAAAATTTAGAAATTTATGGGAAAGTGTATGATTTAATGGGACCTAGTAGATGCAACTAGGGTTTGAGAAAAATATTTTTTTTGAAAATTACTATGAACTTTTGAAAATTTTAAGTGACTTTTTTATTTTAATATGAAAATAAAAATTCAAAAAAATAATTGGAAAATTACTGGAAGCTAGTTGATGTAACTATGGTTTGAAATAAATTTATTTTAAAATTTTACTACAAAATTTTAAAATTTGATAGGAATTTCTAATTTTATTATTCAAGAAAAAATTCTAAATTAGTGGAAAAAATTAGCTAGGAATTTACCCTAGGGTTTTTAGGGTTTTTATGCAAAATTTGAAGTAAGTCAAGTTTACCAAATGATTTATTATTTTTAAGAAATTAGATGTTTAATTCCTAAATAATAAATGGGTCTGAGTAGATAAAATAAGTAAAAAATATACAATAATTAGACTAATCATTGTGAAATTTGACTGTAGTTAGGTATTTTCTAAAAATAGTAGTGAGAGAGAGAAAATTAAAATTATGTAATTCTGTGTTGTTCCAATTGAGACAGGGTCTTGAAATCTAAGTGTAGTCTTGAGAGACTGTCATAAATAGGAATCTGGAGTTCATTTGCTAATTGTATAGGAGTGTTGAAAGTGGGATACCCTAGGTTCTGGCACTATAGTCTTATCTTAGTGTTTTTGTCTTGGTCATCTAAGCTTTTTGGGTTTTGTGTGTCAGGTCCATGTGACCTTGATTGTGAAATATCAAATCTTGAAAGTCTACAAAGCTTTTTGTGTACCTAATTTAGTCTTCAATACCCTAGGTCCTCTTTATTCTTGACTTGAATGTAAAATTTAGATAAAGGAGAGGAGGGGTTAGTGTGTAAAGGATATGTTGGATGCACTTCACACCCCATATGTTGGCATGCTACCTACATACCATTCTTTGAGGAGGGATCAAGCTATATTTAGTTCTTCCATTGAAGTTTTTGGTGCAATAATGTGATGAAAATGCAAGTAAATGTAAAACTAGGTGTACTTGGAATGACTAGGGACTGGTATAAAGGTTTGAATAAGCTTGTAATACTATTGGATGGATATATACATAGAATAGGGAAGAGTGATTGAGTAGTCTTGCTTGTATTCTTTCTTCTTTCTTGTAAATGATTATCAACCCTTATAAATGGAATTTTAATGGCCTTTTATAAGGGATTTAATGATCATAGTTTAAATGAATTTGCATCAGGCTGATATGAATTCGGATAAGGATTTTGAATAATGTTACCATTAGAAGCTAAAATGCACTTGGACAACAATGCCAAAAATAAGACACCCTAGGTTTAAACATTTTATTCCAAGTTTAGGAACTATTATCCATAGCTAATGGGACCTTAGGGTATAGATTAATCATGGAAAGAGCAATCTAGGTCTGCAAGGGTTCAATCTGAGAGGCTACATATGATTGAGAATCAATGAAAACATATCTATGAGGGTCATGAGAGCAAGTAAGATGGACCTATGGATTGGGTGTCATTAGCCACACTCAAGTACCAAATTTTGAATTTTATATGACTTCACATTGATATGAGTCAAGTGAAGTTGAAGAGTCATCCCATAAGTTTTTCACACATGTTAGACTCCCCTATAGGCTATATAAGTCCCAAACTCCTTTTTCAATTTTTTTCTTGATTTTCAATTAGAGAACATGCATGTTTTAGATAGGAATAACATTCCTAAGAGGTAATCAAAAATATTTGACTTTATAAGGAAAATTAGAACACTTGGACACCTTGAAAACCATGCCACTTTCATATATGACCCCAAAATGACCCCTAAGTGAGTCAAAATGACATAAGACTCAATTAGACCATGACCAAGGCTAAAATAGCATTAAATTACATCAAATGAAATTTAAAACACCATATGAAACTATATTAGACCCCTATATAAGTTTTTGACAATATGAGGTTGGCCTATTTTGACTTGTGGTCAAAATGGTCAACGTTCTTAGTGATTTTTGAAGGGTGGTATGCTTTCTATGCCATGACTAGTTGCCTAATCCTATCCATTGGGATATAGATTCACATGTACACAAGTTTGGCACACATTTATTTTGAAAACACATCAAACACAAAGGAAAGACACATAAAATATGACAAACTCAAAATAAACACACATGTGTTCAATTAGAACACTTATGTAACACAACATAATTGAAAGACAACACACACCTTTTTTACTATTTACAAAACCTCACTCTTGAGGTGAAACGTTTGATCATACCTAAAATAGGATAGAAAATATTCCCCCTTTCATATTTTTCACTCCATGAAGGTAACCTAGGATGAGGAGCATGCTCATCACCAATCACTTGCATATTTGTATTGTCAATACAATTATCACCTTTGAATCTTCTTAGGTATACAAGTGAATTTTTTGGTACATTCATTAATGATATTTATTTTTATCTAATAACTTTTATTTGTGTTACAAATATTGTGATATACATTGGATATTCTCCAAAAAAGAGCAAATTGGATTGTATAAAAATATTTTCAACCTTGTCTTATTCTAGGGCAAAAAGTGTTTGATGTTTGAAATCATAAATCTCTTCTCCTCAATTATACAATACATTTGGATATGGATCAGCATCAAGTGGATCTCCTAAGTGTTCTTGAGGCACAACAGCTTCTACCTGAACCTCATTATCCATGTTTACAACTTCATAGGCACTAGCATCATCAAATTACTTCATGACAATAGGTTCTTGATCAATATAATGACCTTAATCTATAGGATCTATTAAATAATTGTCAAAATGATCATTAGTATCATTATCAACCTTGACATTAAATATATAATCTCTTGGAGAAAAAGGATACTTACAAATCTTGTCAAATTCTTTACATATGGCATTGAGACTTTGTCATAGTTCCCCTTCATTCATAATATGAAACTTTACTCAATATTTATTGAGACACTCAACATCATTTTTTTAATTTTAATTAGTCAAAACAAGTGTATAATTATTGAGAGGGAAATTAGCATTACTAATATAATCAAACTCTTGACATATGACATCAAACCTTTACCACAAGTCATTGTCATCCACCTCATGAGTGTCATTATCAAGGATAGATTACATAATGGTAGGGATAAATACATCATTATTATTACTATTTTTCTCAATTATATTCATAAAACTATGATCATCATACTCATGAATCTTATATTTACCTTTGGTAACATGAGAATGTTTGACACTTACCTTAGCTCTTTTAAATGGTTCCTCATGCAGGATATAAGTTCCAAGGTTAGTTTGCTCTAATTATGCAAAAGGATCATGTTCATATGTATTTTCACCATAATCATCAAAGAATTAAAAAAAATCCTTTGAGTTTAGAATCTCCATCATCCACATTAGGCTCCTCATTGATCACACAATTCAAGTTAGATCTAGTTTCAATGTAAGGCTCAATGTGAAATCTTGCAAGAGGCTAAGTTATAATGGTCAATTTGGTCCCATACATTATACTAAAGACCAATAATAACTATTTATATAAATATATACGTGAATATTTGTTGTAAACTATCTTGAAAGGAAAATTTCAAAGTGAGCTGGGAGGTCAACAACAACTATGTCTTGAAGGATATGAAAGATAGGAAAATCATGGAAGAAGACTTTAAAAAATATTACCAGCCCTATTATATTATAAGGCATACCATCTAATTGGATAAAACCTTTTATTTGAGGTTTATATTTTATGCCCAACTTATCAGCTAAAACATTAGGCATGACTGATGTAGAGGCTCCACTATCAATGATGCAGTTATGGACCAATTTGTCACCCACTATGAGAGAGATAGAATGGTGAATGTTTCTTAGCTCTAGTATATGGTTAAAATATGTTATTAGGGAAATTTTAAATAAAAAATGAATATTAATTTTAATTTAATTTGAATTAATATTAGGAATAGTGGACAATTTCTTTTGTAACGACTATTTTTGGCTAGGCATATGAAGGATATCCCATAAAGAGATTGATGTTTTGGCACTTTTCAAGGAATCTAAAATGTTTATGGAATTAATAATAAAATTTTATTTATTAATTGGAGGAAAATTATTGACAATAACTTGAGTAATTGAGAGACTTTGAGTAGATGTTACCACATTTTGACTTGAAGAAGGTATAGGAAATTTTGAAACTATCACACTTACAACCATGCTTCATTGCCTTATAAGAGGATTGAATGAGCTTATAGGCATGCTATTTTCACCTCCTAGAGTATTCCTCTTATCCATTATATTTTATTAAATATAAGATCCTTTATTGA
Source organism: Torreya grandis (assembly GCA_037957365.1). Taxonomy (NCBI): domain Eukaryota; kingdom Viridiplantae; phylum Streptophyta; class Pinopsida; order Cupressales; family Taxaceae; genus Torreya; species Torreya grandis. The sequence continues at coordinate 1,197,614 of JARHVA010003273.1, read as the reverse complement.
TTACAAAATTGTCTTCCACCAATAAGTTAGTGAAACTTTCTCCATGAGGCTACCAATCCTCATTTGCTTGCATCATGACCTCATCTTCAACTAATAGAAAAGGAATAACTCCTCTTTGAGAAAAAATAGCTTGAACCCCATTATAATTTTCATCCATAAATTGTCATTTTTTATAGTATTCTCCTTACACCAAGTTATTATGCACTTGTACCATCTCTCTTACATTGGTGGTGGAGTTGGGATTGTACACATTGGAAGGCCTATTGGGATTAGGATGACATTAACCTCTTCCTATTTAATATTTATGATCATATCATTATTGATAAGGATAATGATTTTTAGAGTCACCATTTTTAATTCTCTCTTGCCTAAGCTCATCTTCTAAGGCTTATATTTTTGGATATAGATCTATGACATTTTTTTGTCTTCTTAAGAGCAGCCTTAGGATTGGTGTTGGTATTACGAATTTTGGCTACATCTAGAGTATTATCTTAAGTATGAGAAAATGGAGGTATAAACACTTTATTAGGAAACATTATAGCTTAGATGAGGCCATTTTCATCTTTGATAGCAAGTTCATAAGCTTTAGGGAGAGTTAAACTATCCATGGATTGAAGCATGATGATAATTTTAGTACCAATGGTTGTCAAGTAGGTATGGAACCCAAAAATAGTAGGAGGCCTCATGGTAGGAGGTAATATATAACAATTATTTTGAAACCAATCATTTAATTCATGCATTATTTCTGTATATCCTCTTTTGATTACATGGATCTTATGTATGAGAGAGGCATGGTCACTTTCATTTCCAAATCTTGAGGTCAACAACACTCCAAAATCACCCCATGATGTGATGCATCCACCTTATAGAGTCCTATATGAATCAAGATATTCCCATTTAAGGGATATGTAAAGGAGTCTAATGGAAATTTTCTCTTGAATGACATTGTGAAAGCTATAAAATTTCAAGATATCCATAATGTGTTTGCTAGGTGTAAAATGACTCTCACCATTAAATGTGGGCACGTGTTTTGTGGAATTAGGAGGAATGACACCATATAATTTAAGGTGAATTTTATTTTTAGTATTTAAGGAATGGAAAGTATGAGTTTTATCCACATCTTCTTCAAAATCTTTAATTTATTCAACTTTTTCATGCTCTTGGCTTACTTGGCTAGAAAAATCCTCTTGGTCCTCAAAGGACAGATTAGGATAAGGATATTGAATTTCAAGAGGAATTTTAGGATGAATAGGTGGATTAATGGGGTTAAACACTATAATTTATGATGACCTAATGAGAACCATGAATTATGAGAGCAATTTTATAACAAAACAATGGCCTTGAACTATATTTTACCTTGATGGAGCAGTCAAATGCTGAGTAACACACCAATTTATATCTAATGTTGTCAAGACCATCATTCACCGTGATAAGTTTTGTTGAAGATAATGGGTCCCAATAGTCATGATAGAATTGTTTTCACCAAATTGTGTACCCTAAAAGAGTGTGTTCAAGCCTCTTCTATATTTTGGCAACATGGGAACACTTCCAAGTATGTGGGTGTACCTATAGTGAAAGGGAGCCTCTAGGTTTAAGGGCTTTCTCTTGGAATGTATCTTGAAATTATTATTACCTATATAATGCTTTCTTATGGGCAAAAGAGTTAGAAACTTACATTAAATGGATTTATTCTAAGGGGTGATCCACCAAGATGATTTCCACATGACCACTGTATTCATATCATAATGAAATAGGGTATACAAACTAGTCTCAAAGTCCTAGAGGATTATAACATGAGTATTTCAATATAGAGGAGATATGTATGAAGTAACAAAATGAAAAAGCATCAGATGGAAAATTTCACACTCCAAGGATAATAATACACTTGAAAGGTGCCTAACACACTTGAATACACTCTATATGAATTGTTAAAATAGGAACACTTTGACAAGCATGAAAGGATTAAGCAATAAAGGATAGATAATTATCACTTTGCATCACCATAAATCACATTGTACATATAGAAAATTATTTTGTAAACTCAAAAATAAATGTTCATTAATTTTCAAAGGCAAAATATAACGTCACTCAAAATAGACTTATTGAACTTGAGAGAGAAGTGAGAAGAGATAAGTCCAAGGGTCATAAGAACACTTGTCATACATTAAAAATGTAAGAGAATTAAGTAGGAGTTATACCATGAAAGGTATTTTAAGACAAAGGGATCTCAAATGGATGAAACTCCTTGAAAGTGGCATAAGAATCCTTTTGCTTGCTCAAAAAATTGAATTTATCATTTATCCCTTTTGTAACATCCCAAAATTTACTAGGGATAGATCTCATGAGTGAAATAAGAGGGAGGGGTTGTATACATGATTCACCATGTATTGGTTGTATTCTTAATCATCAAATTTAGTCTAGGGTTAGGACACCACTACCTATAATTAAAGAAACTCCTCTTTAACTCACCCCTCACACTTGGACTCAAACTTGGATTCATTTTTACATGAAAATACATACATATAAGTGAATGACACATGTAAATACATACCATATCCTTATATTTTCTAATTAAACATTAAATATACTCCCATTTAAAATTCTCACCCTTCTCACTCTTTCTCACTTTTCTAGTTTTAACTAGCTAAGATGAATCTACTTGTATAAATACTTATGAGTTTTGATAAAGCATGGAATGAGAATAATGAGTTATAATAAGTCATTATATTTCTCCAAAAGTTTGTGGTATTTATTGAAACCTCATAAAACCTATAAAATGTCAAAAATATTTAAGAAAACCTTATTTCCCTCCTATACTTAAAATTATGGAACACCTAAACTGGATGGGAAGAATATTTGGAGATTAAATTGAAAATTTAAATCAAATTCATGTCCATTACATCTCATATGGATATCTCTCCATCTTTTTTTACCCAATAAGGTCCTTATCTAGGGTTTTATAGGGTTTTAGGCTCTTTTTACTCTTAAGCATTGTTCATAAAGATGTGACATTGGAGTTGAAGAAAAATTACACAAAATAAATTTTTATAACCCCTTTTAACTTTTACAATATCCTTTAACTTCCGTGCACAACCTTCAAGTAGAGATGAACATTTTAAATGGGCCTTTAGAGCTCTTGTTCTCATTTTGCATAGGCCTGAATTATCCTTGAGCCAAAAGTTGATTTATTATGTACTTTTATACATACCAATGGATTATACACACCTTATTCCTCATTAAAACCATGATCAAGCTCATTATAATTCTTACCTAAATCTAGAAGTGAAACTGACCTCCAATTTGGGCTTCAGGTCTAATTAGGCCTAATAGGCCTATCTACATTATTGAGGGTTTAGAATAACTTGTTTATCTTATTCCTTATATTAATGGTTCCTCATGTATTTACATGACTATAAAATCCTTTTAAAACCTCCTTCTAGGTCCAATAATCCCTTAGTTTACTTGGTCATCTTTTTTCTCGAAACCCGTAGGGTTTGTCCTAGGGAAGTACCATCTATCTGAGACAAAAAAGAGGGTAATTCCCCTATTTCCTTAGATAAATTATATTCTCGATAGGCCTATACAAGTTAAATATATACTTTTTACAAATTTTAAACCATTTATCACATCATTAGACCCTTTAACTCTTTTAAAACCTTGAAGATAAATTGTGATGAAGGGGATTGTGTGCAAGGTTTAGAATATAGACTATGTGTTGTATTATTAGAAACTCCATGCCTTTATTTTCATGATATGAGGCTCTCCAAAGGATATTACAACCCTAAAAAGCTTTTCCCATTCCATTAATTACTCTAACATTATATATATATATATATATATATATATATATATATATATATATATATATATATATATATATATATATATATATATATATATATATATATATATATAGCTTCACATATGCCTTATTTTTCAACTTGACTATATTATTCACTGTGTTTCCTATTTTTGAAGGGCACCTATAAGTAGTCCTACATGGTTGTAATCGTTAAACTATTGCCTATAGACAATCCTAGAATACCTAGGGTCATTTGATTATTTTTTTTTACCTATTTACCTCATTTTCATGCTCTATCCACATTGATAACACTAATTTCTTGACTTTATTTAGGCAAAAGGGCTTGTAGGTAGACACTACCTTCAAAAAATGTACCACAAATTATTAAAATAATTTTAAGGAATTTGATAACATATAGTAACTTATATGTTTCCTTATCCATTTATTTTTCATGCTTAGGGCTATGTCATTGACTGCATATACCTACAATCAGTTGTAGGTGGTCTTTTTGGACCAAGGTACACCTGTAGGTGTCAGTATTAAGCCAAAAAATCCTAATTCTCCAACTCTAGTTGATAATCCTTGGAAACAAATTACCTCCTCAAATGAAAATATTATCTAATCATCAAGTTATTTTTCTTGCACTACCACCTTGGAATGCAAGGTCACTTAGAAGTTCAAATCCTTTAGATAATAATGAAGAAACTCAGTGAACAAATAGGAATCTTTGAGGCCCCCAAATACTACTTATCACTAGTTAAATGTCTTACTCCTTTTGCAAGTACTTTCTCCTATATGGAGTATACAAGGTTTTATAATTAATATGCATCAAATATCTTGGTAACCTCATCATATTATATCAACAAGATGGCTAGGTGCCCTATTTTTCATGTTTTAGGGATTTGATCCCTAAATCCATAGTCATCACCTTTGAAATTAATATTCAACATTACCTAGTAATATAGAATTATAAATATGTTTTTTTATGATATCTAAAACACAATAGGACTTAAATAAGGTTTTAATCATGTCTAATTTCCTCTATTAAGCATTCTAATCTCTCTATGGTGCCACATGTATGTGGACTTTTGCATGTCTACAAGTAGTGAGTAGTATTGTACATAATGTACAAGATATATATATATATATATATATATAATAAAAAATTATATACCCTTAAAATATCTCCAAATTAACTCTTAACACTCCAAAGGATTCCTAAATAGGTATCAAGTCTCCCATTCCAACTTGACATTCTCCTCAGAGACTCTTGGGTATGGTCATCAATGGTGGAAGACTGTGAGTATAAAAACCTGTATTCTCATGATCTCTATGCCATTTGGGGATTATTTTTTTTTTTCATGTTATAATATAATTATAAACATGTCAAATATCTTCATTAACTTTCAATGAATTTTTTTCAAGACCTTACATAGCTCACTTAGTTGACTGTGCATAACAGTCATGGAATAGATTGAATGTGTGTCAATCATGATTGTAACTCCATTGAATGTTTATTTTTATAATGATATTGAATTGTTAGGCTAATAATAGAAAATTTTACACATGAAAATATACCTATCATCATCCTATGAAACCATTACCAAGGCATGAAGATTATGTAGATAGTGGAAACTTGCCTGTCATCCCAAATGAGACCAACTTGTAAACTTGATACATTTGGCCTATGAAAACACTTTAAAACATGAAACAAAGCATGGGAAAAATGTGATAAATATTCTCATTTATTATATATTTAATTCCATTATCTAGATTTTACATACCTATCCATATGAGAAGGAAACCTATAGGGTATGGAGTTTAACAAGAAGAAAAATGTAATTAACTTGTAAAGGATGGTTCATAAATAAAAAGAGACAAATCCTTGATATATTTTTATTAAAATTAATTTATATTAGTTTAATTTAACCCCATAAAGGAATCTTGTTTGAAACTTCTCCAATTGGTTGTACTAAACACAAACCTATTGACTAGTTCTTTATGTTTAAAATGATGATGAAGGAGCATAAAAACTTTTGAATTTTTTTAGCACTTAAAAAGAATGTCAAGAACTTATATGAGTCCATGAAAATTTAGGAGTCATCCCATAAGGTTTTCACATGTGTCACACTCCCTTATAGGCCATACATGTGCCAAACTCCTTTTTTAGATGTTTTCTTGATTTTTAATTAGATACCCTACAGGTCTCATATGGGACTAACATTCTTGATAGGGAATATGAAATATTAGATATTGGAAGGAAAATTAGAATTGGATACCTTGAAACCCATTTCACTTTCATATATGATCCCAAAATGACCCCTAAGTGACTCAAAATGACATAAGACTCAATTAGACCATGACCAAGGCTAAAATGTCATTAAATTACATCAAATGAACTAAAAAACACCCTATGACACTATATTATACCCATATATAAGTTTTTGATTATATGGAGTTGACCCATTTTGAATTATGGTCAAAATGGTCAACACTCTCCTCCTTTGTCAGACTTAAGACACTTGATCTTCATATTCATCTCATTTACAACCAATGCCTTGAAAGTTTTGAACTTACCTAGAGCTTAAAAATTCTCTTTCATGAGTGCTACCCAAGTAATTCCTATGAAGACATATATAAGAAACATGAAGTCATTTTCACTTTCAATGCTTTAAATCCTTATAAGACCACATAGATCAATATTAATTAGTTCTAAAGGACTAGTAGTAGATTATTCTTTAAAATTGAATGTCCTCCTAGTCTACTTACCATATTGACATGCTTTACAAAGAGAATCTATAAGTTTGAAAATTTAGTTCATGTACTTCATGAATACCTTAAAGTTGATCTTGACTATATTTTCAAAGTTCATATGACCTAATCTCATATGCCATAGACAATTTTCATCTATCTTGCTCATAAATGAATTCTCTTTTGTTATTTCATTCAATACATATAGATTATTCTTAGTTATCTTAGATTTGGCAATCAACTTCTTTGATTTTGTTATCCTTATCTCACGTCCTTTATCATGAAAAGTTAGGTTATGTACTTTGGTTTACATTTGACTTACACTCAATAATTTGTGTTTCAATAAATGTACATACAATACATTTTATATCTTAGTCTTCCCATTGTTCAAGATAAAAGCACCTTTACTAAATATATTAGTAGATGTGTTATCTTCGAACCTCAATGAACCTATGACATTCTTATTCAAAATGATGAATTTTATCTTATCCACTATCACGTGACTTTAATATCCATTATCTATGTACCATTTCAAATCTTCACTCTAGGTATGAAAGTTAGTTTGGGATATCATAGACTCTTCTCCTCTAGATTCCTTCTTATCTTTCATATTACCCATATGGTTTGCTTTGTTGATCCATTATTTAGTATTATGTCTACATGTATTCTTAACATGATTGGTTTTTCTTATATATCTTGTCTTACACTCTCTTGAAATGTGTTGTCTTTGGTTTTAGTTATAACAAAGGATTCTACTTCTCCATCTATAGTCAACAACTCTATGTCCAAATTCACCACAAGAGAAACATTAGCCAATGAATGAATCTAGATAATATGATTGTTTAGGATTATTTGTATTTTAATGATAATTGTATGATACACCACTAATTTTTATATCCTTTGACATAGTAAAACCCTTCTTGGCTTGTTGATGATTAACTTCAAACTTGACCACTTCTGCATATGTCTTGATTCTATCACATCTATCATTCCTTGAAAAATCAATGACTTTTGAAAACTAACTCTCCTTTTATTCTTCTTTGAATCCAAGACCTGTCATATCATAAAAGGACCTTTGACCATCCAAAATATTGTTAAACTTTCTAGTACTCTCCTTAAATTATTGATATGTCCTTATCATGATTACATCTTGCTCAACTTGTGCTTGAAGTATTTACTCTCATTCTGATCTAGGTGCATTCTTCAATATGATTATTATATTTTAAACAACATTCACAATCTATTTCAATGATTTTGGATAGATCCTCATTACAATCATAAAACATACTTTCATTATAAAAATCCATACATGTGATCCAAAGTTGTCCATTAGATTGTTAGGCCTGTACAAGGGACCTTGATTTGATACCAATTACTTTAATCATAACCACTAAGGGAGGGGGTGAGTCAGTGTACAAACTTATCTTTCAATTTCATATACCTTTCATTAATCATTCAAACAAATATAGAGTTTTATAAATGCACAATCAACCATTCATATGAATATGAAGTAGAAACATAACACATGAACACAAGATCTATGTGGAAAATACTCATTGGGAATAAAACCACTAACATACAATTTTGGAATAAATTCTTATAAATAATGAATCAAAATTTAGTAAGGCACCAACCCCATAAGGAGCACCAAGCCCTCATTAGTCAACCACCAACTCAACTAGTCCTTTAGTAAGCATCCACTTGCAAGTAGGCACTAACACCTTATGTAAATCAATACCAAATCAGATATATTGAACCTATGATCAAATTTGGATACTTGTTTCCCCCTCAAATGAATATCACCACCTTATTTTTCTCTTCTTGATCTTCTATCTATCTCAAACAACCTATTAGATTTTCTTGATAAATTAGAACTTTCCTTGGTAGAATTAGGCCATATGACCTTCCTCATCACATATATAAAAATAGTTATATATTCATGACATATTCATATTTTTTATGGTTTCCAATCCCTCTATTTGGTTTCTAAATCTCTATATCATTCACTTATATCCTCAATATTTTAACTAGTCAATTACACCTATTAGACCTTCTCTTTATACTTGACTCTTTCTCTTACCCATATTGGTCATAAAATAAGCTCTACATAATTATAAAAAAAAAATTAATATATAAAAAAAAAATTCACAAGTGAAAAAATAACTACATAGGTCGGTCATTACATTCAAGGTCCAAAACCACCATTAGGCCTTCTTAAAGCACACATTTCACTTTCGCCACCTTGGAATACCTTAAACCTCAAAAAATGAATGAAAAACTTCATAAAAACTTAAATTATACCCATGATAATCTCAACTTAGGTCCTTGACATCATTTATCTCATTTCACTCCTTGAACCACACCATTAGGTCTACTCACAATAAGGCCTTCTCACTACCAGAAAATTTGTTTTGAGTATCTCAAGAATATACTTAACATTGAAATAAAAACATATAAATTAATAAAATTAATAATATATAAATGATATTAGGTTGAACACCAATTCCATTATATTTTACCCTATAGATCAAAAGACCTCAAACTAATAATCTTCATATGCTCACTCAGAACTACACACATGCTTCAAAACCTAGTCAAGAGCCTTTGAATTTTATCACCTTAATAAGAGTTACTCATGCATAAATATACATTAAAATGAACCTATGATACTTATATAAAAAAACTAATATGCATTTTATTCTTAAACTTTATGTAAAAAGACTCAGGAACAACATTCTCACTCACAAACAAAAAATGCCTATAACTCTAAAAACACACTCATGAAAACTAAGACTTAAAACATATATGTGAATGTTTTTATTAACTTTAAATGGATTTATATGATAAATTATCATCCTTAAAACATATATATATATATATATATATATATATATATATATATATATATATATATATATATTACTATGGTAAATATCAATATTGGTATTATAGACCAATCTCATGTTTTCACCCTACACAGACCTCACTATGTTAGATAGGTCACTTTGAGAATAAATTTTTGATTGTATATGAGCATCAAAAAAAAATATATTCAATAGATAAAGGTGATATAGGTATTTATAAATGACCCCATGAATTTTTATCCATCCCTAATCCACTAAAACCCATCCCTAATCTCATTCTCACTTCTTCTTAGATTTCTCAATGTTTTCCTCATTAGACTTGTTTATTGATAGGTCAACTTAAATGAATGATTTATAATATTTAGGGTATAAAAAATGATCAAAAATTTACAATATCATAAAACATAACTCTCACACATCATCATAATTTTTTTTTTTGGCTTTTACCTGGTCAACCCTACCTATTACATCAAAAATCTTAGAAACAAAAGGTTTCCTATAGCTTCAAGTCACTCTTCTAACAAATTAATGCCACCTATAGAAACTTTGTATAGAATTATACATAATCAAATAATAAAAATATATCATACAATCCATTATGATCAATTTCCAACAACATCTTTCCTACCAGGTCATTATGAGGATTTTAGGAGGGTTTTGACTGCTTTCTATTCTTAGCTATCATTCATAAAGGATTGCTCTGAAAATCCAAAAATAATGCCAAGATATTTAATCTAGGATACTTATTCAACTACTTTAAACTTATTTTATACTCATAAAAATGTTTCATGTGCCAATGATCATAATAAAATCCTTCTTGGGTCTGTAACATCTCATTTTGTGCACACTGAAAACCTCAACACCAATTTTCATGTTTTATCCTTCAATATTTGACCTCAAACATGTTCAAAACAATTTAAACAACCTATCACACCTATTAAAATTATCTTATGCGCTGTAAAACCTTGGTAACTAAACTTGAACCCTCATTAGTCCACATTAGGTCTCTTTTCTCATTAGGCCTAAACTTGTAAGCCATACTTAGACCTTGAACATACCTTAAAAACCCTCTTTTACTGATCTAAACACATCATCCTCATATAATAAAACTTCATACCATATTCACACATTGACAATATTATTCTCTTAAGCCTTAGACTACTGACCTCATCACATTAGGTCTCTCAAGTACATGGCTCATGAACTCAGCCTCAAGAATAATAAAGAAAAGTTAGAATGACATCAATGAAACTTTCATGACATCAATGACAACTTCATGATTATTTAGAAAACATTGTCAATAATCCCCCCCTTTATCATTAATGGGAACCATTCATTGATGGCAATTATTCAAATAATCTTCTCTTATTGGAATACATCTTCCCCATATAGATCAATCTCCCCCTTTGACATTAATGACAAAGCACTACCTATAAAAAAACTAGATAAATAGGAATTAAATATTATATCAACAAGATCCCACTATCTTATTGCATACCATAGACATTTTCTTTTTAAAAAATTGATGCGACTCCCCCTTTGAACTCATAGCTTGTGCACTTCTTTCCTACTCTTTGAGCTAAAACACCTCCTTATTATCTCCCATTAATCACTCTAACTTTCTTAGTTACTTATAGGAATATTAATCACACACAATTATTGTCTCATATGTTCAAAAAAAGACTTTGGAAGAGGCTTATTCAAGATATCTACAATTTGATCCTTGACAGACATAAATTCAAGCTTAGTACTTTGTTCACTTACATGTTATCTTAAGAAATGATACTTGATAAGAATGTGCTTGGTCCTTGAATTCATTATAGGATTATTTGAAACACTTATAAAGCTAATATTATCACAAATAATATGACTAGGACCATCAAACTCCACCTTATAGTCTCTTAAGGTTTGTATCATCCACAACACCTAAGTACAACATGAAGCTACTACAATGTAATTGAAATCACAAGTAGATAAAGCCACTAATTGTTTATTGTTATTTATCCATGATACTAGGCACTTATCTAAGAATAAGGATCTTCTACTAGTGTTCTTTATATCATTTAGACTCCCAATCCAATATGCATCTGTAGAGGCTACTAGATCAAACCTTTTGCTCCTTGGGTACTATAATCCATACTCCGTAGTTCCCTTGAGACACCTAAGTATTCTCTTGACTACTTGTAGATTAATTTACTTAGGACATACTTGAAATATTCCCTTAAGACCTATTTCTTTCATGATGTTAGGTCTATAGGTAGTAGTATATAACAAACTCCCAATCTTTGATCTATATGTTATCTAATTTCCTCTTGAAGATTCATCTCCTTACTTATATTACATCTTATAACCATAGGTGTACTTACAGCCTTGCAATATTCTATTTAAAACTTTTTTATCATATCTTTTATATAATTGACCTATGAAATTAGCATAACATTTCTAGATTAACTGATTTGAAGTTTAAAAAAGAAATATAGTTCTCCCAGCATAGACATTTGAAATTTTGACTTCATCACCTTTGAAAAGGCCTTGGTCTTTTTCTCATTATCTCCACCAAAGATGATATCATCCACATAGACTACCACTATCAACTGATGGTCATTTTCATTCCTGCTATACAAGTTACTATTTGTAACTCCTTTCTTGAAACCTTAGTCCAAAAGATACTTGTCTAGTCTAGCATACCAAGATCTAGGGGCTTTTTTTAGACCATGGAGGGCATTATTCAATCTTTAGACATAATCCTTGTTATCAATCAATAAAAAACCCTCAGGTTGATCAATGTATACTTCTTCCTCCAATATCTCATTTAGGAAAGATGACTTGACATCCATTTGGTATATCTTGAAGCCTTTCAAACCTTCATAGGAAATAAACTCCTAATAGCCTTAACATTGCTACAAGATCAAAGGTCTCCTTAAAGTCCACTCCTTCTACTTTAGGATGTCCTTTTAATACTATTCTAGCGTTGTTTTTGTTGACTTCTTCATCCTCATTTAACTTGTTTTTTAACACGAAATTTTATACCAATGATATTTTTATCATTAGGCCTATATATTAAGTCCCAAGTCTCATTGTTCTCAATTTGATATAACTCCTCATTCATGGTTTCTATCCAAAACCTATCTTCACTTGATTATACAAAGCTTTTAGGTTCAAATTTGGATAGTAAGGCAATATTCTATTGACTAACATCACTCACCATTCTTCTTCTTATTTGTATACCTGTACTTTTGTTGCTACTAATCTGAGATTTACGATGATCCTTTTGAATCTACCTAAAAGGACCTTTTGAGTCCTTTATTTCCAGAATTTCCTCTTTATACTCATGTATTTTTATTGCTACTTAATTATTCTTTGACTAATAATATAATTTATTTGTCTCATCAACCTTCACATTTGTGCTCTCCACTATCTTTTGCAACCTCTTATTGTAACTTATGTATGCAACACTTATTGATGAATATACTAAGAAAATACATTCATCATACCTTGAGTCAAACTTTCCTAATTCCTCCTCATCTCTCTTGATATAACATTTATTCCCAAATACCTTAAAATGTTCAACACTTACAAGTCTACCATTCCATAATACATGTGGAGACTTATCACCATTGATCCTAATATGTCCTATGTTTAAGGTGTAAACTGTAGCACTCATAACTTCTCTCTAGTATTCATCAACCAACTTTGACTCATTCAACATGGTCCTTTCCATTTCTTGAACTATCATGTTCTTTCTTTTGAACAATCTATTCTATTGAGGTGTTTTAGTAAATAAGAATTATATTCTTATTCCATTTACTTCACAAAACTCATCAAACTCATTTGAGTAAAATTATCCTCCTTTGTCAGAACTAATACACTTGATCTTCACATTCATCTTATTTTCAACCAAGGCCTTTAATGTTTTGAACTTACGTAGAGATTTTGAGTTATCTTTCATGAAGGCTACCTAAGTAATTCTTGTGAATTCATCTATAAGAAATATGAACTACTTGTCATTTTTAAATAGTTAAATCCTTTTAAGACCACATAGATTAGTATGAATTAGTTTTAAATGTCTAGTATTATATTAGTCCTTACACTTTATTTTCCACTTAGTCTACTTACCATCTTGAAATGCTTTTCAAAGAGCATTTTCAAGTTCGGAAATTTTGGACACGTTCTTCATAGATCCTTTTGAGCTGATCTTAAATAGATTGTAAAATTTCATATGACCTAATCTCCTATGTCATAGCTAAATTTCATCTATCATTATCATAAATCACTTCTATTTTGTGATCTCATTCAATACATATAGATTATTCCAAATTCTCTTGGATTTGGTAATCAACTACCCTAATTTTTCTCTCCTTATATCACATTCTTTGTCATGAAAAGATATAGTATTCCTTAGGTGAACATTTGACTTACACTTAATAGGTTTTTTTTTCAATCCATCTACATATAATAAATTTTTCTATTTTGGTCTTCCTAGTGTCTAAGATCAAAGCACCTTTTCCAGCTATATTAGCAGATGTGTTATCTCCAAACCTCACTAAACATATGGAATTATTCTTCAAAGTGATGAATTTCCTCTTATCTCATATAATATGACTTGAATATCCACTATCTATGTACAACTTCAAATCTTCATTCTTGTTATGAAAGATAGTTTGTGCTATAATAGATTTTTCACCTCTAAATTCTTACATCTCTTTCATCTTGCCCATAATGTCTACTTTCTTGATCCATTATTTAGTATCATGACTGGTAATTATTATAGATATTGTTTTAAAATATTGTGTAATGTGTTGTCTTTTTTTACTGTTATAATACATGTTTTATTCCTCCATCTATAGTCAATAGCTCTACATCTAAATTTACCATTAGAGAAACAATAGCCAATTAATGAATCCACATATTATGATTATTTAACTTTATTTGTCTTTGATGATCATTGGATGATACACCACTACATTTTATATCCTATGACATAACAAAACACTTCTTGGATTGTTGATGATTGACTTAAAAATTGACCACTTATGCATAGGTCTTGATTCTATCAGCTTTATCATCACTTAGCTAATTAATGACTTTTGGAAACTAACTCTAGTTTTATTCTTATAGGCCTAAGATAGAGTAGAGATAGGGCCTATCCCATAATATATACATAGGTTGGATTAGAGATAGGGCACATCCTAGGAATCCTAGAGTAGAGATAGGGCTATCCCTAGGAATCCCAGAGTAGAGATAGGGCATATCCTCAAAATCCCCTCTATATAGACCTAGTTATAGATCTAATCCCCATCTATACTCTCATTATAAGCTAGGTGAATTATTTAATATGATCATTCTATTTTGAAAAACATTCACAAGCTATTTCAATTAATATGGATATATCCTCATTGTAATCATAAAACTGACTTTCATTATCAAAATCCATACATGTGATCCAAAGATCTCCCTTAGACTATTAGGCCTATACAAGGGACCTTGTTGTGATACCAATTATTGAAAGCACAACCATTGAGAGAGGGGGAAAATTAGTGTAAAAACATCTTTTTCAATTTCATATATCATTCATTAATCATTCAAACAAATCTAGAGTTGTAGCAATACACATCCAACCATTCATGTAAGCATGAAGTAGAAACATAACACATGAACAAAATATCTATGTGGGAAAAACTAATGGGAAATAAAACC
>JARHVA010003273.1:955000-1177500 GCA_037957365.1 Torreya grandis | reverse complement strand
ACCCAATCAACTAAGAGCAAATCCAAATAATAGGTAGGTTTATGTAAATGAACAAGGTGAAACTATAAGAGTAGGTTTCATTAAATGTGTAAACATACATCTCAAGTCAGGGAAAACATTACAAGAACCTCATATCATCATCAAAGAAATGCCTCATGAAAAATCAAGTCAACAGACTCAGCTAGAGAAATAAGAAGAGTTGGAAGATAAACCTAGAAAAATAGAGGAAGTCACCATAATTCCTCCATCTATTCCTTTTCTAGAATGATTGAAGGAAGTGGAAGATAAAAAGGGAATCTAAATTGATTCAAGAACTCAAAAAACTCAATATATAAATTACATTATTTGAATCTATTAGGTACATTCTAGAACTCCATTAAATGATTACAAATATATTTATTAAGACACTTTGAAGGAAAAGACAATATCCCAAGACTATACAAGTAGATGACAAGCTTGTTTATTTATTAGCAAGGAAGTTACTTTTACCCAAATATGGAGACCCTAGGAGTCTTGTGATTTATACAAATATTAGAAATAAGGAGATACAAAATATAATGGTGTAATTGGGATATTATATTAATGTAACTTTGGTATAATTTAGATGAACTTATAAAAACTATTCATGTACTTTCATTCTGAAGGAAGGATAATTAAACTACATGGATTATAGGTAAAATCTCCACAATTGTTTAGTTCCCATCATATGACAAGGATGATAAAAAGGGGTAAAAAGGATTTATATAAAAATTATGTTCCATATAAGTTCCCCACAAATTCATATACACATCTTGATCTACAAATGATTCTTGATGAGCACCCATCTATTTTTGGGGCCATGGCAAAAGGACTACCACCAAAAAAACATGATCATGACATTCAACTACTTACAAGGATTCAACCACCAAATATTAGACTATATATATATATATATATATATATATAGGATTAAAATAAAAAATATGGTACATGAGATGCTATAGGTAGGGATCATTAGGCACATCCAAAGTGAATATTCATCACTAGTACTCATGGTGCATAATAAGGATAACACATGCAGGATGTGCTTAGATTACATCAAACTCAATAAGTAAACCATAAAAGATAATTTTCCTTTTCAAGTAATTGATGGTTTACTTAATGAGTTACATGGTGTTATTTATTTCACAAAATTGGATCTTTATTTAGGGTGCCATCAAATTAAAATCAAGGATGAATATGTTCATAAAATAACTTTTAGAACACATGAGGGCCATTATGAGTTTTTGGTAATGCCCTTTAGTCTTATAAATTCACCATATACTTTTTAGATCTTTATGAACATTGTTTTTAGGAATTTTTAAGGAGGTTTTTGCTAATTTTCTTTGATGACATATTGATTTATAGTAAGACATCAGAAACACACATGAAACATGTGAAACATGTGTTGATATTTTTGTAGCATCATCAACTTCATGTGAATCCATCCAAATGTGATTTTTGAGTATATGAGGTAGAGTTCATTGTTCATATTTTATCCCATAAAGGTTTAAAATTTTATCCTTAGAAGATCAAAGCTATGTTGGAATGGCCAATGCACAAAACTCTCAAAAACCTTAGAGGGTTCCTAGGACTAACAAGTTATTATCAAAGATTTGTGAAAGGTTGTGGTAGCATAGCATCTTCACCCATTGAATTATTTAAAAAAAATTTATTCCACCAAAATTATGCATCCACTAAATGATTTGAGCAACCAAAAGTAAATATGTGCACCACCCTAGTTTTGGCTACTCCAGACTTCTCAAAAATGTTCATTATTGAATGTGATGCTTCTAGATCAGGGTTAGGAGTAGTAATAATGTAGGTAGGAAGAACCATTGAATATTAGAGTTATAAATTAAAAGGTAATAATATAAAAAAACCTATCTATGAGAAATAAATTATGGATATTCTTCATGTAATCAAATAAAGGAATCCCTATCTGATGGGTGGACACATTAAGTTGCAAATAGATTATGATAGTCTCAGATTCTTTTTGGACAAAATATTATCATTTAAGGAACAACAAAACTATGTAAAAAAAAATTTTGGTCATTATTTTTAAATCATAAACAATAATGTTAAAGATAAAGTAGTAGTAGATGCACTATCTAGATGGGGTACATCCATAAAATCATTACTTTATGAAATGTCCATGTTGTATGAATATTAGGTGGATGGATCTAGGTTAGAGTTGGATAAACACAAGGATACATAGGTTATGATATAGAATATCCATCAAGGTTATAAATCCTCTAAAAAATTGAATGGAAAGGTAATGCCCTAAGGTATAAGGATAGGCTATACTTGTGTAAATATTCAAATTTGAAATATAAAATTATTTTCGAGTTTCATGCATCTCCAGTTGTGGGATACTCTAGGTTCTTGAAAATTTATCATAGAATCAAGTGATAAGTATTTTGTTAAGGACTCAATGGAGATGTATAAAATTTTATGGCATAATGTTTGATATGCCAACAAAACAAAGGTGAAAAAGTTAAGACCCCATGTTTGTTATAAATTTTAGTAATTCCTAGTCAAATGTGAGAAGAGGTTTCCATGGATTTCATAATAGGATTTCTTTGTTCTAAAGGTAATAATGTTATCTTGGTAATTTTGGATAGGATTAAAAAATATACCCATTTTTTCCCTCTCACACCCATTTACAACAAGTACAATAGTAACTATTTTTTGGATGCAATTATAAAATTACATGGAAACCTAAAAATAATTTTAAGTGATCATGATCCTATTTTCACTTGTAATTTTTGGACTTAACTATTTTATTAGTTGGGTACTCATCTATCTCATATCTTATCTTACCACCCCTAATCTGAAGGACAAATAAAAGTGGTCAAAAAATGTTTATTGGGGTATATATATTGTTTTGTATTATATAAGTAGGACCATTTTGTTAAATGGTTACCACTTTTAGAATGGTGTTATAACACATATTTCAATACCTCTTCTAAAATTTCCCCACATGCCTTCCATCACTTCTTCCTTAAGGGTAAAAACTAAGGTTTGAAATGTGGAGGAGCATATTCAACATCAATAAGAGGCTTTGGTTGGTTTGAGAGAGAATTTGGACTTTGCACAAAATAAGATGAAGAAACAAGTAGATCAATACTATAGTGAGTGAAACACATGGGTGACTGGGTCTTTGTATGTTTATATCCTTACAATAAGATATCCTTGAAGCAACATAAAAAGGTCAAAAAACTTACTCCTACGTATTATGGCCCTTATCATGTTCTAAATAAAACCATAAGTGTGGTTTAAAATATGGAGTTGCCTCATTCATCTGGCATACACCCAATATTTCATGTTTTTTACTTGAAAAAGGTCATTAGAAAGAAATTTTTAGCCGAGACAGAGCTACTCAAACTATATGAATAAGGACAAGTCATTTTCAAACTAGAGAAGATCTTGAAAATGCATACTAAGAGGTTGAGAACTAGAGAGCTTAAGTAACATTTGATAAAGTAGAAGAACTTGAACAATGATACAAAAACATCCAAATTTTCTTAATGTTGAAGACAATGTTGGTTTCAAGGTGAAGGGAATACTATGCCCCAAACCTATTGCATGTATTGGTATAGAAATATCTGACTTATGTATTACTTGTCCCTCTTTGATGTTATTTAACATTTATCTATGCATTAATTTAGTTGGTAGGTTAGCATATGGAGTAACCATGGCCTAGGTAGACAATAATTAAGAGGTTGTGGGTAGTTATTTATCATCATATTGTGAATTCTACTATTATTACAAATTGTGTAGGTCTATCCCTTGAATTGGTTTGTCTTTATTCATATATTATACTATATTTTAGTCATATTATGATATATTTATATTATTCTACTTTATTGTTGTAGTAATTTCATTACATCATCAACCACCATGAGAATACACTAGTTACAGCATTGAGAGGGTTGGAAATCAACATTTATTCATTTCAAGAGAAAATTACCATCGCCATTTGAGTAGGGATTTTACATACTCAATTTGAGGATCCATTACAAGCCATTTGATGCCATATTTATATAATAAATAAAAATAATGAGAGAGAGAGAGAGAGAGAGAGAGAGAGAGAGAGAGAGGAGGTGTCAAGAGTCCATTATGACTAAAAAATTGTCATAGGTTAGTTACAATCAGCAAGAGAAGAGGAAAAATTTATTTATATAATCTTATTCAACATGTGTTTCCTTGAGTTTATCATGGCCTTAACAAAGTATTATAGGAGTGACATCATACCTCTCTCTTGAAACTACCATCTCTTGGCTTAAGAGGAGTTGCAAGTTACTATCTTGACACATGTCAAAATTACTTTATTGATATCCTTTTATGATATGTTTTATCTTTTCAATAACTCTCTTATATTTATCAAGGTGAATACTTGAGTTTAAACATCTTCTTTAGGTTTGATCCTTATTTGTAGATTACCACCATGTCATGTCCATCTTATAGATGTCTTGATGGGGATTGTACTATCTTTGACCAGCTCATTAGCCATTGAAATGACATATCTCCAACATTTAAATTATTATATAAATAATTTTATATGTTTTATAAGTATGCCTTTCATGTTTCCATACCTCTAATTACTTTGAAGAAGTCTCCAACTTAATCTTTGTCTAGAAATAAGGAGGAACCTTCACCTAGACCTATTGTTATCCTTGAAGTATATATTTTCACTTTAAATATAATTTAAATGGATTATTTTAGGTAAATTATACCTATTTATATGCCTATAATGTCTTTTAAATTTTTTAATAACTTTCATTAGTTCATATTCATGCAAATAGGCCTGAATCTACTATTTCTAGACCATTTTTATACCTTTTGCTTTTCACACATGCTAAGTGATTGATTCAATGTATTATCATTGGACTCACAAGGAAAATAAAAGTTATTCTAAGGATAATTATATGTATTTGAACCATTTATAAGTCAAAACTTAGTCATCAAGTTTTTAGAAGGGTTGTAGGAGTGTTTAGAGTGCTTGCCTTGTTAATGATTATTCATAAAGTTGAGGGCATAAAATTTTGAACTAATGCAAATAATTTGGAGTAGGGTGACCCTATTAAATTCATTTTTTACCATTAAAAAATATAATTTACTTGTGATCATTCTAAACCACTCTTCTCAAACTACCAGGTCAATTAACACACTTGAGATAGGCCTATTAACACAACAATTACCGAAGTTACCCTTTTCTTGTCTCAAACTACCTCCTTGGGGTCTATGATATATAATATGGTTTATTAATTTGGTTTTATATTTTTTTTAACCCTTCAATAGGTTTTAAACCATGTTTTGGCCATGAAGAGGGTTTGTAGGCAATTTAAGCATTTTTACCCTAGCAACCCTATTTTGTTATCTTCTTCCTTTTCAAAGGATTTTAATCACTTAAAAAATTATTTTAAGAACATCACATCTCTCCTATAAATCTAAACTCCATTTTCAATGTAAAAACTACATATTATCCTTACATTCTTGAAGGTAAACCTGTATCTCTCTATTGGGCCTGTCACTTGTATAAGCTTGAAAATGCATCTTTTTAATTATTTTCTCATACTTGATAGGAGTCAAGACATTTAAATAATATTATTAAGGTATATTTAACTTCTCATTACATTCAGGTCTCATTTATAATACATAAATTATATCTTTTTCATATTCTTTGAGATAGGACTGTAAGGGGCTAATGAGGATTTTAGGCTTCTTTATGTGTTTTTAACCCTTTCCACTATATGGAAGCCTTGTTGAGATCAATTATCACTAAATGTAACTTTATTTTATTTAATTAAGTGGTTAATTACCCATTTAATGATAGTGTGAAGTGAGTACTACTCCAATCAACTTAAAACACTTTTTTTTCTTGTAAGATTCTCATCTTTTGATCAAGAATATGAACCTATAAATCTGTAGACCCGTAGGTCTACATTCACCTTTATTTAGATCATTGGTAACATGAATATAATTATAATATACATTTTAATAATATCATCCACACTTAATACCTATTTTAAAGGTCTAATTCCTTTTTAAAACATCTGAAATGTCTTTAAACACTTAGGTTTGCCTATACAATCTTATTTGGTCTTCCTGACTGTGTCTTGGCTCATCTAAGGCCATATATCCATATTTAAAATTGGATATTGGAATACTCACATAATAATAATCTCCTTAATTATTTGTATAAGTATAAAATACCATTACTAATTCATAAATATGTTCTTTTAAGTTTGTATAGCTTGTTAGCCAAGCTAACAAGAGAGTTGTAGGTGCTAAGTTAAATTTTGGAGCCTATAATACACTTAAAGATAATATATTATGTTAATAAACTTAATTTAACATATTAAAAAATAATTCATTAGATTAAAAACATAACTCACACCCTAAAATAGTTGAATATGATGTGAAACCCCCATTTCAGGTTTGCAACTAGAGGGATCAACTCTACTAAATCTTGCATGTTTCAAATTTTAGAAGATTAAATGCCTTAGAAAAATTATAAAAGACATTTTGAGGTGTGATAGTGATTTTAAGATTCATAAATATATTTTCATCTGTTTGTCTTCTCAGGGAAACACTCAACTCATTGCACCAAACCTATAGATTGCTTAGAAATGAAGGTTTCTTACTTTTTGATTGCTCATATGTGCCAAGTAATGGTTGAAGGTAATTTGGAAGGACTATGTATATCCCTAAGGATATTTTTTAAAAAAATTCCATCCATAAACTCTTAAACATGCTCAAATAAGGGAAAAGCATGCCCTTGGGGTTTTATATTTATTTAGTGAGCCCTATCTTGTTAGTGATTATTATTAAATCATATAGGATTGATCAAAAAACCAATACCACAAAATGAAAGGGAATTAGGGTTCCCTTATTTTCACATGTGCCTTACCTCAAAAAATCTCTCTCCTTCATGTGTTGAGTATTTGAAATTAGCCTTCACAAGCTTACCAAGGGATTGATGGAGAAAGGGAAAATGTTTCCTATATATTTGGACTTGTAACACCTTATCGAGCATGTATATAAACTAGGGAAGGTAAAAGGACACTTTCAATTCTTGAAGCCTAATCAAGTGATCTCTCATTTTCTTCTCAAGATCATAAACCTTATTGAAACTACTCCTTTTAGAAAGAAATCAATTTAAAACATATGTTATAAATTCTAAAGCTAACATCATATGACCATTTTTTGTCATCTCCCACATTGATTAGCTTTCTATATGCTTCAACAACGTCTCTTACATGTACAAATCTCTAAAATTGTCCTTGAATTAACTTGGTAAGCCTTATGTTACATTCATAAGGTGTGAAATATCTTTGAGAGGGTTAAAATAATTATTCTCAAACCAATAAGGCTTAGTACCACATTTAATTGCTTGACGTATGACCATTTCATCCTAAAAACTATATTTGGACTAACCTAGACTTTATCACTCATGATCATGGAGGATTGTGCAAGAAAAAGGTTTTGGTAAGGCCTAAACAAGTAAAAACATTAAACTTAACCTCCCTTAAAACCTTAACTTATTTAAAAGTTCCTTAGACTATTTTAAACACCTCATAAATGATTAATCCATTAATACTGGTTTAAAAATTGAGTGTTATGACTTCTAATTCTTACTAGGCCACCCTAGAATACCTTGATCACTACTAGGAATTACACCACACCTCACCAAGGTCAAGATAATATTTGACCAAAATAATACCTCTTAAAAGGCTATCCAAAAAGTTAAATAAGATTGAATAATTTTTTTTAAAATGTAATGTGATAAGGTAGCCATTTTGGCTAACATAACCTTCCCATCTAACTTGTGATAGATAAATTAAGCTATCACAAGTCTAACAATGGCATTCTAAATATCTATAATGACAAAAACATACACATCAAAAAGATGCACCACTAACCTAGGCTAGAGATAAATCTCCAATATTGTTGCCCAAAAATCTAAGTCTCACCAATCATCATTTGAATTTATTGTATTACACACTTATGGTGTGTCAATAATTGATAATATTAATAAAGATTGCACATCTTCTGAGGTAATACCAACCTCAATGGTATCCACATCCACCACCCATTGAAACTTATTATTTATCCTCTCCAAAATTACTAGGAACATGGTAAATAACTAAATGCTCAGTGGGATACATCACATCTCCATAGATGAGTGTTGTCAATTTCTTCATTTATATCGACTCAACTTGGTTGATGTCATGTCAAACCAAGGTAGGTATGCAATAGAAATCCTTTTCTAAATAATAGTATAAAGGACTACAATATGGAAATAAATATATTTATTACTTGTTTTTTTATACTATTATTTTATGCTAACATTATGACTCCCTAAATATTATTAATATGTTATTTTAATACAATGTTCCTATAATTATTATCCAAAATAAACTAACCATCTACTAATATTATAACTAAATCTTGCTTATTTATAAAAATAGAAATAAGTTACAACTATCTTCCATGTTTCAAGGTGAAATAGTGAAAGAGGTGGCATAGGTACATCCAAAGTCTTCAATTGGTTACATCATCTTTGAAATTTCAAGCATATATGATCTAGTGACCAAAATTCCATAACATACATAATGGTGTACTTTACATATGTTACTATAAATAAAACACTATTTATATTAAGTTTCTTCATGAATATTAGATTGACCCATGGATGTCTTGGATGGTCCCTGATCACTCTATGAAGGATGTTACAATACTTCATGACCATAAAAATGGCTTCCAAAAAACTCTATACCTAGATGAAGTGATTCCATAAATAGATAGTTGGACTCGAGAGCTAGATTGTTCGACTCTGGAGCTAGTGGAATGGATTCTAGAGCTAACTTGATGGACTCTTGAGTTAGTTTAACATATTATGGAACTAGAATGATATCATCTTCAAAGGCCTGATTTCTTTGCCAAAACCTTAGTATTTGATCTTGGTGCATTTATACAACTTATACATGCAACATAGTGGTAAAATCAAGTAATATTGACTCACACATGCTAAGAAATGTATAAGTACTCATTATATACTTTAGACTAGAAATAAGTAATAAAATACACATCTCATCCATTAAAAAAGGAAGATCAATAGAGGATAAAGGGTTATTACTTGGATATAATGAGCCACAAAATTGACTCATCATTTACACCACACTTTATTTCATGTAAATCTTCTTGTAAAAAACTATATTACTTTTTCATGGTCAAGAACTCTATGTTACAATCTTTGACTGAGATCATAGCCATCATATGAGGTGTCACACTTTTTATCAGTTCGGCTAAAAAACCCTCTATGTTATCAAACTAGTGTTCTCCACTTCTCAAACTACTCAATGATCTGAGGTGCCAAATTTTTCCATGGGGAAATAGGGTCAAGGATGAGCGCTGGTTTTAATCTTATACCTATATAGTCCTAAACATATGTCTATCTAAATTTCTTAATTATCTCAATAATAGTCCTAGCTCTTTTGAAAATCAATCTAAGTTTGGTGGGATAAATCACATCTCTTATTTTCAATGGAATATTTATGGTATCCCATATTTTATCATAGTCAATCAATGCTTGAAGATGATGTTGCACAAACTCTTCAAAATCCTTGGTATTCTACTATAGATTTTATGGATAGTGTTACATAAATGTTAGTTTGTTTATAGTATTTTTTAACAAAAACATTTGATCATGTGATACATGAAATTGAGATACCATGCAAAGGCTAACATTATTTTATTTTTCAAAATAATAATCAATTCTTTTGGTCTATTCTATTTGGTTTTTGATGGTATAAATGTAATCTCTAATATGAGATTCTACTATAAATAGATTGATCAATATAGAAGACATATGCCCCAAGATAAAACCACATAGATAAACTTCACACAAAATATTTGTTTGATCTAGGGTACTAGTTTGATAAGCCTCCGTGAATTTATTTTTGTCCTCCAAATCATGAGGTATTTCAAAATAAATGATTATTAGTTTCCATCTAAGGAATTATTTTCAAATAAAAAGACTATAGTCTAAGGCATGTCTTCTACAAGCTATAATTTTCTCTCCTAACATGATACTTTGAGGGTGGACTCTACAATTTCTTGCTGCCTCTTTGATACCTCAATATTTGATTTTAACTTCTTGATTTCCATTTTGAGTCTTCTTAATTATTCATAAGTTTCATTATAAGTGTCCATGATGTCATTATAGGAAAACTTTGTTAGAACCCCTTGGTCTACTTGGATCTTTGGCCCATCTACCTTCTCTTTCTATAATTATATCTCATTATATTTTAATAAACATTTATCTTTTACTTATTATAATTCATTTTAAAAATATGAAATAGTATTTTCCTTACCTTGAATCTTCATTTTGAGAAATGAAAATTCCTCTTCTTACTACTTTATAGTAGCTTCAGCCTTTGAGAGGAGGAGAGCTTGTTATACTTCTACTTCCTCATCATGACTAAAGGAATGAATCTCTTATTATTCAATTGGATCATTCCCTTTATCACATTATTTCCAAGATGAAGATGGTTGAGGAGACCCTACTACAACTTATTCAAATACACCTACCATAGTGGATATCTCTTTAATTACAATTAGGGGATGTTCTTTGATTTTTTCATGGATATGTTCTTATTTAATGGTTTTAACTTCTAATAATTATTTAGTACTTGAAACCTAAATAGGGTGTTCTTGATTTTAACTTAGATGTATCTCTACAACATCTCTATCTTTTCCCTCATATTATTGTGGGATTAGTATTCTTCTTCTCCTAAAATATCTCCTTAAGACCCTAAATGGGGTTATCTATAATAATAGTCTTTGCTCCTCAAAGATGTTTATAATAAGAATCTAGATAGTAATTGGCTCCAAATTTTCCTAAGAGCTAGGTTTAAATATCCTTGTTCTCAAACTCTTTTTATTTACTACCTTTGAATATGGATACTCACTAAATATTTCTTATTTTAAACTAGACTTTGGTGGATGATATAAATAAAGAGCTCCTATTTTTGTCTTAAGCATATTTTTCAACTTGTTTTTCAAAATTTCTTCCCAAGAAACCTCTACATTTGGATCCCTTATAAAATTATGTCATAAAATGAGATTAATAAGCCAATAATGGTTGATGAAATCCATTCCTATTACATATTTTAATGCCATGAATTGTAAAGCTCCTAGTAAAAACATAAGTATATTTACTTTGAATTCAGGTTTATGCATACCTTGCCTTAGATGAGTGATAATCATCATGGCATAATAGCCTATGAATCTAAATATCCCATCATAATAAAAATACTTGATGATCTAAAAGGTAGTTGATCTCCATGGATCAGGTAGATTATTTCTCTTGATGCATTTTACAAACCCTTGATGGATGGAAATCACTTCAATAATTGATTTTCCTTCTTCATGGAATATTTGAATAAGGTATTTCAACATAGACCACCTTGAAATTTTGACCCCATTTGGAATTCATGAGAGTTCATTAATAACCTCACTTTTCACTCAAATTAAAACACCTCTTACCTTGATATGATCATATTTGAGATCGATTATATATTTCATGACAAACTGTTCATCAAACCCTTAAATTTTATTAAATAATTCTAACCTTTAGATATTTTGACACTATAAAAAAGTTCCAAGGAGACTTTTTATAGAGATAAGATGGAATTCAGTTTAGAATAGAGATTATTATACTATAAAAAAGGTTTTAAAAAAGGTTTGGCATGTCTATCGTTAACCTTATACTTGATTCTCCCCACCTTCAAAATGTACACAAAGCTATAACCAATGATTGGATGTGACCATTGGGAGGAAAGAGAATAATTAGTACTTCATGTGAGTTGATTTGAAAAAAAAAGATTTATGACATGTCTTTGTCCTTTTTTTCACACCATGTCATGCTAACATCCTCTCTAATAATTCACTCAATTGCATTGAGTGGACATATTTCATTATTATCCTTTTCAAAATTCATATCCATAATGATTTTTAATAATGTCATTTATGGTGACATCATGTCTATTTTTAAAGGTAATATCCCAATCATATTTCATACTTTTATTTGAGAGGGACACTTTCCATTTTTTGAAATCACCAACATTTGTGTTCCTCCTTTTTAAAACATATTCCATTTTTAGATAGGATCTTCCCTCAAGTATGGACAATTATAATATTTTACAACCTAAATATAATTCTATACATAAAAGAACAAAATACAAAATACCTCAAATTATCTATGATGTTTCCTCTACTCCTTAGGCTTCCACTTGTATCGTAATGATTAAATCACATTTATCAGTTGTGGGGCACATATAATTTTCTATAAGCACCAATCTTATTGCTTTTGTTCCTTGAAAACCTACCATTTTTGGTTTTCAACTTTTTGGAAGGAGGACTACCATTTATTTGTTTTCAATCCTCCCCCTTTATTGAACTTCAAATTTCATCATTTGATTATGATGGGAAAACAAGGTTCTCCCATCTAACCAACTCATCTAAAGACTAAATTTTCTTGAAGAATTCCTCATTGTTTAAAGGCTATTGATATGGTTGTATTATATTCCTATAGATTAATAGTGTCTTCTTATTTCAATATATAGGTAAAATCTAAATTGATCTATTATCAAATATTTTTTCTATATAGTAGGGTGCTAACAATCTATTCTTGAGTTTTCCATTGAATTATTGGAACTTAGAATCAAATAGAAAATACTAATTTCCTTATTTTAACCTCTTATCCTTGATATGGGTGTTATGCCATTGTTTCCTATGATGTTGTAAAATATTTATCTACTGAAAATATTCTGGTCTCATCTCACCAAGTTCATTGAGATGAATAATTTTGTCTCTTTATGCCTCGCCAGGATTTATACCCACTTAAATTGTTTTTATTAGAGTATGTAATTCAAATCCTATGTGGAGTGGATTATTATTACCAAACATAAGTTCATAAGTTATTTTATGTAGTGTTATAAGCCCATACTACTTTAGGTAGTTTATTTGCCCAATCCTTCTTGTTGATGCTGACTACCTTAGTTGAGATGTTTTCTATATCTCTATTGGTGACTTCAACTTGTCCATTGCCATGTGGATGATATATTGATGAATTATAGTGGCTGATTTTATAGTTCTGTATGAAGGATTTTATTATACATGAAATGTGAGCCTTGATTTGACTTTATGGACCTCAGTGCTTCAAACCAATGTATAATTATGTAATACAAAAAGTTAACAACTAGTTCATCTCTTGAAAATGGGAGAGCATGAATATCTACCCATTTTGTGACATAATATAAGCATACAATTAGTTATTCCTTCCCTTAAGATGGTGGGTCAATAGGACCAATAAAATATAGACCCCATTTCTCAAAAAATCTTATAACCACTTGAGGATGGAGAGGCATTTCATTAGACAATGTGGGTTTTTCCATCCTTTGGAAAGGATCAAATTTCCTTACATATTTCTTCACATTCATGTAAAGTGAGATACAATAATATCCATACCAAAATATTTTATGGATAATCCTATTGGCTAAGTAATGGCCTCCTCTAGGTTCATCATGACAAGCCCTTACGATGTCATAAATTTCATCTTCTCTTACACTCCTGAAAATTAGGTTAGGTCCACATTTAAACAAAACACCATTAATCTATTTGAAATGAGAACTAACTCTAACTAAGCATTCTTTTCTTTATGAGTAAAATGTTAAATAAATTTAACTATGGTTAAGTAGTTTTTCATGTCATCAAACCATGGTGAGTGTCATTAATTGTGAATAATTTCTTATCAGGAAAACTATCTTCACTAGTTCCTCTTCACCTAAAACATTAAATTTTGATAAAAAATTAGCTACCACATTAAATTTTATAGGTTTATCAATAATGGTAATGTCAGACTCCTAAAAAATTAGTAATCATATAATGGTTCTTCCTACTACCACTAGCTTATTCATTAAGTATCTTATGACTGAGTGGTCTATGTAGACAATGATCTTATATCCAGTGATTTAGTGCCTAAATTTTTTATTTGCATAGATAACTTCTAGGAATTATTTTTTAATGGTGGTATTTTTCTTTTTAGTGAGGATGACATTCTCGATTATATAATAGATACCATACATTTTTCCTTATTTATGTTTTTATCCAAGTATTACTCCCATAACATTATTAGAGGCATCTATATGAATGTGGAAAGGACTCTCCAAATTAGTACCTCTCAAAATTGGATTATATATTAGTTTCTCTTTTATTTACACAAAATATTTTTGGAATTTGTCAGTCCATAACAAATCACTATCTCTGCTAAGCAATTAAAATATAAGTGTAACTATTTGAACAAAGTCTTATATAAAATATTTATAGTACCCTACGTGTACCAAAAAACTTTTAATATCAATCTAATTTTTAGGAGTACGTAGGTTAGAAATAACTTCAATATTTTTAAGGTTCACTTGTATCCGTTGGGCTCAGATGTGGTGGCCTAAAATATTTACTTGGTCAACCATTATTAAAAATTTCTCATTACTCGAAGATAATTGATGCTTCTCACACCTAGATACTAATTTTTATAAGTTACTTAGATCTTCATAAAAATAACCACAATGAATAATAAATTCACCCATGTATACTTCTACACAATCATTAGTTAGATCAACATTGATGGACAAGACTACTCTTTTGAAGGTGGTAGGTGCATTACATAAACCAAAGGGTAACATTATATACAAAAATGTCCCCCAAGGGCATGATTTTTTTTAAAAAAATCTTGGGATACCCTTAATTTATTGTAACCACTAAACCCATATAATAAGGAAAAATACTTCTTCCCAACTAGATTATCTAACATCTAGTCTATGAAAGGCAATGGAAAGTAATCTCTCATAGTGGCTTTATTAATATATTTGTAGTCTATAAATATTATCCATTTTACATTATAATTGGGTATTATTATAAGATGAGAGACCAAATAACTATTTGAGATGGGATAAATGAATCCCAAATATAATGGTTTTTCTCTCTATTCTTTAACTATGTCTCTTAATGCAAGGTTGATTCTCCTCTAAGGTTGACTCACTAGTACATTGTTATCAGTATATATATTATGATTTTTCATGATCAAGTGGATGACCTTCACATAAATTTAATCTCATACAAAGGATTTTTTATGGATCGCTAGGATATTAAAAACCTTAGTTTTCTTTTTCATCATCTAACCAACTATTTATATTCAACATTTTTCATGGATAGACATTTATTTTCTTATTTTATGGATAGATAGAGATTACCTACCTAAATTATATCATCATAGAGTTTACGGGGAAATGATTTGGTAGCAACATATGGAAAGTGGTGATGTATTTAAATAAATTTACTTCCTTATGAAATTGCTTTTAATAATGGATAACAAAAAGTTGTTAGAGATGTACCTTACCTATTTTGTGCCCACCTAATAATTCTCTATTGAATGAGTGCATGATCATATGTTTTATTAGGAATGGTTGAGATATTTGGTTATTAATTAGAGAAGGTTATATCATACTTTAGAGATATTCTGTCATACTCCATAGCTAGGCCGATAAACTCTAGAGCTACATTGCTAGAGTCTAAAACTAGACTAACAAAATATAGAGTTAGATAAGACTCTTCCAAATTCTTTGTCAGTCATTTTTCTAAATCATTAGCATGATTACTAACTATTACCATGGATAATTATGAGATATTATTTCTATTTTTATTAGTTTCACAACCCATAGGTGATCTAAAAGTTTTATACATGGTTTTTTAGGTGGATACAAACAAATATATTTTACTTTAATTCAATTTGAAATGGTCATGCATCCTGACATATAATCTATTAATGTTTTAACTATAGATAAAAATATATATCCATAATATTAAAAAATATATAATTTTTTTGATCTTAGGTTGGAGCATCAAAAAATATATGGGTTACTCCCAAGATTTCACCATCATAGAGACATCCTCTATTATTCCTTCAATTTTTGCAATAGACTGGTCTACCATTTGTAGGAATGTAGAAGTGAGTTATAACTATGTAAGGGATTATTATTTAAATATGTTTATTGTCATTACATTGATAAAATTACATTAATACATTGGGTATTTATTATTTTCCTATAGTCATAATTATGATTGGGCTTCCATGCTCTCCATACTTAGGCATAAGTAACTTTCTTAATAATAAATTATCAAGTTTGCCATCCATCTATATAGTTTTACAATATTGTCTTTTCCTTCATAGAGTATTTATGCATAAACCCTTAATAAATTTATTGAGTTATGGGATATATATTATGGATTGAAACAATGTATTTTCAATGTTTAATTTTTGTAGCTCTCAGACTAGATTAAATTCACTTTTGTTCCCAACTTCTTAAATCCATTTTAGAAAAGGAATAGTTAGAGGAGCTGTAATGGTTTCATGATGATTTTATTTTTCCTCATTATATTTATCCTTGGTTGTTTCAACATGGGGGTCTATTTTTTCATTTTCGACTGTAGTTACAGTGTTTAGAATGTTTTTCAATGTCTTACCTAATTTTAGATGAACATTTTGATAGTCAATGATATCAACTTTTAAGTTTCATTTGCTCAGTACCATAGACAAGAGTTGATTGTCTATTTTTTAGATTTGTCACTAGTTGTGTAGGTAGTTTTGGTTGAGTTACTTGTTTATTTTATGGAGGATGACTAGTATGGGAAGGCATTAACACTTGTTTTGAAAATCTATTATACTAATTGAAGGCTTGTTTGGGTGCCCATTATTTTTTTTCCAATTTTTGAGGATTAAGATGAGGCATTTAAGGATACTAGTGAGGTTGAGGCATCCATAGGTGTGGTTTACTCTCTTGTGTGTACCATGATGGATATATCCATGCATGTGGAACACTTAACTAGACCATGACAGAATTCATGGATTAGAAGGAGCTCATGGGAAAAAAAGATTTGATTTTGATTTTAGAAACACTAATTTTCATGTCTTTGTATAAAGTTAGGCTCTTTTGTTTATTGGGTATCCTATTTTAGTTGGTTTTTGAGATTAGATAGTAGAGCATAATTTTTGGTATCATGATCATTTATATCATAAATATCACACATCTTCCCTATCAAGAGGGAAATATTAGAGTGCATGTTTTAATCTAAATTTTAGATAATATATAGCCTTTGGTTTAGTAATGGCATTAAATTTTACTTGAATACCATATAACATGGTATTTAATTCTACCAAAATACATGTTTTGAAATTTGAAAATTCCTCCATGAGTTTTCCTACATCATTGTTTGCTTTTCATGTTTTCATTTTCCTGACACTAGTCCTTGTTCTTGAATAGTTCTTGCATAGTTCAACTATGTAACTGAGACAAAGTTGGTTTATATATCCTTTTACCATTAGGTTTAGAGACTCTATAGCATCATAATTTAGTTATTTTAAGAAAATCATTTTGATTAAACTTTACTCCATATCCACAGCTCCTATGTGAAAAAAGTAAGAGGTAAGATAGTCTTCTACATTATCATCTTCCTTTTATTTTATGTGGAAGAATTCATATTTTATATCACTCACACAAGCCTAATATTTATCCAATAACCCATTTTCCATATCTTTATGTGTGTGAATAAAATTTGGTTGTAAACCCATAAACCATCTCATGGATGAATCCTTCAGTGTAGAAGATAATAATTTTAGTTTATGGTTATCAATTTTGTAGTCATAAGTTTGACATAAAACCTTAAATTCAAATAGAAATTGATCAATTCTATATTATGTAGAGAATCTCCTAAAGTTTGGAAATATGGATGTGGGGTTTATGCACACCCAAGAAACCTTTGTGAGGTAGTCTCTAAAATTTTAGGATCTTAGTTGAGATTAAATACATTATATGGCATGATTTGAGGGGTATTTGGTTTTATAATAACATGTGGTGGTATGTCAGATGGCAAAGCAATTATTAACCTTGATGGGTTAGATATGGATATGAATCTTATATCTACTTTGAGGTGGGTGATGATGGATCTATTCTAAAGTGGGCATGATTTAACAAAACTAAAAATAAATGGAAAGATAAGGTAGAAAAAATAATCTATAAACATAGAAATGTGTTCTTTCTAACTATATTTATAATAAGGACAAGCACCATGGACTAATGCTTGAAGT
Organism: Torreya grandis; assembly: GCA_037957365.1. NCBI lineage: Eukaryota > Viridiplantae > Streptophyta > Pinopsida > Cupressales > Taxaceae > Torreya > Torreya grandis. Next base: position 1,159,271 of record JARHVA010003273.1, on the reverse strand, counting down.
TTGTTGCTTTGACATAAATAACTAAAAAACATAGTAAGGAGGTCTAAGGAACAAAACACAATTAATTAGAATTTATTAACTAAAGATTATAGTTACTAAGATTATTATTGCATCTATTAATAAAATATTATAACTAACAGGTATAAATCCTCTTCAACTAGCTATAACTCAGTCTATGAATTTACATAAAAATGGTACTTTTACATAGATATAAAGATTAGCCTAGCAAACATGTTGCATGAAAGTAATATTTATCAACATAAAATTTATAATTCACATTCTTAATTTATAGAATCCTATTAATTAGACACAAGATATTCAATATTTCTATAACACATATTAATAAACTAAACTACCAGTTAGAGAAAAGCACATAATCAATATAAGACATAAATGAAAGAGACAATCATACAAAATAGACTTGAAGAATAAGTTGAATGATTTCTTATTTATATTGAATGTCAAAATATCTCCTCCGTTTAAAATGTGGGAGATATATGTATATATAGGCTTGGGATGGATTATTAGCTAAAGATTAAAGTTTCTAAGATTGTTATTGAATCTCTTAATAAAATATCATAACTAATAGATAGAATGCCCCTTCAACTAGCTATAGTTTAGTCTAGGAAGTTTCATAAAGATGGAACTTTTACACAAATCTAGAGATTAGCCTAGCAAGCATATTGCATAAAAGTAATATTTATCAATATATAATTTCTACTACACATTCTTAATTGATATAATCTTACTAATTAGCCACAAGCTATTCAAAAAATGTATATCACATATTAAGAAACTAAATTACTAGTTAGAAAAAATGACACAATCAATCTAACACATAAATGAAAGAGATAATCATACAAAATAGACTTAAGAAAAAAACCAAATGATTTATTATTTGTATTGAATGTCAAAATTTATCCTCCCTTTGAAATGTGCAAGATAAATGTATATATAAAATTTGGATTGGGACGCCTAATCCCTCAATCCATTCTCAAAATTTCACCACCATTAAGACATCTCTTAGAGAGGCCTACATGACATACATGGCCATGACATAGCCAATCATTCAAAAGAAACAAAAATTGTTACAATATTATATCATAATAAACTAATGTAATTAAAAGGGAAATTACCAACATAGAGGCCATTATAGTTGTTTCTGTTTGGGCTATGGTAGTCATTTTAGTTTTAATTAGAGTTGCAGTTGTGGTTATCCTGAGCATTTGATAAGTAATTGTAACTAAAATATCCAATAAAGATAGGTTAGTTAGTGATGCCTAATTGCTTGTCTAAATATATAAATATATATCATGACTCACCTAAAATTCCATTTTAATTACCTAAAGTCCAACATAGTTATTTTAAATAGATGGGGAAGTCTATCCATAAATTTTTATGTGATTTTAATTTAGCCCCAAGCTCCACCTAAAGAGCCTCTATGTTAAGGACCCTAATTCTAACCAAATTTTCCAAATAAAAAAATCCATCTTGAGTCTTATACATTGCACCCTTAACCTCTACTTTGAATCTATTTGTGTTTTCTAGAGAAGGTCCTCAAAGATGGCACTGAAGACCAATTCCCTATTTGGGTTAATCACACCAGTTATTCTCATTTACCCTATAATTATAATGGCTTAAACCTCATAGGTGATGCATTTTAGAGCTAAATTTTTCATTTCTTGATGCCATATAATTAAGATGTCTCTCCTATAATATACATAGTTCAAGGCCTATTCTATATCTAGAGCATTTATTAAGTTTAAATGGTCATAAGTCTTATTCCAAGTTTCTTGGCTTAAAAAATGGAGTCTGGCCTCCATTTTATTCATCTTATCATCAAGGGGTATACATATCCCCACTTGGACTATGGCTTATTCTTTTCACTTCTTATTAATTATATATTGTCATAGATTTAGATTTTTCCTTGCACGTTATCCATAGTGTCCCTCTAAGGTTATATGTAAAATTTTTATTGAATTTACTCCATGACTTGATCAAATTCTATGAACATTTATTTTTTTACGCTCACCATAGAGTATACAATGGAGTAGGGGTATTCTATGAAACTTCCAATATCAAAGGGGAACAATTTTCTTCTCTTGGATAAAGATAACACGTCTTCTCTTTGATCTAATTCTACCTTATATCTTATAGACATTATCATTTTTATTTTAACCTTACTCATAGTCTTCATTTCTCTATCTAAATGAAACTTGACTATTTGATATTCAGAAATGCCCATGTCCCACTTGACTTCCTCTACCCTTTGGATTTTTTGGATTTATTTAAGGAAATTTAAGGAAATTGATTTTTGTGAAGGTTATTCTTGCTCTATAGGAATGGTAGATGGGGATTGATCTAGAGGGAGCATGGGCTTGGGAGAAGAGGTTTTTCATTGAGGAAAAGAGGGAATAACTCTTCTTCAACAAGTGACCTTATTTGGGGATACTACATCAATTACTAACTTTACTTTATTTGACCCATTCTATGTTGTAATGATTATAGCTTCTATCTGGGATGCATGGCCAATTGGTATTACCAATTGAGTTTATGGCTAGGAGGGAATAAATTGGAATGCTAAAATGGTGGTGGATATAAAATATTCAAAAATGCACTTTCTCATTGATTCCAAAGGACTGATGGCTTGAGAAAGCAAATAATGAATTGGTAGGAGGGATATTAAGAAAATTTTCCAAATAATCTCTCACCAACATGGAATAAACTCCATTGAGGTCTTTTGAATGTTGGATGGAGGTGTCATAACCTTGACCATAGGTGATAGGATTGGGGTTTATAGAATTGGCATTGCAGTAGCTGTACTAACTAGAATAATAGTTACAACAATAGGTGAGGAATGAGGAGCTTGTGTAATTACCACTTAAGAAGTAATAATAAATAAAAATACTATTGTAGGTGTCATTATTGTGATGGGAGGTGTAGAAGATAGAGATAATTTCACGGATTTCCCATGTGTGGAAGCTGTAGGTTTAAAATCTAGTTCATCTTATTTATCTCCATATTGGTCCTAAAGCAATTCAATTGAGACTGAACTAGTATTTTAGATCTCATTGTCACCCTACTAAGTCTCCTCTAATAATCATTCATCCTCAAAATCACTTTATATGGTCTCACTAATGGTTTTCATAATGATTTCTTTATTTTATCCTCCTATTTTTATTTTGTAAACCACTCCTTTTCAATGTCTATCACCTCTATAGGTTCTTCAAATTTATAACCTTTTATTTTATTCAATCCTCCCTCTAATTTTTCATGTGAGGTATCCTTTTCTTGAGCACCTTTAGGAGAATATGAATGAGCTCCATGCTTCCTCTTGTATACAAATGGGGTTTTCTAAGAGTATAAGTTGATGTTGGAAGGGGTGAAATAGTAGCAAGTGAATATGATGGGGAAATAGGTGGTGATGACATGAGAGTAATAGTGACTTTTGGGGGTGAACACTAGGAAGTGGTTATTTATCCAAGGTAAGTATATATTGATGGAGTTGGTGGTCCAATGGTTTGGAATATGGTATGGATAGAACCAAACCAAAAATTAGAGAGAGGTAATATGGGAGATTTACCTACTACATTGTCATGAGTGGAGGAAATGGAAATATAGAGAATATCCCCTAGTCTAAGTTATATTTATGAAACCCTATGTAGTGGTAGTTGGTTAAGGAAAAGTGGACACTAGGTTGGCTACTACAATGGTAACCAATGGGATGGGATATTAAGGAGGCCCTTGGTTGATTTCTTGTTAACTTCCCATAGGGGCTTGTCCTAATGGACCAGCCTATTCTTGTCTAAGTTCTTCAACTTATGGGAATGATCCTTAAGGACATTTTCAAACAATTTTTTTTTCTTCAATTCTCTTGGGCTCTTCCTCGATGGTTTGTAGATGACATTTCATGTGCATAGTTATCATTGTGGACATATTTACCTTACTCATTCTTGTGTGGACCTCTACATAATTCAATGTATTCATTAAAACTTCATCACATGTATATGATGTGTTCATAATAAATCTTCACTTTCCCCCATAACTTAGTTTAAGTGATTCTTGAACCCTTTTGTTAGATACCATTGATTGTAAGGTGCCCACTTGAAATCATAGTGTGTTCTAATTTTACCCATTAGATGAAAATGCTCCCATCTAATATATTAGATCCTACCGATGTTGATGGGAGATGGGTAGATATCTCCTTGTTTGGTAATTTTTAGTTTAACATCTCCAAAATTAGTTTTTTGGGCTATAATATCTTGATTTATTTCCTTATTTGAGACTAACCGGGGTAGATACATAAGAGGAGCCCTAGTTCCCTCTATTATGATGACTATATGGTCTAAATAGAGATAATATTCACTGATATTTCCAATGGTTCTTTAGATTTGATCAAATAATTTGGGCATGACCTTTCCATAAATGGCTTGGTATACCATTAGATACAAGTTCTCATTTAATCTATTCATATTCTTCCTTCATTTTTGTATATGAATAATATTGAGTTCATCACAAATTTAGTTCTTAGGATACTCAATTGATGGCTCTTAGGGTTCCACAAAATTTGAGTGAATAGTCCCCATTATGGCATCTACCAGATAAGACATAATATAGAATTTGTCATCTAGGTTATTTACTAAATTGAGGACTTGGTTGATCAAATTGGCACTAAGTATCTCACCAATAACTATGACCATGGTGGACATGAGGATGGTGTGAAATAGGGGAATCCAAACCTCTTTGATTTATTTTATACTAGGGAAATGATAAATTCAATTTATAAAATCCATAGACATCTTAATTCTAGTCCTAAATATAGAAATGGGGATAGAATAAATAGGGTCCCTCACTATGAACATAATAGGATCACTAATAGATTCCTATAACTTATTGATTGCATTATCTGAATACATCCATGAATTAAGTAGGGCTTGACTATAGCTCATTTCATGGATGGGATGCTTATAGTATTTTTCAAAGGTAGGGACACTAATATGCATTGTTGGGGTGCCACATTAGAAGAAAAGTAGGATTTTCATAAAAAATTAGCTATTTATAAATAAATCAAATAATAGGTCAATGCAGGGCATTATGTCAAGTTTTCCTACAACATTATGTAGACCTACTAATTTTATTGCCACCTAATCTCTTCTATATCTTCATGTAAAATCTAAGAGTTAATCCTTAAGGCCACAGGGTTCTTCTACCTTAACTCATCCCATATAGTAGAATAATTTCTAAATTCCTAGGTGAGTGAGAACTCATTAAACCTTGTTAGGTTGTGGAGCTAAAAGCTTCACTGTATGCAGACAAGCTTCACTGTATGCAAACATGGAGGAGGTTGCTAAGTTCCAGGGACACCGACATCGGTCAGGCCAACCAACATCGGTCAGGGGTGAACAGAAGGGCAACCGACATTAGGAGGAGTCAGCCGACGTCGGTCATCTCTAGTCAGATAGCAACCGATGTCGATCACCTGTGCGGTTCCAAAACTGCTCGTTGCATAAATAGTTAGTTTGTTGAACCAATTGTTTACATGTAAAGACTATTTTTGAGTCTTGAGCTACGTGTCTAACTATTGTAAATTATAAGTCTAAGTTATTATTTAGTATGGGATCTATTTATAGACCCATTGGCATGTATTGTAAAGTGTGCTAGTGAAGAGAGCAAGGTGTGTTCCTCCTAGTTCCATAGAAGAGAAATAGAGGAAGGCAAGGTAGATCCTTCCAATTGTAAGAATAGGTTGATCTACAAGTGACAGCAAGATCAGGAAGAAGTTCTACATGGTAAGTAAGATCATTTGAGTTACAGGTTGTTGCAAGTTCATGGGAGATCTACTTGAAGTACTTTTGAGTGCTTGGTACTGGCAGTGTTATTGCTGAATGGTTGGAGGTGAACAACAACTCTGTGTTTGAGTTGTGTGTTGGGACCATTTTTTTGGTAGGAGAGTGAACTTTTGAGGGAAAGAGATTTGTACATCTAAAAGGTGTGGAAGATTGTGTCATCTTCATTGTATTTCCTTTTGGCATGAGTATTAATACAAGATTGTGTATTGTCTCTCATATTCTGTGTCATTTGTGAATTCTAGTTACTTGTTAATTCTAGTATAATTCTATGATTAGTTGCTTATAAAAGGTAATCATATGTGTGCTTATTGAGGAGCAAGATCTTGACATGTTGGAATCAAAAAATTTAAGTTCTAGATTCCCCTATCAAGTGGTATCAGAGCTTTTGGTTGAGTTACTAACAGGTTGTATCAGATCTGGTTAGTGTTTGTTGATTACAGGTCACAGGGGTTTCTATTTGAGTGGGAGTATAGCAATGGTAGGAGAAAGTAAACTATGAATGGAGAAGTTTAATGGCAAAAACTATCAATTATGGAGGATGCAGATAGAAGATTATCTATTTCAAAAAGATTTGTACTTACCATTGGGTGGGGTTGCATGGAAGCCCATAGATATGAAGGATGAAGAATGGGAGGTTCTTGATCAGAAGGCTCTAGGATCTATAAGGTTGAGCCTTGCATCATCTATGATTTCCAATTTAGCTCAGGCTAAGACAATGGTAGAGTTGATGGAATCTTTGGAAAATTTATATGAAAAACCCTCAGCTTTGAATAAGGTATTTCTTATGAAGTAATTATTTAATTTGCAAATGTACGAAGGTGGATCTATTCATAGTCATCTTAGTGATTTCCATGGTTTGGTAAACCAGTTAAATTTAGTCAATATTTTTTTTGATGATGAAATTAAGGCTCTCTTAATATTATGCTCATTACCTAAAAGTTGAGAGAGTTTGGTAATGGCAGTTAGTAATACTACATCTGCTTTAAAAATCTTAAAAGTGGATGATGTTGTGAGTGTAATCTTGAATGAAGAAATTCATAAGAAAAGCATAGGGGAATCATTAAGGAATGCTTTGAGTGTTGAAATCAGGGGAAGGCAAAGAGAGAAGATCGAGCATGGGAGATCAAGGTCCAAGATAGGTAGGAGATCCAAATCTAGGTATGGCAAAATAAGCTGCTAGAAATGTGGAAAGCAAGGGCATGTAAAGAAAGATTGTTGGTTGGTTGAAGATCAGCAAGAAGGAACTAAAGAAGCTTATGTTGCAAATGTTGTAGGTATTGATGCAGGTATTGTTACATAGGATGCTCTAGTATGTTCCTTGGATAAAGTAGAATCTTGGGTTTTAGATTCTGGTGCCTCTTTCCATGCATCCCCAAATAGGGAGTTTTTTCATGAATATGTCTAGGGAGACTTTGGAGAAAGTTATTTAGGGGATGGTAAGCCTTGTCAAATGGTTGACAAAGGGAAAGTGAAGCTGAAATTGCAGATGGGTAACACATGGGTGTTGAAGGAGGTCATGCATATCCCAGTTCTAAAGCAGAATTTGATTTCTATTGGAAAGTTGGGTTGTGAGGGTTGCACAGTAACTCTCATAGCAGACTCTTGGAAAGTTTCCAAGGGTGCACTTGTTGTAGCAAGAGGTAAGAAATTAGGTACGCTTTATCTATCTACTTGTATTACTGATTCTCCTTCTAGTTTATCTACTTCAGCTATAGATTCAAAGATGTGGCTTAATAGGCTTGGTCACATGAATAAGAAGGAGATGCATGTTCTTGAGTCAAAGGGTATGCTTTCAAATTTGAAAAGCATGGATCATGATTTCTGTAAGCAAAAGAAGAAAGTGACATTTTTTGAGAAATCTGATGTTCGTGACAAGAACAGGAAAGTCTTGGTTTTCAAGGAGAAGATGACAGATAGAGATCAGTGTAAGGGGCTGAAGAATTCTAAGTAGAGCAAGGTTGATATGGACAAGGGTTTAATCTAAAAGGAGCTCACAGGTAGAAGTCATCACTCACAAGTAAAACATAGAGACCGATGTCAATTAGAAAACCAATGTCAACATCTAGACAGGGACCAACATCAGCTATGTGCAGCCTGATGTCAGTGACTCCAAACAAATAAACGTCAGCGTTGATCATTTGGAATCAACATTGGTGATGAGGTAGCTGCATGGAACTGACATCAGTCAGGTGCAGACTAAGATGTGACTGGCATCGGTCACTGAGATAGATTTTGGGCAGACAACAAGCTGTTGAGGAGTCTCAAGCTTCCATATGGAGGACTTAAAGGGTAAGTAAGCCTCAAATTTTTCATTTTCCTTCTTTACACTACTTATTGCTCACTGATGGTCAAGAACTAGGAAGTTATTAAAGAAGCTATAACCAATGATTGGATGTGACCATTGGGAGGAAAGAGAATAATTAGTACTTTATGTGAGGTGATTTGAAAAAAAAAGATTTATGACATGTCTTTGTCCTTTTTTTCACACCATCTCATGCTAACATCCTCTCTAATAATTCACTCAATTACATTGAGTGGACATATTTCATTATTATCCTTTTCAAAATTCATATCCATAATGATTTGTAATAAGTGGGTATAAATCCTGGTGAGGCATAAAGAGACAAAATTATTCATCTCAATGAACTTGGTGAGATGAGACCAGAATATTTTTAGTAGATAAATATTTTACAACATCATAGGAAACAATGGCATAACACGCATATCAAGGATAAGAGGTTAAAATAAGGAAATTAGTATTTTCTATTTGATTCTAAGTTCCAATAATTCAATGGAAAACTCAAGAATAGATTGTTAGCACCCTACTATATAGAAAAAAATATTTTATAATAGATCAATTTAGGTTTTACCTATATATGGAAATAAGAAGACACTATTAGTTTATAGGAATATAATACGACCATATCAATAGCCTTTAAACAATGAGGAATTCTTCAAGAAAATTTAGTCTTTAGATGAGTTGGTTATATGGGAGAACTTTGTTTTCCCATCATAATCAAATGATGAAATTTGAAGTTCAATAAAGGGGGAGGATTGAAAACAAATAAGTGGTAGTCCTCCTTCCAAAAATTTGAAAACCAAAAATGGTAGGTTTTCAAGGAAAAAAAGCAATAAGATTGGTGCTTATAGAAAATTATATGTGCCCCGCAATTGATAAATGTGATTTGATCATTACGAGACAAGTGGAAGCATAAGGAGTAGAGGAAACATCATAGATAATTTGAGGTATTTTGTATTTTGTTCTTTTATGTATAGAATTATATTTAGGTTGTAAAATATTATAATTGTCCATACTTGAGGGAAGATCCTATCTAAAAATGGAATATGTTTTAAAAAGGAGGAACACAAATGTTGGTGATTTCAAAAAATGGAAAGTGTCCCTCTCAAATAAAAGTATGAAATATGATTGGGATATTACCTTTAAAAATAGACATGATGTCACCATAAATGACATTATTACAAATCATTATGGATATGAATTTTGAAAAGGATAATAATGAAATATGTCCACTCAATACAATTGAGTGAATTATTAGAGAGGATGTTAGCATGACATGGTGTGAAAAAAGGACAAAGACATGTCAAAATTTTTTTTTTCAAATCACCTCACATGAAGTACTAATTATTCTCTTTCCTCCCAATGGTCACATCCAATCATTGGTTATAGCTTTGTGTACATTTTGAATGGACACGTGAGACAGAAGGCTAGGGTATATTGTCTTGAGTAAGCTACAGGACAATGGAGGTTTGACCATTGTGCTTCTCATTACCAGGTTGCATAATATTAGATACATTATCCTATTACTATATTGTGTGCTTGTTGTAGGGTTACACATACAGGGAGTTGCTGAACTAAAGGTAAAGTTAGTTCAGAGGTGTGTCATGAGGAATCTAGGAGCAGCAAGATTCTTTGGCATGAGTGTGTTCTAGAGACATGGAAGGTTAGAGGTTGATTTTGTCTCCAGATGATTGTGTGAAACCAGTTAGCATGTTGATGGTTGGATAGTTCTATGAATAGTGTCTTGATTCACATAATGAGGTTAAGTGCATGGTATGTACTAAACTTGAGATTTCCCAAGTAGTGGGAGCTGTTAGCAAGTTTGGAGCCAATCCAAGAAAGAAGCACTAGAGTGCAGTTCAGTGGATTCTCAGGTATCTGAGAGGGACCAGCAGTAGGTATACATGCTATGCAGGGTCAAGCACTTCTCTACATGGGTTTGTAGAATCGGATGTGGCAAGGTGATTTGGATGACAAGAGGTGCACCACAAGATTTGTGGTGGTTAGTCTTCAAGAGTGATCCTGAAGAGGGATACAAAGCCAAGAAACAAACTAGATGATGTACAAGTATAGGTACAGGTGCAGCTATTTATCTCCAAGTGGGAGATTGTTAGGTTGTGGAGCTAAAAGCTTCACTGTATGCAGACATGGAGGACGTTGTTGAATTCCAAGGACACCAGCATCGATCAGGCCAACCTGACGTCAGTTAGGGGTGAATAGAAGGGAAATAGACATTGGTAGGAGTTAGCTGATGTCAGTCATCTCCAGTCAAATAGTGACCGATGTTGGTCACCTGTGCGGTTCCAAAACTACTCATTACATGAATAGTTAGTTTGTCAAACCAATTATTTGGATGTAAACACTATTTTTGAGTCTTGAGCTACATGTCTAATTGTTGTAAATTAGAAGTCTAAGTTATTGTTTAGTATGGGATCTATTTATAGACCCATTGGCATGTATTGTAAAGTGTGCTAGTGAAGAGTGCAAGGTGTGTTCCTCCTAGTTCCATAGAAGAGCAATAGAGGAAGGCAAGGTAGATCCTTCCAATTGTATGAATAGGTTGATATGCAGGTGGCAGCAAGATCAAGAAGAAGTTCTACATGGTAAGTAAGATCATTTGAGTTGCAAGTTGTTGCAAGTTCATGGGAGATCTACTTGAAGTACTTTTAAGTGCTTGGTACTGGCAGTGTTATTACTGACTGGTTAAAGGTGAACAACAACTCTGTGTTTGAGTTGTGTGTTGGGACCATTTTTTGGGTAGGAGAGTGAACTCTTGAGGGAAAGAGATTTGTACATCTGAGAGGTGTGGAAGATTGTGTCATCTTCATTGTATTTCCTTTTGGCATGAGTATTAATACAAGATTGTGTATTGTCTCTCATATTCTGTGTCATTTGTGAATTTTAGTTACTTGTTAATTCTGGTATAATTCTATGATTAGTTTCTTATACAAGGTAATCATATGTACGCTTATTGAGGAGCAAGATCTTGACAAGTTGGAATTGGAGCATTTATATTCTAGATTACCCTATCAAACCTTGTATCTGCATACTACTCAAGTCTTACAATGGAATATGTAGATGGGGTAGTGGAAGGTGTGAAATAGAATCCATTTTTAAGCACTTAAGAGCTCTGGTTCTATGAAACTATGGATTTTTTAGGTCATAATAGAGTTTAAATTATCACTATCAACTAATTTTTAGAAGGAGATGTATTTGTAATTGACTTCACTAATCACATAAATTGTCTTTAGATTATTTAGCTTTGTTGAATAGAATACACTTAATTACACAATTCAGGGGGATTAATTGTATTAATGGCCTTGGCTTTCTTTGTTTTCTTCTATTGTTAAATTTTGAATTTTCCTAGTGAAGTGTCGTCCCCTTTTGTGGTCCTTAGTGCTAGATGGATTTTATTTATTTTAATTTGAGTTCTTTGTCATTTCTATTTGACATTTGGTGATGTTTCACTTCCTCAAAAAGCATTACATTACTATTACTTAAGTTCATTCTTTTTTGATAATTGTTTACTTATTACCTTAGGATTATGGGATCATGGAACATGGAGGGTTATTGTGGTTTCATCATACTAGGAGTATTTTACCCCCTTCCTTTATTATGTAGGCTCTAGGCGAGTGACATTATGATACGTGGTGATATATTGATGCTCCAATCACCTAGGAGACTTAAAAACTTATTAGAATGATTTGAAAATGGAGGGTATTGTGAGATAGTGACACATGGATGGATGTCATGACTAATTTTTACCCAAAGCTTTCATACATTAAACTTTAATATGACAGTCTTTGGGTGAGTGGGATTGTGACATGTGGATGACTATCTCCATGCTAGCCCTATTAAATGCATACACTAAACTTTAATCTTATAGTTGTTAGGTGAGTGGGATTATGACACTTATCATTACACAAACCTTCCACTCACCCAAGAGTCTTTTTTTAAGTTTCTAAGTGTCTAAAAATCCTTAGGATAGAGGTTATTGCTGAGAAGTATAAAACCTTTTTAAACATTAAATTATATTATATACTTCACTTGCCTTTTGGGATCCAAGAGAGTGAGTGAATGCCATATGGAAAGATTTGGTGACTTGGAATGTGTCTCAAAAAAAATTAGAAAGAATTTTCAATAAAAAAACAATCTACATAAGACAAAATACAAAGAAATAAAACTTTGAGAAACATGTATGTCAGTTAGTTTCAAAGAAACAAAACCCTACATGCTTTTGGATTAAACAAATAAACTTCCTAAATCATTGGAATATAAAAAAGACTTTGAAAAACATGCATGAAATAAACCTAAGGATGGAGATGTAATTCAAGACAAGCCTCAGAATACCTTTGGTTTGTATTAATAAAAGTGTCATCATGTCAATTTAATCTTTAAGAAACAAACTTAGGTTTCTTAATCGATCCAAAAACATAAATGCTAATTGATAAATTGGGCTTGTGTTTAAAATAAATAAATGGAGGTCTATTAGAGCACAGAAACATGTGAGTCAGAGGGGGAATATTGCCAAGTATTATAGAACTATAATCTTTGGTTAACAACTATAAATTGAACAAAGATCATGCCATAGAAAGATAATTACACATGCAACATACTAGCTTTATTTATACCTTGGGTATGTGGGTGGTAGATTGATTTTATTTTATCCTTGTTTTGAATTTTTTACCAAACACTTGGAATAAACTATAGGTTTCATAATGTCTTATTTGAAGCATAAGTAAAAATTTAGGTGCTTAAGAATTGCTCTACTATTATCCAAGCATTTATATCCCTGATAGATTTATTTTGATTCCCCCCTCTTCTCCCTTAATAAACTTGCATGATGCATGACACATTGATCTTATTACATCATGTGAGTGTTTGATCACGTTTATATTTTAATTTAGGTTTATTTGATCATTATTTAGGATCCATTTATCCTCTCTCTATTCTTTTAGAATATAAATGGAAGAGAGGGTCAATAACCACCATGAGCTTATGTATGGGATACAAAAATTCAATTTTCTAGAATGTCATTACTATTGGTCTCCATATTAATGTTTATTACCTCAAAACATTTTTTATCATGGAAATCATGCATGCCATAAGGAATTTAAAAACTTTCTTAATTTGCATGTAGAAATGAGAACTTTCACATATCTAATAAAAGTATTTAGTTCTGATATGACCATGGTCTATTTCTCATTACATACATGAATTACATAAGTCTTAATATAGGGGTGTAAAAAAAATTGTTAATCAACTAGTTTATGTACTCTACTTAGGCTATTTCTTCACTTACTCTCCCTTTGGGACCTACCCTCATGGATTTAGTACATAATCTCAAACCTTTATATGAATCATAGTAGATTGGATATTCTATTGATCATTAAATAACATGTAAATCAAGCTAATCTATAAAAAAGACACCTAATATATAAAATAATAAAAATGATCTAAGGAAAAAAATGCTAAAAGTAGGAAAGGTTAATTTAGAAAGCATGGAAACTACCCTAATGACAATGAAATATAAAAATTAGAAAAACTAACTAGACCTATTCTAATTTTACCTATACCATGGAAATTGATATTAATCATAGACATACTCAATGAGAATAGTCATGAAGCAATTCTTCAAAAAATTCCCATTGACTGGAAAGGTTAGGTTATTACTTTTAAGGTCTTTCAAATGGAAGGCATTATTGCCTAAAATATTACACACTTAATATGGTCTAATCCAAAAGGGAGTGAAATTATTGTGTTGGCCCTTTTTCTCATGATATTGATCCCATAAGAGAACTAGGTCTAAGATCCAAAAGGCATTACTCTTGGATCTTTTGTTGAACCACCTTTTAATAATGTCTTGGTGTTTGTTGAAGCTTTATAATGCTTCACTCCTTATATCCTCAAGATGGACTATTTATAATAATCTAAATTGAATTCATAGATCCTCTTCCAATAGGGTTGTATAAGTAGATAGGTTGGGAATTTAAGATACATGGGGAAAACAAGAATCCATCCATACAACATTAGGAAAGGTGAAGTCTTGAGGGCCTTTTTATGTCTTGTTATATCTACCCATAATGCATATTTCAATAATAGGTGCCATTATCTTGACTTATCCTATGATAACTTCTTAATGTCATCGAAGTTCTTATTTTTAGATTAAGATACCATGTTCCCTTAGGGGTAATAATTTTAATAAGAATTGATTGTTATCTAATTATTATAGTTCCACTCAGTGAATTCCATAGATTGAAATGTTGGGCCATTATCAATGGCTAAATATATGGGAGTACCAAATCTAGTCAGTGCATGTTCCTCCATAAACTTGATGAAATATTGAGATATAAAATTATTGTTGGCCACTACTTATATCCCCCTTCTTAAATAAGCAGTGGCAATAAGGATAAACTTATGCCCTACAAATTAAATGGGATTGATTATTCTAATGAAGTAAAGACCCAATTGTGCAAATGTATGACCCTTAATGATAGGCTGTAGTGGCATGATGGCATTAACCTTTCTCTTCTAAAATAATTAGAATCCATGGTAGGTCCTAATATGGTTTTGGGTGTCTATAAACATAGTGTGTCAATAGTACCCCTTTCTCAAGATCTTGTGGGTTGCTGTAGTTTTGGAAGGATGATTGTTACCTAGTTTTAGGTGTAGGTTGTCTAAGAAATATACAAATTATTATCTTGATACACAGCTTAGGTAGATGACCTCATATTTTTATAGGTAAATGACCCCATTTGATCATGTAGTGGGTAGACTTGAGCCTCAAATATTTCCTTTGTTCTCTGTTCAACTAAGGAGGGAATTCTCCTATGAGTAGACAATGAATGATATGATCATACCACTCACATCTTACTACTTAGACTTCATGGATTTATTAAATATATATGCATGGACTTGTCTCGATAATTAACAAAAAAATTCCTTGGACTCTTACTATCTTGGCTAGTTTGATCTCCAAATTAAACTCTTGTAGCTTTTCCATCCACTTATCTCTTCTTTCACCCAACTCATTTTGACCGAGGGTGAGCTTAACTATTGATTTTCTGACTATGGAATTTTTTTTACTTAAGATATAGTGCCTAAATTTATTTATAACCTTGACCAACACATATATTTTTTATCTATCATTGAGTGTTTCAACTTTACATCTTTGAAATTTATGCTCATAAAAGTAATTGGGTGTTCACTATCATTTAGATTTTGGGTGAGTACTACAAAAATGGTATGCTCTGAAGTAAATGAATACAAAAAGAAATCCTTGGTGAAGGTAGGACTAATAAATATTAGAGATTGAATAATAGCTATCTAAATATATTTGAAGGAACTCTTAGTAATAGTTGTCCACTCTATCTTGGCATCCTTTTTCAACATAGCATGCATTAGCTTGATATTTTATTCAAACCTAGAAATAAATTTGTGAACAAAATTGATTTTACCAAAGAAAAATTTCAATTCTTATTTTCTATTGGGATGTATTAGCTCTAAAATGGCCTAAATTCATTTTGTATTGATGGAAATCCCATCTTTGGTGATGATATATCCAAGAAGCTTGCCTTTTTTGACCCCAAAGATTCTCTTATTTGGGTTCATGGATACTCTATATCTTCTGCATCTATCAAACACTTTCTATAGGTGATTTTAATTATTTCTTTTATTTTAGAAAATATAGTGAGGTCATCCATACAGATGATGATGCACTTACCAATAAGTCCTTGTAATACATAGTCCATGGATCATTATAATTTTTTTCTAGTTTTGATGAGACAAAAGGGCATCCTATTATAAGTATAGGTTCCCCACTTTGTGGTGAATTCTATCTTAATTCAATTTTCTACTTTCACTAGCACATGGTTATATCCTAAGAAGACATCCAAGAAGGACATCATCCCAGGCCCATAAATGATCTAGATTAATTCATATAGGGAAGATAGAGGATAATTATATTTCTCTAAGGATCTATTTATGTTTTAAAGTTAAAAAATAGCCTGATCTCACCATTCTTATTCTTGACTGGAACCATGTTTCTTATTCCATAAGCATGTCTAATAGGAAATATGATCTTGGGGTCCATTAAATTTGGAACCTCAATTAAGATGAGAAGTTCCATAATGGGATTTAATGGTATCTAGAGTTGTCTAAAGTGTTTGTTCCCTTGATTAAGAAGAATAGTGTGAGTGATTACTTTGGGATCAAAAGTATTTGAGTCTCCATAGGTCCAATAAATAACATAATTTTAGTCTATCAATATATCTTTCAACTTTTGTTTTTCACCCTCAACACAAGCTAGGTTGATGTCAACATACTGAGGGTATTTTTTAGTCCCCAAATTTTATCTGATGAAATTAGATAGATTTGTCTTTAATTGTTTTTTTATTTTCATTTTATGGGTTTATGTAAAATATCCTTTCCAAGGACACCATCCTCATGGGGATCCTATTTTCCTTGAGTTGGATGATGCCATTATCCCTAAAATAATCTAATTCTAAACATCCACAGTCCTTATTTATAATTTGGTATTTGAAATCCCCATAATTAGTTTGAATTGGATGATCTATTAATAATTCTCAAAGGCTTTTAAATTTTCTATATTGTCAAGGATTGCATGGCAAGGTACTATCTCTAGAGAAAACTTCTACATCTTATACTCTTAAAGTGGTGCTAATTTGGTCGCTAAGGTTGCTAATAATTCTTCCACTTGGTTTTATTCTCTAGAAATAACTATGATGTTGAAAGCCTTAGAGGCCTCAATTAGGTTCTAGTCTCTACATTTGTATTTCTTTAGATATGCCAATTTGCATTGATATTTTCTTCTAGTCTAGTTGACCACCAACTATGAAGCACAAAATATTTGTAACTACTTAACATCCTACTTTAATATAAAGTGTACGCCTAAGATTAGGGCTTCATATTTAGCTTGGTTATTAGTGAAAGGGAAATGAAATATGTATATAGTTAGGTATTTCTTCCCATCTAGATCTGTGAGAGTTACCCCAACATTAGAACCTTGTTTATACTGGGCACCATCAAAATGGAGGGTCCACAGTTGTGAAGGGTTGTTGAATTCTTATGATTTTTGTACTCTATGGTGAATTTATAGAGCTGACATATGAGTATATGAAGTTAACCCTCTCATTTTATGTGTTGTACTCTATAATAAAATACTTAATCTTTAGTTCTCTATCATCTTTTTTATGATTAGGCATCCCCTTCCATGGTATCCATAAGTGTGAAAATTTGGTAGTCATGTAACCATTTAGTGTCTTCAACCAATACCAACTTAGTAGTAAACCATAAGTTTATGGAATGTCAACTAGATGTTTATGTACTATTGTACTAGTGGCTTAGAGGTTAGTTGTATCTATACATTTAATAGTTCCCCATCGCAAGGTACTAAGGACTTGTCTAGTAGGACCACTCTTTTTGACTTATCTAGGGTTAGTCATAGTTTCTTCTAGATGGCTATAGGAATCACATTAGCTGAAATTAATGAGTTTACCATATAATTATAAACATTATTACCAAACATTCTTACAATTAATAGGAAGGGGGGGGACCTTAAGCTTATATTTTTAAATCATTCCATTTGTATGTGTAGCATCTAAGTTATCAAATGTAGAGGATCTCCCAATCAAGGATTTGAGCAATAGTTCCCTCTACTTAATGATCTATGTTAACTCATGCAAATTGATATTAGCCTTGATCTTCTACATGTCTTTTATGATATTGTATCTTCCTTTGATTTATGACTTAATGGGATACAACTAATCCTTTTTCTTTATAGGAGGTGAATTATTTTCACCCATTAGATCTAGAGGAGCAATGGCATTATTTTTGGGAGTCATAGAAGTAGTCAAAGGCTATTTTTTACATAGGTTGTAGTTACCCATATAAAACTATTGGAATGCATGGATCTCATTTTTGTTATCCTTTGGCTCATTCTCATTTTACATTTGGAATGGAAAGTCATAGGTATCAAATACCATCTTCATGCTAGGGTCACCTAAAAAATAAGAAGGAGATGGCCCAGGTGGATTTATTAGTATCTCTTGTCTATCTATTTATCTCTGAATATCTATAAGGTTGTGTAAAATTGTATATAATCTAGTTATCCATGTTTGGCCATGATATAAACTTTACACCAATTGGGCATTTTTGCTTCTAATATGTTTATCTTAGGCATTTTTAAAGATGGTTGATAAATATTATTCACCAATATATTGAAGGTGTGATTGTAACTTTGGTAACTGAAACACTAATTAGTGTTTTGGCTACATGCATTTGCCATATATTTTTGCATAGTCAAGAATTCGTTACTCAATTTTTGTACCATCCTTTAAATGGTATCGATCTCAACTTTATTAGAATCAGTAACAACACCTTGGGTGGTTGAAGTATTGACTAGAACTAATGTCTAACCTTTAAGGGGATTAATTATTTGGAAAAGATTATTCAGTAAACTAATAATCTAGTTAGGCATAATGTGGGATAAGGGTAGTTACATATAGTTCTATGTCTGATTATGAGCCACAACATTTTGGTTGGCATTTGGGATTGTATTTAATGTGGGGTAGGTTTGATAAACATTATGTCATACTAAGCCTTATGACTAAGGGTTTATTTTTATATCAATATCTATAGCCTTGGCATATCCATGAGTCAAATAAACAACTATAGCTACTCTATGTATAAAAATTATAGTTGTAAGTTAAGCATTGTTTACATCTCAAGAGCTAATCCAACATTTAGATTATATGAGTTATTTGTATAGATATAAATTTCATATAATATTGCATTAAATTCCGTAATGGGTTCATTAGAATCTCTTTTCATGCTAGCAAAGAGATGGTACACAATGCTAAGATTGGTGACTTGGTTGAACTATCCTGAAAAGGTGGTCTAATAGTCATTCAAAATCTAATTAATCCCTTAGTGTTATTAATAAACCTATCATAAGTGAAATATTACAATGTAAAATGGAAGATCATGCAAGCTACATCTACATGGACTACATTAAATATTCTTAGAGTAGTCTTGAAAGCTTTTACATGCTCTTCAGCAATCCAACCTCATGAGGGAGAAAAGGTAGGGGAGTAATTTTTGGGGTTTCTATCTAAATAATGAAAATCTCTTAGAATGTTAAAGGTAGAACTGATTAACCAATATTTGGCCATTGGACATGGGAGGGGCCACCCATTTGGAAAATGTGATAAAGCTCAAGATTTTGTCAAGACACCTCTATTAGTCTTAACCTTTCTATGGGTATGCAAGGGTTGATATATTAGGTTATTGACCAAGGAAAACCTAGTCAATATTTTAGATATATCTAGTGCAACTCAAGTTCTATTCACATCTTGGGGATGAAAGAGGCCCACCTTATATCACCAAAAATAGGTCTTGCCTATTGATATGGGTTTTATGCACACCCAAGAAACCTTTATGAGGTAGCCTTTAATGTTTTAGGATTTCATTAGAGATTAAATCCACTCAAGGGAAAAAATTGTGGGGTATTAATTTTTATAGTAACCTATGGAGGAATGGTAGATGGCAAAGCAATTGGTATCTCAAATGGTTTAGATATGGATATGAATCCTAGATCTACTTTAAGGTGGATGATGATGGATCTATTCTAAAGTGGGCATAATTTAAAGAAACCACAAATAGAGAGAAACATAAGGTAGAAAAGATAATCTATAAAAAAAGATCATGTGTTCTTTATAACTAAGGTTAGAATAAGGACAAACACCATAGACTAATGCATTTAACTTCCTGCTTTGGCACACAAAATTGTCAAATATAGTAAGGAGGTTTGAGGAACAAAATGCAATCAACTAAAATTTATTAGCAAAATATTATTGTTAATAATAATTTTTTTCATCTCTTAATAAAATATTATAGCTAACAAGCATAAAGCCTCTTGTACTAGCTATAACTCAATCTAAGAAGTTGCATCAAAATAGTAATTCTGCATAGATCTAAAGATTACCCTAACAAAATTATTGCATGAAATTAAGGTTTATCAACCTAAAATTACTTATACACATTATTAATTGATAGATTCCTACTAAATAGCCACAATATATTCAAAATTTCTATAACACATATCAATAAACTAAACTACGAGTTAGAGCAAAGAACATAATTAACATAGCACATAAATGAATGAGATAGTCATATAACACATAATTATATAACAAATCAAAGTATTTTTTAATCTATAGTGAATGTCAAAATTTATCCTCCCTTCGAAATGTGGTAGATACATGTATATATAGGCTTGAGATGGGGATTCCTCATACCTCAATCCATGATAAAAGTTTCACACCATTTGGACATCTCTCAAAGAGGAATGCTTGGCATACATACACATGACGTATCTAATCATTCA
This sequence comes from Torreya grandis, assembly GCA_037957365.1. Taxonomy (NCBI): domain Eukaryota; kingdom Viridiplantae; phylum Streptophyta; class Pinopsida; order Cupressales; family Taxaceae; genus Torreya; species Torreya grandis. The sequence goes on along the minus strand of JARHVA010003273.1, from coordinate 1,138,717 downwards.
TAAAATACATAAAATTATTACAAAAACATTATATTATAATAAACTAATGTAATTATAAGGGAAATTTCTTTCATAGAGGTTATTATAGTTTTTAATACTTTGGATCTTATAGTCATTACAATTATAACTAGAGTTACAGATGTGGTTAGCACTAGTATTTGATATTTAGTTGCAACTAAAATAGCCATAGGAGATAGATTAGTTGAATATGTGTACTTGTTCAATGTAATTTTTTAATTTAGAACATGACTCATCTAAAATTCCATTTTAATTACCTAAAATTCTAACATAGGTATTTTTAAGAGTTGGGGGAGTCTATCCATTAATTTTCCATGTGATTTTACTGCAAACCCAAGCTCCACATAAAGAGTCTATATGTTAAGGACCTTGATTCTAGAAAAAAATATCAACTTTAGTAAGTCATCTTGGGTCTTATACACTATGCCTTTAACCTATACTTTGAAATTATTTTCTATTTTTTGAAGGTCTTCAAAGGTGGCCCTGAGGGCCAATTTCCTACTTGGGTTAATCATACCATCAATTATCATTTCCCTTAAAATTTTGATGGCTTGATCCTATAGGTGATGAGTTGTAGAGCTAAATTTCGAATTTCTTGATGCCATCTAATCAAGATATCTCTCTTAAAAGCTACATAGTTTAAGGACCATGGTACATCTAGATAAGTTATTAAGTTCAAATGGTCATAAGTCTTGTTTTGATGCACTTAGATTAATAAATGGCATCTAGCCTTTATTATATTCATCTTATCAATAATGAGATATACATATACCCACATGGGTTATGACTCATTTTCACTCTATATTAATTAAATAATGTCATACAAATTTTGATATGTTCCTTTCATGATATCCATGATGTCACTCAGAGGTTGTATGGTATGTTTTTCTTTCAATTCCTCCATGACTTGATTAAATCCTCTAAATATTTACTTTATTACTCAACCAATAGAGTCTATAAAGGTGTAAGGTTCTTTTTTGTAATTGTTAATATAAGAAGGGATCAATTTTATTCTCTTGGTTAAAGAGAACAAATATTTTGTTTACTTCAATTCTAATTTTTATCATACATTCATTATGGCTTTAATTTTAAACTTCCTCATAGTCTTCATTTATCTATCAAACAAAAATTGATTATTGGCTATTAAATAATGACCAAGTCATACGTGCCTTCCTTTACCCATTACATTTTTTGGATCCACTCAAGAACACTTAGGTCAAATGGTTGTTGTGAAGGTTATAATTTCTCTAGAGGAGTGGTAGACGGGGATTACCTTGGAGGGAGCATGAGATTGGGATAAGAGGTTTTTATTTGAAGGAATGGGGGAATAACTCTTCTGTAACAAGTGACATTTTTTGGGGCCATTGCATCAATTATTAACTTTATTTTATTTGACCATTTCTATGATGTAATGGTTTAAACTTATATTTTGGCTACATGACCAATTGGTATGCAAAATTGAGTGGATACTTAGGAGGGAATAACTAGGGAAGCCAAAATAGTTATGGAGACCAAATATTCAAAATGTACATGATCATAAAATCTAGAGGACTAAGGGGTTGAGGAAGCAAAGAATGAATAGATATGAGGGTTATTAAGAAAATTTTGTAAATAATCCATCATCTATGTGAAAACAACTCAAGTAAGGTCTTTTAAAGGTTGGATTGTGGTGTCACAACCTTGATCACATGTGCTAGGAATAAGGTTTGTATAATTGGCATTACACCAATTCTATTGAATAGAATAATAGTTGAAATAATAGGTTAGGAATGTAGAGCTTGTGTAATTACCACTTGATAAGTAGTAATTAGGGGAAATATTACTACATGTGCCATTATTTTGTTAGGAGGTGCTTAGTCTAGAGATAGTTTCAATGATTTCCCATGTGTAGAAGCTATAAATTTAGACTCTACTTTATCTTTCTTATATCCATCTAGGTCTTGAAGTAATTTAGTTGAAACTAAACTAGTCTTCAGGATCTTAGGGTCACTTGACTGAGTCTCTTGTGGTAACCATTAATCATCAAGATCACTTTCTATGATCTCACTAATGGTTTAAGATAATGATGTATTTATTTTATCATCCCATTCTTATTCATTAAACCACTCATTTGCATTATCTATCACCTCTATAGGTCCTACTACTTTAAAACCTTTTATTTTATCCAATCTTCCTTCTAAATTTTCCTATGACATATACTTTATTAAATTTCCCTAAGGATAATCTAAAGGACCACCTTATTTCCTCTTGTATATAAGGGGGGTCTATTAGGAGTAGAAGTTGATGACGGAAGAGGTGAAATAGTAGTAGGTGAATGTGATATGAAATAGGTGGTGATGAGGTGAGATAAGTAGTGATTATCCAGGGTCAACCTAAGGAAGTGGATATTGATCTAGGGGAAGGAGATATTGATGGAGGTGGTGGTGCAATGGTTTGGAATGGGGGTATGAATGGATCAAAAATATAAATATGAGGGAGTAAATATGGGAGATGCAATTATTTCACTATCATGAGTGGAGGAGAAAGGGAACATAGAGAATGTCCCCTAGATTGAGTTATAATTATGAGACATCGTGTAGTGGTAACTGCTTGAGGAAGGGTGGATTCTAGGATGCTTACTGCAATGGTAACCACTAGGATGAAATGTTGAGGAGGCCCCATGTAAATTTATTTTTCACTTCCCATAGGTGCTTGTATTGATGGACCATCATGTTCTTATCCTTTGGATTCAATCTATGGGAAGGATCCTTGAGGAGGTTTTGAAACCCAATGCTCTACTTCAATTCTCCTAGCCTCTTCCTTAGAGGTTTTTGGATGATATTGCATGTGCCTAGCTATCACCATGGACATATTTACCCTATTCATTCTTATATGAACCTATGTATCATTAAAAACATTCATGAATACTTAATTACATATATATGATAAATGGTCGTAATCAATTGTCAACTTCCCCCACACTATTTAAGTTCTACCTAACCCTTTTTCTTGGATCCCATTTTATGTAAGGTGACCACTTGAAATCATAACATGTTGATATTTTTCCTACTAGATGAAAATACTCCCATTTGGTGTATTACATCCTACCAATGTTGATGGGAGGTGGGTGTAAAATGCCTTGTCTAGAACTTCTTAGTTTAACATCTATAAAATCATCAAGTTGGGCTAAAATTTCCTAGTCTACCACTTTGTATGGGACTAACTAAGGTAGATACATAAGAGAAAACCTAGATACCTCTCTTATGATGACCATATAGTCTAGATAGAGCCAATACTAACCAATATTTTCAATGGTTTTTTGGATTTGATCTTACATTTTGGGCATGTTCTTGAAATAAATGACTTGGTATACCATTGGATATAATTTATCAGCCATTTATTCTTAATCTTTCAAAATTTATGTATACAAAGAATATAAAATTCATCACAAACTAGGTTTTTAGGATACTTAGTTGATGGTTCCCAAGGTTTCTCAAAAGTTGAGTGAACAATCCCTATTATGGTGGCTAATAGATAAAACATCATATACACGTTATCATTTGGTCTGTTTGTTAAATTAAGGACTTGGATAATCAAATTGTCACTAAGGATCTCACCAATATATATGGCCTTGGTGGAAGTGAGTATGGTTTCCAAGATATGAATCCAAAACTCATTGTCATAGATTATACTTAAGAAACCATAAATTTATTTTAACAATTCCATTAAATCCTAATTCTAGTCTTAAAGAAGGAAATGGGGATAGAAAAAATAGGGGCCTTGACTGTGAAGGTCTAAGGTCTCTAGGCCATTCTTAAAAATCACTAGTTGAATTATTTGCATACATCCATGGATTAACTAGGGATTGATTATAGGAAATTTCAAATAAGAGGTTCTTATAGTATTTTTCAAAGTTAGGCCCACTAATATATGTTGTTGGGGTAATACATTAATGAAAATGTAAGATTTTTATAAAAAATTGTCCATTTGTAAATAAATAAAATAATAGGTCAATGTAGGGCATTACCTCAAGTTTTGATGCAATATTGTGTAGGCCTACTAATTTTATTTCCACCAGGTATTCTCTATATCTTTGTGTAAAATCCAATATTTGATACTTAGGGCCATAGGGTTATTTTTATTTTACTTCCTCCCATATAGTAGAATAATGTTTGAATTCATGGTTGAGGGAAACCTCATCGAACCTTGTAACTATGTACTACTTAGGTCTTGCAATAGAATATGTATAGGGGGTGATATAAGGTGTGAATTAGAATCTATTTTTATGTAATTAAGAGATCTAGTTCTTTGAAACTATGCAATTTATTTCTCATAATAGAGCTCAAATTAATAGTAACAACTACAAGTTAGATGGTAATGTATTTATAATTGACTTTTTTGAACACATATATTGTCTTTGGATTCTTTACCTCTATTGAATTAAATGTGCTAGGTTGGCCAATTCATGTGGATTAATGATACCAATGGCCCTAGCTTTATTTTTTTTCTATTTTTGTATTCTGAATTTGCCTAGTGGAGTGCCATCCCCTTTTATGGTCCTTGACATAAGATTACTTTTAATTCTTCTGATTTGAGTTCTTTGTCATATCTATTTTACACTTAGAAATATTCCACTTCCTAAAAAATAATTACATTGTTATTACCCAAGTTCATTCTTTATTGTTACTTATTTATTTATTTCCTCAATCTTGTATGATCATGAAACATGGAGGGTTATTATGGTTTCATCATATTAAGAGTGTTATACTCCCTTCCTTTCCTTTATAGGATTTAGGTGAGTGAAATGATGATACATGGAGACAAATTAATGCTTCAATTGCCTAGGAGACTTAGAAACATCTAAAAATGCTTTGACAGTGGCATGCTTATGAGATAGTGAAATGTAGATGGTTATCACTACTTTGTTGGCCCTTGAAATTCCATACACTAAACTTCAATTTTCTAGTCAATATGTGAATGAGATTGTGATACATGGATGGCTTTCACCACTCCATTATCCATATAACTTGTGTACATTAAAATTTGATCTACTAATCATTGGGTGAGTATGATTGTGACACTTACCATTATCCTGACCTTCCACTCACTTGGGATTATTTTTAGAAATTGATAAGTGTCAAAAAATAAGCAAGTTAGTGGGTTATTGTTGAGCAGAATAAAATATTTTAGAACATTGAAGTATAATACATACTTCACTTGTCTTTAGACATTTGAGAGAAAGTGAATGCCACATGGTAGGATTTGGTGACTTGATATGTGTTTGGCTGAAAATTAGAAATAATTATAAGTAAATAATAATATACACAAGATAAAAACACTTTGACAAACACATAAGTCAGCTAGCCCTAAATAAGTAAAAACTAACATGATTTTGAATTAAACAAACAAACTTCTTAAATCATTAGTATCTATACAATAACTTTGATAGACATGTAAAAAATAAATCAAAGGTTGGATATGTAACTTGAAAGAATCATAAGTATAACTTTAGTTTGTAATAATAAAATTTCCATCGTGTTAGTTTAATTTTCAAGAAAAAAACTTAGGTGTCCCCAATAATAATGAAAAATAAAGGCTACTTAACAAAGTGCGTCCCTATTTTTAAAAAAAAAATGGGGGTATGTTGGGACACACCATGTTCTTCATTGTTGCATTACCATCCTCATCTAGGACAATAAGATAGGTGAACTTTCTACCTAGTGGTTTGATCTCTACCAAATCTAGATATATTCAATGTATTGTTTTCCATCTTATCTCCAATGGTTTCCCAAAATATGTTATAGATATTTATCATGGGAGGTGTTTAATTGTTAGAAGTGGATGGAAGGCTACTTGTTTGAGATTCAAAACTCTAGGCATATTTTATCCTTAATTGATTTTCTTGAAAGGATGCACCTACTTCTAAAGAATGATCCCAATGTTTAGGTGAGGTTAAAAATGGTTCTTCCTTAGTAGTCTAAGGTTATTTTGCTATAAGGTCTTCTAAGGAACTTTCTTATTGTGTTTTACTGATACTTATGCTCTGTTGAGGGATATTTGGAATCTATCTTTCCTTTGAATCCCTTTATCTATTAATATATTTCTTTTATTTTTTCACAAGTTTTTATTAATTAATTATCATATTAAATATGTACACCCTATTGACACCTATAAAATCCATGGAAACAATGCCAAAAAAGAAGAGTGTTGTTAATCTCTTCATTTAGATCAAATCAACTTTGTTGATGTCATGTCAAACTAAGGCCCATGTCCAATGGTAACATGTAGAAAAGTATGAAGGATAATAACTAATGATTATCTTTTTGGTGGAAGTTTTTTTTATCATTTATCTTAAGGATCTAATCTAATTTCTTGAATTAAAATCTATATAATTACTTGGAAGGAAAACAACCTAATATATAATTGAAATGCCGGCTAAAGAAGTAAGAACACTTTTCTTGTAATTAAAACTATTTTGAAATGAACACACTTAGTTTATTAATGAAAACATACTTTAAATTATTTACTTAAATTGAAATTGAATTTAATGAAATGATTGAAAGTAAAATGGTGGAATCAAATATGTAGGAAATAAATTAGAACAAACACACAAACACATACTTTCAAGTTAATCAAATCACGTACTTAACATAAATACTTTTACAAGATTTAAAATAATAACATAAAACACAAAAATACCATAAAATATTCTTTCCTAATTGAGTGAGTGTGCCCTTTATCTCCCTTTGCACATGATCTAATTGACACTCAGTCTTTCAAGAACATTAAAGCTTCATTAACTTATAGAAAAAGGATTACAATCTATAAATAGATCTATTTCTTACTATAATGAAATTACTTATATGTTCACACAAAATGATTATATATTACATAGAATAAGAAAATATGAGAGATCACACAATAATAATTGACAACAAAGTAGAATATTGGATAATATAGCAAAGTCACTTTAAGGGGGAAACCTCCACAATAATGGAATAAGAGAAGAATAATTAATATGATAATCAAAGACTAACCAATAGCTCCTATATATAGTCTAATTATACATGGTTATTCCATAGGCCTACCTAACTAAGAACATAGATAAATGTAACAATAATATAAAAGAGGTATGTAACCCTCAAGTCAGCCATACATATCCCTAGACATGCCAAAGGTGAATGGAATAACATGCCCCTCCCATTAAAAACAATGTTGTCCTCAACATTGATTCAGCTCTTTATGTTTCTGCATAAAGGATTCATCCTCTCAAGTGGCATCTTCATAAGGTAGATTTTTCCATTTTGATCAAGTACTCCTTAGTCATTCTAGACCATATCTTCTTAGTGTGCATTTTATGGATCACTTTAGGATCAATAATAACTCTTCCTTCCTCATCTAATTTTGGTAACTTAGTTTGAGTATCAACTCTATGTCTAATGACTTTCATCAAGTAGGATACATGAAATACTAGATGTATGTGACTGGAGGAAGAAAACTCTAACTTTTAGGCCACACTACCAATATTTCACAAGATCTGATAAGGCCCATAATACTTAGGGGGTAGATTTTTATCCTATTTATATTACTTCAAGGACATCTACTTATATGGTTATAAGTGAACAAAGACCAAATCACCAATGTCAAAATGCTTCTCACTCCTGTGTTGATCTACCTACTATTTCATGTGATTCTGGGCCATGCCTAAATTTTCATGCAAACTTGTAAGGACCTCATATTAATGGTGACTATGTTATTCAAATACACAAACCCTAGGATGGACCTTCAAGGTTGAAATAATAGATGAATGGTGGTATCCATATAGTTCCACAAAAGGAGACATTTTGGAAGAACTATGAATAGAAGCATTATACCACCATTCAATAAGTGGTAACCAATGAACCCATTTATCTTATTTATCAAAAACAAAATAATGGAGATATCCTTCTAGACATTTGTTGACTACCTCATTTTATCCATATAATTGATGATGATATGATGAACTATGCACCAACTACATGACCAAACATAGAAATAGCTTTTTCTAAAAATTGCTAGTGAAAATGGGATCTCTGTCATTGGTAATGATCTTGGGGGTACCATGTAATTTTTGAACTATATTAAGAAAAGTAGAAGCTAATATACTAGAAACAAATGGTTGTGAAAAAGAACAAAAATGAGCATACTTATTGAGATGATCCACCACAACCATGATAACATTTTGACCATTAGATCTTGGTAACTCTGTAATGAAATCCATAGACACCTCTTCCCAACATTGGCTATGAATGGATAAAGGATACAAAAGACTTGGGGTTTTGATGGTTTCTCATTTATTTTATTGACAGATCATACATTTGGCCACATATTTCTATATATACCCCTTGAGTCCTTCCCAAAAAAATCTTGCTTGATTCTATGATAGGTTTTCAAAAATCTTGAATGACCCTGAATTGGAGTTTCATGAAGTTATTAAAGGATTTTGTGTTTATAAAGAGAATTATTACATAGGTATAATCTATCTTTATACCATAATGCATTACCCTTCCATGTGAATTTTTTAAATCCACCAATCCTTGTTGAAGATTTTGAGTCAAATCATGGGTAACATTATCATTTTCCCATTTTTATCATACTTCCTCTAGCCAATCTACCTTCATAATGGTCATAGAACATAATGATGCCTCAATTGATTCATCCTTCCTAGATAGTGCATTTGACACTACATTGTCCTTTACTTTCGTATAAATTATTTCAAAATGATACCCTAACATCATAGTTACCCATTTTTATAGTTATTCAGATGACAATTGTTGTTTCAAAAAATATTTGACTCTATTATTATTAGTCTTTATATAAAATGAATGACCCATAAAATAAGGTATCCATTGTTTGACTATATGAAAAACATCCATTATTTCCTTCCCATAAATGGGATTATGATAATTTTTACCCTTTAGTTGACAACTTTAAAATGTAATTGGTCCACCTAATTGAATGAGTACAATACCCATACCATACCCAGATGCATCACATTTAACCATAAAAGTCTTAAAAAATTTAGGAGTGACCAACATTGGAGTGGTCCACATAGCCAATTACAATTATTCAAATGCCCTAGTAGATGTATCAGTCCACTAAAAGGAGTCTTTTTCCAACAAGGAGGTGAGTGGGGATGTAATGTTACCATAATTTTTGATAAACCTATGATAGTAATTAGTTAGCCCCAAAAATATCTTTAGTTTCTTGAGTGTCTTAGGAATTGTCTAGTCCACCATTGCTTGGATTTTTTTAGGATCCACTTTCACTTCTTCATGTGAAACTAGATGACCCAAATACTCAACCTCATATGTTTTAAAAGTACATTTTGAAGGTTTGGCATACAACTAATGTTGTTCTAAAATTTAGAGTACCTATTTCACATGATGCAAATGGTCTTCCCAATTTTTACTATAAATGAGGATATCATAAAAAATAATTAGAACAAATTTTCTCAAAAATGGCCTAAAAATAGTATTCATCAAACTTTGAAAGGTGTGTGGTGCATTTGTTAGACCAAAAAGCATAACCAAAAACTCATAATGGCCCTCATGAGTCATAAAATCTATTTTGGGTATGTTTTTATCATATATCTAGATTTGATGATACCCAAAACATAGATCTAATTTGGTAAAATAAAGAGCACTATTTAATTCATTTTAAAAAGTATCAATGACATGAATAGGAAACTTATCTTTGATAGTGTAATTTTTGAGTTCTCTATAGTTAGGACACATTCTCTAAGTGTCATATTTATTTCTTACCATGACAATTAGCAAAGAATATTCACTCTAGATATGGTATATGATTCCTACATCCAACATCTCCTATACAATCTATTCAATTTCACTTTTCTAGGCATAGGGATACTTTTATGGCCTTATATTGGGTGGTGTACTACCACAAATATCTTTTATAGCATAATCATGCATGTGGCTAGGTGGAAGTCCTTTCATCATGTCATAAAAAACAATCGAATAGGCATCAGTCACTCGTTACAAATTAGGAGGTGTAGATGGTTGTTGGCTAAAATTCCATGGAAAATAAGGGAGCTAGAAATACTTCAACACCCTTACAAAGAATATTTGTCATTTTATGGGAGATAACAAGTTTTGGAGATTTAGCCTTTAATCCCCTTAGCTCTAATGTCCTTCCCTCGCAATGAAAACACATGAATAATTCTCATAAATTCATCTCAATAGTGCCCAAAGTGGTGAGCCACTGTACTCTAAGAACAATTTTAGCTCCCTCCATTGGAATAAAAAACATAGGAGAATCCAATAAGTAGTCTCCCATAGCCAACTCAATACTATGGCATTATCTTGAGTAGTTGGTAGTACCACCATCTACAATCATGACCTAAAATTCTAGAGTGGGATAATTGAAATAGTTAAAATGAGCAACTTACATTGATAAAGTTGTATGTGCTCCCAGAATCAATCAATATAGTGACCTTATATTTCTTTAGGAAACACACCTCCTTAAGAGTTTGGGGAGTATTAATACCTAAAAAAGCATGAAAAGAAATAGTAGGTTGAGAGTCTTCAGATTTCTCCTCAGTACCTTCTTCATCTTCTCCAATTTCCTCCTCACCATCATCATCCTCATTGTTACCTTTGATGTAAAATAACTTCTTTTCAGTACAATGATGGTCTTTGCTCCATTTGTTTTCACAACAATAACATAACCATTTATCTCATTTTTCCTCAATTTTTTGAGGTATAAATCTTGTGGGTTGAGGAAATGATGGTGTTAGAAAGGTGTGATCATGACTAGTAGTGAAAGTTTTCTATTGAACCATCTTTTTTTCTTCTACCATGCATGCCCATGGGATAACTTCTGATACAAATTCTAGGTTAAACATCTAAACCTCTAATTACATGCTATCTTTGAGTCCTCCCAAAAAAATAGCAATCTAATTTTCCTCAGTGATGTCTTCTACACATAATGATAGATTCTAAAACTAATGAATATAATCCTTCAAAATTTTTGTTAACCATAGTTTGGATGACTAGTTAAATTAGTTCTCAGAGACATTATTTTCATAATTGTCCAACAAATCATCAATGAAAATAAACCATGTAACAGGAGCACTATTCTTTTTATTTTGAGCACACAACCAGTGATACCAAATGAACTTCTCAAGTTCTAGATATAGAGATGCCATTATCACCTTCTGAGAACTAGGATTTTGATACAAATCAAATAAATTCTTAATTTGGTTAATCCAAGTGAGAGGATCCTTACCATCAAACTTATGTATATCCACTTTTAGCAACATCAGTTTCACACCAAAATTGGAGTTGTTAGTGTTGAGAGGATGAGGACCTAAATGATAAAGTGGAGGGTTTTTTGACTATAACTAAGATGCAAGGGTATCCAATTTCATAGTGATTTGATGTAATTAAGTGTGAACCCCATTAATCTCTCCATACATCCCTAAAACATTAGTTTGAACTATAATAAGGTCATCATGCCACACAAAGCCCTTTATGTTATCCTAAAGCTGAAAAATCAATGGATCTAAAGTTCTAAATTTGATGTTATCAATAAGAGTCTTATGAGTTTCTTGACCCCTTTTCTTCCTTGAGTAGGACCTATCATATACAAAAACTATGGGGGTTTTCATCCTAATAAAAGTGTACCAAGATATTGTACCATTGAGATCACCACACTAGGATGAATCCAATGACTACGTTTGTGCATTAGGGTATTAAAGTTTAGCACCAAAAAAGTGTACAAGTAGAATATACCATTGTAATTGTCTCATCAAGAAGAATCCAATCACTGTCAATGTGTAAGGGGAAAAAAATTTCAAAAAAAATTTCTTTCAAATTTTTTTTTCAAAAAATCATTTCTAACAATATTGTGCTGACAAAAAAATTAATTCTTCCTGGATTGAATGTTATTTTTTTCTGCTTCTACTCATAGAATTCATGCCTCATTAGATCCAAAAAATAATGCCATAGGAAACTTTCCCAAATCAAAGATTTGATACCACTTGTAATGAAATTACTTAGATGTTCACATAAAATAATGATATATCACATAGAATAAGAAAATATGAGATATCACACAACAGTAATTGACAATAGAGTAAAATACTAGATAATATAGAAAAGTCACTTTGAGGGGTCAACCTCCACAATAATGTAATAAGATCATAATACCTAATATTATAATCAAATACTAACCACTACCTCCTATATATAGTCTTCTTAGCCATGGTTATTCCATAGATTTACCTAACTTTGAACATAGAGAAATGTAACAAGAATATAAAAGAGGTATGTAAGACACAAGTTAGCTACACATCTCCCTAGACATGCCAAAGGTTAAGAGCATAACACTTAATTGATTATATTTCACTATTATTTTATAGTATCATTCTAACTCCATAAATAATAGGAAGACATTATTTTAATACAATGTTCCTATAATTATTGTTTGAAATAAAATAGCCATCTAATAAGATTACAACTAAAATCTTGCTTATTTGTAAAAATAAAAAGAAGTTACAACTATCTTCTATGTTTCAAGGTGAAATGGTGGAAGAGGTGGCATATGTGCATATCAAATATTCATTCAGTTACATCATCTTTGTAGTTACAAACATATATGATCTAATGATTAGAATTTTAAAACATATATAGTAGTGTCTTGCAGACATGACTATAAATATTATGTTTATAAATAGAACACTATTTATGATTAGTTTCTTCATAAATATGAGATTGACACATGGATGTCTTAGATGGTCCCTAATTACTCTAAGTAGGAATCCAATATTATACGAGTATTAAAATACCTTCCAACAAACTTTGTGCCTAGATGTAATGACTTTGGAGATCACTTAATGGAATCCAAAACTAGACTATTGGACTCTAGAGCCAGTTCGATGGAATCTAAAGCCATCCTAATGGAATATAGATCTATTTGACAAATTCTAGAACCAAACTAAGTTCATATTCAAAGGTTTGATTACTTTACCAAAACCTTAGTATTTGATATTGGTGTGTTTATGCAACTTGTACATGTAAAATTGATGATAAATAATGCAAAGAGTTATAACATAGTGTTAAAATCAAGTAACATCAACTCACACATGCTAACCAAGGTATAATTATTCATTATCTACTTTAGAATAGGAATAATTCATAAATTTAACATATAATCCATCAAATAAGGAAGATTAGTAGGGGACCATAGAGTTATTACTTAGATATAATGATCCATAAAATGGCATCATCATCTATGAACCCACTAAAGCCATGTGTATTAAGTTGAGATCAATCAATAATATATGATCTATCTAGTAGATTTGGTAACCAAAATCCAGCTACTAGTCTCCATAATCTCTATTACCTTTTTAAAATACCAAATTCTATCACACCTAATAGATATATATTAGAAAATTGACATAAATCATAACTAAAAAACTAAAAAAAATATGTTCAAACTAACTACTTAGTTTGGACATGTAAAACACTACATCGGCCCCCTTTATCATATTCATTACTATATTTTCCATGTACAAAACTACAACAACCATATATTACACTCATATTTCTTAGCGATGTCACTAGAATAGATTGGCCCTATCAAAATTCATACTATATTAACCTTTACATACTATATTGACCCATTTTATAAACTACATCATCCAGAGTGTATGTTGTTGGCCATATTTATATGCTATCAGTCATGATCTACATTATCATCAACCCTTAATATAACTATATCAACCACCATAAACATAATCAACAAGTCATAAAAATATTCCATTTCAAACTACATCATCCTAACTTATATTATATTATTTATGCAATGATTTTTCACTAAATTGTCATAAATATCCTTGACTTACTTCTTGATATTTTGTCTCTTACTCATCTATAATTTCAATTTTTATTCTTTTAATACATTTTCTATGGAAAATTATGCTACATGGATTTTTCTCAGCATCAACTTTTCCCAATCTATTAATTTTTTATTAAAAAAATAACAAATTAATGATAAATTCACCCCATACCTAGACTACACCAACTCACAGTATATATTAGTTATATATATATATATATATATATATATATATATATATATATATATATATATATATATATATATATATAATCATATGTTGGTAGATAGCTTATTGTTTTATATATACACATGTATTTCATGAGGTATTTAACTCTGATGTAGGACATACATTACATATGCATTATTTTATGTTGGACTTCCCTCTTACCTAGTGTGCCTATGTTAGATGCATCTTCTTTTACATTTTACACTATCACAAGTCATATCTGTATGTGACCTAAAATGAAATGTTGAGATACATATTTTACAAGTATCTTGAAAATCACTCATTTTTTACATTTTGATACATAGATATGTTATTTTTATTACAAATATGACATTGATACATGTGGATAAATTAGTTTTCACTTTACATATTCTTTTTCGATGTTATTTTCATTCTTACATAATAAGATTAAAATTACTTTTTTATATTTTGTGGTCCTTTGACCTTGTGTGTAAATTAATTAAGCATATCTATGAAATAATTTTTTGGTATGTGTGACATTTAACCATGTCCATTTCTTGGGGCCATTGAATTTATGTGTGAAAAATATTTACTTTTAATAAATTTGAACATGTCCCTTTTAGGCATCCCTTGACCTAATTGTATGACATTGAATGAAATTAATGCATTTTTTGCTTAGTTATATTGATTAGTGGTCCAATTATTCATATCATAAATTGTTAGGGCATAGTCCAATTCAAAGATTCATACTTTATTACATTTTTTATTTTAAAATATATTTATACATAACACACTAAATGCCTTGAATTCAATATGATAAATACATACTTCAATGAAAATTTAAAATATATGATAACACACTATTCACATGATGAAATCATTACTCCATGATTATATATTTATCACATGATACAATTAACTCTTCTTTTAAGATGAGTGACTTAAAGGGTACATTACTTATCTCAAAAGGGGGCATTACTTGGAGAGCTTGATTAGTGGTGACATGATTCCTATCATAATTTTTTATGGTGTAGTCTACTTAAAATATTCTTACTTCAATACATGTTTCATTGCTAAATCTATCTATACATAACTCTTTTTATGCCTTTAATTCAATATGTTACATGCATACTTCAATGAAAATTGTAATTATGTGATAACATACTCTGCACATGATGAATTAATTACTACATGAATATATATTTATGACATGATATAATTAACTCTTCTTTTGAGATGAGTGACTTCCATGATGCATCACTCATTTCAAAAGGGTGACACCATAGAGGGTTTTTCCTAGAGATCCAAACATCCATGAATAGATTTTGAATAGAATATAGGTTGAAAAAAATATAGAGTATAAGTTTGAAATGTTTTAAATAATTAAAAAATATCCTACAATAGATTATGGGTTTTCAAAGATTTAAAATAATTCTTAAATCAAAAACATTAAAAATATTATCACAAAAATATATACTTTAGGGGCATATGATAGGTATATGTACTCACTTATAAAATAATCAAATAACAAAATCATATAAACTTGAATGCACATGTATGGGCATCTAAAAGATAGCTATACGAGTAAATATACAAGTTGAAAATACAAATTACAATTGAGCATATAGATTCATAACACTCTATATAATTGACACAAATTCAAAGGGGGCATGATAATCATTCATGTTTATTCTTATTAATATATTCAAATTTAAAAAATTTCAAAGTGGTAATATGGAAAGCTTAAAAATTTTCATAGAATGTAAAATTTAAAGTAAAAAATGCAAAGAGAAAACTATGAGGGCAAACATTAATTTTAAATAAAATTATATGAGAAATGTGGTAATTAAGGGGGAACGAATATCCCTTAATTCTATTTCAATCATTAAAAATTATAATCAAGATATTTCTACATTGATGTGATTCAAATTTATGTAGGTGATGTACATTCAAGTCTAGTGGATTTCAATGACTTGGCATCATAGTGAACCTTGCATGGTTCTACTATTTTGTATTAGTACATTTAATACTAGTCCCTGTGGATGACATTTGGGATAATTCCCCTTTAAAAATTAAGATTTTGATTAGTTATTCAAATTTGGGACTTGATCACTCTCAAATTCACAATTTGTTTAAATTCTCCAAATGTTTTAATAATATGGCATAATTATCCATTATCGATTTACATGTTATAGGGAAAATGGGTTTCACCTACACATAGGATTACTTATTCATTGTTATGTTTTTAAATTTTTAATTTTCAAGGTTAGGATTTGTCAGGTTTCAAATGGAAAAATGATTACTTCATGAGCTATTAAAGGGTTTGATAAATTTGTGTGCCGTAAAAATATAAGTATCATCTCAAATATGAAGTGTATTAGACACATTTAGGTTTATTACTTTCTTATTTAATCCAAAAGTTTAATTTATAGAATAAAAATTGGGGGAGGGGGTGGAAATTTTAGACATATAAATATGTGTTTAACACTAATTTTTTGTATATGGTAAAAGATTAAGAATATATAAATAGTTCTATCAAAAGGGTGATAAAGTATTCTAAAGCAAGTCAATTAATTGAAAACTTGGATAAATGAATATTATAAATTATAATACTAATATATATTAAATATAAAAATTAATAAATTCTAAATATGTTCAATTGATTTTGATAATAAAGAGAAATGATACTTAGCTAGGTTTATTATTCACATATAGATATTGACTGGGAGTAGGTGTAAAGCATGTAGGATAAGTATTTTGGATTAGTTATCAAATTTTTTATAGTGTTATTTTATATCCATAGAAAATTTTATTAGATTTGGACACTTTTATCAATGTTAATGTATGAATATGGTGTAGGTGTCCAACATAGAATAATTATTGGATCTAGATGTGAATAACTTAATTATTAGGGTATTCTTTGTTTGTTTTGTTCCTGTTCAGGTCCTTATTGCTGGTTGTTGTAACTGGTTCTTTTTTTTGGTCCTATTTTTTGGTTCTTGGTCTAAAACTTTATTTGAGGTTCTAGGTCCTTGTAAAACCTGGGTACTTTTATTGGACTATGTTTGTGGTTTCAGGTCCTTGTAAAACCTAATTTTGATGCTGCTCTTCAGTAGGTTTCAAGATTGCTTTTCCTAGTGGTTGTTAATGCTTTATCTTTTTTGATTTTTTTTAAGGGTTTTAGGGTCCCTTCAAAACCTGCTTTTACCATAATCTAAAACTTATTGTTATGTGTTTTATTTCACCATTCTACTATTCTATTTACATCTTGGATATAGGATGTCAATCTTGGCTAACTAAAAAACTCTAGCTCTTCATTCTTATTCACCCTTGGAATGAGTTTAATGAAAAATGGGTTAGGGGGCTCATAGTGTCAATTTCCCCCAAAGACACCTCTATCAGCGTATGTTTACTACATATCCAATACACCAAAGAGGGCCTCAAACTTATGTAGTTATACCATATGTGTAGGAAAGTGTGTACACAAGGGTAAAATATACTATATGATGATGTATACATTGATCTACCATATAACTTAAAAAATATCACTCATGTCTTACTATTTAAATGTTTTGGATGTGTAATATGATTGATCCTATGTTTTATATGAAAATAGAGATGAATAGAGAAGAATAGCATTTTATTGATTTATATTTTGTATGTGTTTTCTAGGTGTTTTTTAGATAAGGATTGAGAAGGATTATACTTCTATTTCTACCACACCTTTTGAAAATATATTATGATAGGGTTTAATAAGATAATTAGGATAACCCACAGGCTTCAAATCATTTACAATTTGGATGAATTTTTTAAAATTGACACTAGATAAGGATCTAGACACTATCATTGGTGGTAATATGGTAATATGTTTTGGATGTGTAATATGACTGATCCTATGTTTTATATGAAAATAAAGATGAATAGAGAATAATATCATTTTATTGATTTCTATTTTGTATGTGTTTTCTAGGTGTTTTTTAGATAAGTATTGAGAAGGATTATACTTGTATTTATACCACACCTTTTGAAAATATATTATGATAGGGTTCAATAAGATATTTAGGATAACCCACAGGTTTCAAATCATTTACAATTTGGATGAATTTTTGAAAATTGACTCTAGATAAGGATCTAGACACTATCATCGGTGGTAGTGTCAATTAATGGATAGTACTATTTAGAGAGCTAGAAAATAAGTACTAGTCTACAATTGATAGTGAAGAATATTACTAGGTTTTAATATCTATGTGTAGTATAGGATACATATGTCATCATAATGATATAGATCAAACTAAGAGATAAGCATTTAGGCACAATGAGATGGTGGATGTGAGTATTTGACAATAGAGAGGTCGAGAGCTAAAGGGTAGAGCCTTATTTGATATTTTTTTAAATGTAAAAGACTTAGATGCTATGAATATTTAGTTTTAGTATCTACAATATGGTCATATGTACTTCAATATTATAATTCTTAGCACATTAGAAACCACATGAATTGTGCACAAATACTTGACTCTTATTTTCCATTCCTCTAATCCATGAATTTATCTCAACCCTTTTATTACCAAATATCACTATACAACACTATCATTTTAAAATTATCAAGCTATCTAAAGTCAGCTTCATAATTTACCCAATAGAGGAAAATTGTCTTTGATCTCCATGGATAGGTTTTCACTAGAAATACATAGTCATAGTGGACCCATGTTTTCTTAAAATAGGCATGCCCCATGCTAAATAATGGCTAGTTTATGAAATTCAAAACATCCCTCTAGGTATTTCCATACAATTCACATGGTATTATAAATTAAATTTTTTAAATATACATATAAATAGTCACTCATTATCCACACTTGTTATTCACAGGGTACAAGCATTTACACTTCTACACATTGATAAAATATGCATGAGTGTATACAAATTCTAAATCATTCACAAGAAGCAGCCATAAGCCAAGTTAAGTTACCTTTGAATAATTTCAAGATATATCATTGTTAATTATTTAATCATATTATAGATGCATACACATGTTCAAAGGATAAAATTTATACATTTACTCTATGTGGTAAAACTAAATGTTCTTTATTTCCCTCCTTAGAGTATTAGATATGTAGGAAATGATAAATCATCAAGGAGGTGATTAATGTCATCTCAACCCATTAAACTACCCTATTTTTATTATGTTATTTTAATCTATCAAAATTCCATAAGGTTTTTAAATAGAAGATAATAAAAATAATGATTTATATGTGGCGAAACTCTAATTGAGATATACCAAATTATTTAGTATCTACAAGCATAGTATCAGCCAAACTAAGTCCATGGTTAACCAAATTAGGAAGACTAAATTGATGTCATCCTAAAACAAAACTATTCAAAAATATATTATGCTTTTCATTTTGATATGTCATTTATAGATTCCTATTTTACCTATTTACTCTTGTCATTAGATTATCATATTCAACTAGAATAAGTCTAAAGTCAATGGACTAGAATACACTATGCTTCCATCCACATATAGTATAATTACACACACACACACACACACACACACACACACACACGTCTTGTCATTAGCATATTATATTCAACTAGAATAAGTCTAAAGTCAATGGACTAGAATAAACTATGCTTCCATCCACATATAGTATAATTACACACACACACACACACACACACACACACACACACACACACACACACACACACACACACACACACACACACACGCACACACACACGCACACACACACGCACACACACACGCACGCACACATACATACATATATATACATACACACACACACATATATATATATGTATATATATATATATATATATATATATGTATGTATGTATGTATGTATGTATATATGTATGTATGTATATATATGTTTTTATGTATGATATTGAGATTGCATAGTCACCTCTTCTTTTGATTTTCATACTCAATGAGTCAAAATAATCAATAGAGATCATTGTGAAAGCTAAGTGTATACACAATATTTTCATAATTTATTAGTTAATGATGCTTTCTTTTTTACATAAACCTATTGAGTTTCAATCTCTCTCATGTATTAATGGGTGCACTAAAAATGGGTGAATAAACAAATGGTTCTTTATAACATAGATTATTGTTTATTTATCATGCTTATGTCCATTATACTTCCACTAGACTTGATTTCATAAGCAATATTCCTCCTAGTATCCCCTAACTAAACTTGGAACTACCTTTTCTAATTATATCAGCCTATGTTGATGTAGTATTTTACACTTATTTATAAATTTAAAACTAGGTCACCCTAGGTTAACTTAGTTTTAAAGTTATAACATAAACTTCAAAACAAAATCAACCCATACCAAACTAGGTCTAGGTTAAATGGTAATAATTTAAGTATATTGTGTTGGTGAATGACATTAACTAAAACTTCAATAATACATAGGATCATACATCACTATAAACATCATAACTCCCATTTCAATCAAATAAATATGAACTTTCATTTTTTCACTATTATTGCTCACAACTTTACTTAAGTTTAAATTTGGAGTAACCATTTCTTAGATCTTTTCTTGGATGGAAAAAATTATCCTTTGGACCCTTGGATGAAATAGGAGTATATTTTAACCTAGATATTGATTCAAATATTATGATAATTATAACAACAATAATATCTTCTAAAACACCATTGGATAATGGGGAGATTAAGGCTTGATAAGTTTACTCAAGGTAAGTATTTCAACCCTAGCTATTTTATTTGATATATAGATATTTAATAACTAATAGCTTGAATGGATGCATAAATAGATTTTTTGATCTCCTATACACTTATACTTAGTGTGGTTATAGGTTTTCTTAACTTTACACTTCACATTTTAGGTAACCTAGGACCCTATCTTTCTATAGTGGTTTCTTACCCATTTTACTTTAATTTTAATCCTAAAATCTAATGTAGATTGGTGTTATATAAATTATTAAAGGGTTGTATATAAATTAAATGGCACAAGGGAGATAATCAGATCTATAGTAGGCCAATTAAATACTAAGCTTATATATAAGCATACACTAAATTAACTATGCTAAGGTATTATAAATATCAAAAGTATAGCTATGTTAGATATATAAATGAAAAAGAAGTGATGTAATTATCTTTTTATGTTTCTAAATGTAGTTCTATATTTGGAACAAGATGAAAAGATATTGTGCCATAGTCATCAGATTTTATATTGTACACCTCTTTCGCTTTGGATAGTAATGTCAACATAGGATGGCTATGTTGACATTAATGTCTATGTTTGATGCTAGCATCTTATATGTAATATCTACTGAAACATAATTCAACCACCTAGATATTTATAGGTTTTTCCTCACCTTCACTCTAGTGTATTTAGATCTGAGTCATGGATATTCACTCCTTGTGAAATGGAAAAATCCTACCTTTTCATCTTCAAAGTGACCTTAGGGAAAAATGGGTTAGTGGTCAGATGGTGTAAAGCTAAACCCAATAACCCCACTTTCAAAAGATGATTATTTCATATCCAATAATTCTAAGAGGGCCTTGGATTGATGTATTCCTACTTTACATGTCAGATTGTGTGTGAATCACATAATATTTGCAAAGAAGTACAATAGTGACCTAGCTTGTAACTTGTAAAATTAGTTTCTTCAGTTGTTTCTTAGTACTTAAGATCTATAGATATTTTTTACCTATGACTAATATGGAAATAGGGAATCTTTGTTCAATTTAATACTTGATATAGTACTTTTGATAAGTGCCTTGGTTTCTTTGGTATTTTTATAGGTATTGATAGGTAAGGAATGAATTAGGGTTGATATTGTATTTATATCATTACTTTAGAGTAATAAATTAAATTAAATCACTTAATTTGACTATTAATATATGTTTTATTTTAAAATTATGTGACTTTAGGGCATTGGACACTTGCATCAGGTCAAGCTAGTAACATCAATATTATTATCTAACCTAGACATTAGTTTTTAGAAAGAAGGAGAACATGTATAATTATAAAACTTGTAGATATGGAAGATAAGTACATTTTAAGAATTATAAATAATATATAATACTTGGATCATAAAGACAAGATTGGTTGGACTAAGAGATATAGGCCAAGGGGAACAAATATTGAGTAGATGTGAGAATTGTAGAAGCAGGAAAGGTAAAGAACTAATAGGAATAATCAATGTCTAATTTTTCCAAGTGTAAAAGATTGAAGTGATATATAATAGTAAAATATCATCTATATTCTCCCCTATTTAGTCCAATAATGAAATTAATAGTTTATAGGAAAGGAATTCATTATGAGTGTTTATACACACCTTGTCCTTACTCATGTCCAACTTGAGTGCTCTACTGATGATTGGCATGCAACCAAGAACATGTAATAGGATAAAATCATTACACATAATTTGGGTTAAAAGTAGTTGAAATTTATTTAAATTTAAATAACAAGGTTTAGGAGTACACATGTGTGTCCTTATAACCACCTTACTTATTGTCAAGTTATTTTGAAAAAGATATATCATTGTAAAGCTCTAAAAATTGAGATATGATAAATATAGATAAATATTTAAAGTTTATATATCCAATGATATATATATATATATATATAGAGAGAGAGAGAGAGAGATTGGAAGGCACATGCCCCCAATTTTGGAGTAAAAGTGAGTTATCACCTAGCATTTGAGATTATCTCAATCATGCAACCCAATGATACTTATAACATGATACCTCCACTATATGTGTAGTATGAAAACTAAAATAAGTACCAATGAGGATGACATGTTTTCCAAAACTTTCCCCCACTATAATCTAGAGATATTAAATACTAAATAATTTTAGAGAACATGATTCCAAATCATGCCCTCATTGAATCTAAGAAATATGAATGTGTAGAATTCATGCCCATATGGCATGCCCCTACTAAATTTGAAAACTTAAATAAGTACCACATACTAAATGAGTGTGGAGAAAATGATTTAAAATCATGCCCCCAATAAATTTAAAAACTATTACAAGTGTGGAGAAACACATCTATGACATGCCCCTACTAATATTCCCCCTCTTTGAGGTGAGCGTAAAATAGTAGTTAGGAGTGACCTCAACTCAAAAGGAGAAGAAATCTGAATAGTTGATGAATGGAACCATGTATAATATAGAAGTAACATGTCTAGGTAAATGTATCATTGAAGCACATAGAAAAATGTGATCACATCAAGGAATATAAGGCCCACTCCAATGTTTACCATCATTAGGATCCTATACGTAACTAATATTGGAGGGTACTAATTAGGCTAGTGGTTGTTTGTTTTGAATAAATGGCTTCTAAATAAATGTTTTGACAATTTGAGTATCTATGTATGAAAAGACAATCACATAATAAGTTGGAGCTTATTTATTATAAATTGTTGTTTCTTATTTTTTTTCATCATTGACAACCTATGGGATATAAAATGGAAAAACATTTCACATCTTTTCTTGTTCATTATAAGATGTATTTTTACCATTCTATAACATTATCATTTGGGATTATTCTTTCAAAATTTCTTTCTTTGGATCATTCTTTGGAATATTTGGTATATTTATGAGAGAATTTGGAACATTAGAAACTTGCACATCCTGTGAAGTCTCATCCACCTTTAATGATGTATTATTTAAATAATGAGGCGGATTTGGTAAATATTTCTCATTTTGTTTTGGAGGATCTTTTATCACCCATTTTTTGTCATATGGCACCTTTACTTTGGGATAATTTAACTTTTGCATATTTATTTTCAATTAAAAACAAGAATACGTATAGTGACCATGCATTCTATGATATGCACACTAATATGTGGATTTTTGTATAGGATTCATATGAGGTAATTTGATCACAATGTTTCTAATAATCTCCCTTAGAATCTCACTTGACCTCTTAGTTGGATTTTATTCACTTGTAGGATCATTTTTAGTAGGTGATTTTAGTTTTGGTTTCCAATATTAATTCTTATTAGGCACATAATTGCTATGTGAAGATGCAAACACATGGTTCATAGTAGCATATTATGGATTTTTTGTATATGAAATCTGATTTTACAATAAAGTGATATTTAAATTTATATATTTATTTTTCTTTTGTAATCCATGCATTGGCTTCGTCATGTTATTTATTTATTCCTTTACGGTTTCACAATCACAAACCTTAGGTACTTGATATTAATTATCTTCATTTGAACTTATAGGATTGGCCACCTTACCCATTGGATAAGTGATATCCTAGACCTAGTTAGAGGGATAAGTGATATCACCCTCCTTAAGGTTAGGAGGAAGTATATTATTTATATCCATTTGAAATGTTTTGAAAATTGATATGAGAACAAGATAAGAAAGAAAAACAAATGTGAAGGAGTAATCAGTCATGAAATAATAAGGATATAACAATTTTAAATGATTGTCTAATTTTTTAAACATATGAGATAGGTTTTTATGCAAAAACAAGAAATGAAATGAACCTATAAAAATAAGGAAACAAAAGAACATACATGGCCTATATATCTAAATTTACTAAAACTAGTAATTCTATAAACTCGACAATTTTGTATAATATTTTAGCAAAAAATGAGGATTTTGTATATATCAACATATTAACTAAAAACGTGTAAGGAATTTACAATTTTAGATATTATGAATCATAAATTGGACAAATAATGTGGAATGATTCATAGGGAAACTTTAGATTATTCCAAATAAAGAATCAATAATTATAATGAATTAAGAAAATTTTTTAGAGATCTAATGGAGGTTTTTTAATATAATCTAATTTTTTATGAAACCCAGAAAATAATTTTGACATAAGTGCACCATTCACATTGTTCATTAATATTTATAATAAATAGTAAATTGAAAAAGTCATACTACATTTTGGTAAATAAAAAGAGGCTTTTGCATATAAAAATATGAATATAAAATACCTCTAAGTAATTTTTAAATGAACCTATTCAAGGCCTAACTGTACGAAAAAATAAAGAATCCACTTTCAAGCATATAAATTCAAAGCCCTTGTGATCAAAGGAGGCAAAACCCTAGGGTAAAGCATCAGATCTCAAAAAATACATCAGAAAGATGAAACCCTAGGAGGCTTAGAATCCCTAGACATAAATATTTTACATTCACATAAATTAGGTTCACAAAATGTTTAACCCTAAAATGGAATATAGATTGGTTATATGTATATTTTTAGATGGGTATATAAAAATGAAATGGTACAAGGCTAATTATTATATCCATAATAGGTTAATTAGATGCCAAAATTACATATAAACATACACTAAATTTATTATGTTGAGATAGTCTAAATATGGAAAGTACAACTATGCTAGATATAGAAATGGAAAATAAGTAAGTTGCGCTTGTTCTTTTACTAATGTACTTTTGGATCTAAAACATGATGAAATTAGGCTAAAATGAGATTATAACATAGTCATTATATTTTAATATTTTCACCTCTATCTCTATGGATAGTAACATCAGCCTAGGACTTTTGTGTTGATGATATTATCTATCTCTAATACTATTATCCTACATCAAATATATACTAAAACAAGATTCAACCACTTGGATGTTTTTGGGGTTTTCTTCACCTTCACTCTAGTGAATTCATAGATGGGTCATGGATAGACACTCTTTGTGAAATGGAAAAATGTTAGGTTTCTATATTCAATTTGACCTTGGGGAAAAATAAGTTAGTGGGAACACAGTGTCGAGTTAACCCCAATGACCCCAATATCAAAGGATGTTTCCTACATATATAATACTATGAAGAGGGATTTAGACTAATTGTTAAGGTGTAGAGCTAAAAGCTTCAACTATTTGCAGACACAAGAGAGGATGCTAAAGAACCAGAGGAACCAGAGTCGGCAGTATAATCGACATCGGTCACAGACAGTGGAGAAGGAGACCAACGACAGCAGACAGTCAGCCGACGTTGGCAGCACCAGACAAGCAGGGACTGACGTCGGTTGCCTGTGTATTTTTAGAACTACTGTTGATGAATAGTCAGTTAAGTGAAGCGAGTGTTTGCATGTCAAGCGACTAATTATAGTCACGAGTTGCATGTCTAATTATTGTAATTAGAGTTCTATTTTTGTAAGCATGGGATCCTATTTAAAGACCCATAAGGCATGTATTGTAATTATTCTAAGTAGGCAAGTAAAAGCATTGAAGCAAGCAAGGTCAAGGAGATCTATAGGTGTAAAGTCAAGGAGATCAGCTGAAACATTCAAGGAGGGATAATAACTCAGGCTTTAGAGTTGTTGTGTTGAGCAAGAGAGAGAGGGAAGAAGGTCTTCAGGTGTGGCAAGCCTTTGAGGTGGAGGAAGAAGTGGCATCTTCCTTATTATATTTTATTTTAGTAGTATTTAATACAAGAGTGTGTATTGTCTCTCAAATTCTTTGCTATCTCAAGTTTCTAGCTACTTTATCATTTTGGTATAATTCCATGTTTAATTGCATATAAGAAAGTAATCAATTGTGCTCTAATTGGTAGAGCTACAGATCCCCTGACAAGTGGTATCAGAGCTACGATTTCCAGGAAGCAGGGTATTGTTTTTGATTATAGGTCATTCACAGGGTTTTCTAATTGAGTGAGAGTTCAGCAATGGCAGAAGAAAGTAGGCTACAAATGGAGAAGTTTAACAACAAGAATTATCAACATTGGAGGATGCAAATTGAGGATTATCTGTATTAGAAGGATTTGTACTTACTGTTGGGTGGGGTTGCACACAAGCCCATAGATATGAAGGATGAATAATGGAACGTTCTTGATCATAAGGCTCTCAGTTCCATAAGGTTGAGCCTTGCATCATCTGTGATTTCTAGCTTATCACAGTGCAAGACAACGGAAGAGTTGATAAAGTCCTTGGCAAATTTATACGAAAAGCCCTCGGCTTCTAATAAGATATATCTTATGAAGCAGCTATTTACTTTACAAATGTAGGAAGGTGGATCGGTACATACTCATCTCAGTGATTTTCATGGTTTGGTAAACCAACTAGCTTCAGTCAATATTGTTTTTGATGATGAGGTAAAGGCTCTCTTGATTTTATGTTCTTTGCCTAAAAGTTGGGACGGTTTGGTTATGGTAGTAATTAATTCTGCATCTGCTTCTAAAATCTTAAAATTTGATGTTGTTGTGAGTATTATCTTGAATGAAGAAATATGTAGGAGAAGCACAGGTGAATCATCAGGGAATGCTCTAAGTGCATAAAGCAGGGGATGGCAAAGGGAGAAGGTTGAGCAAGGGAAATCAAGGTCGGGAAGGAGATTCGAGTCCAAAGGTATTACCTACTGGTTTTGTGGAAAGAAAGGACATACAAAGAAGGAGTGTTGGTTGAGAGATAAAGAGAATCAACATGCAGGTATGGAAGAAGCAAAGGATGCAAATATCGTGATGCAGGATGATCTCATACTTTCTTTGGATAGTCAGGTAGGATCATGGATTTTAGATTTTGGTTCATCTTTTCATGCATCCCCAAACAGAGATTTGTTCTATGAGTATGAACAGGGAGATTTTGGAGTTCTTTATTTAGGGGATGGTACGCCTTGTCAGATAGTTGGAAAAGGGAAGTGCAGCTGAGATCACAGATTGACAACACATGGGTGTTGAAAGAGGTCATGCATGTTCCAATTCTGAAGCAGAGTCTGATTTCTATAGGAAGGTTGGGAGATGAGGGATGCACAATAACCCTCACAGTGGATTCTTGGAAGGTTACCAAGGGAGCACTTATTCTAGCAAGAGGTAAGAAAGTAGATACTCTTTATCTGTCTACTTGTATTATTGATTCTACTTTTGGTGTAGATTCGAAGATGTGGCCTAATAGGCTTGGTCACAAGAATAGGAAGGGAATGGAAGTTCTTGATTCAAAAGGTGTCTGTTCAAATTTGGAAAGCATAAATACAATTCATTGTAGAAAGAGGAAATTTGATGCTTTTGACAGGAACAAAGAAGCCTTGGTGTTTATGGAGGAGATGAAGGATAGAGATCAGTCACAGGGGCTGAATAAATCTGAGCAGGGTAGTATGGACAGAGGTTTGATCCAAGAAGAGCTCATGGATGAAAATTTCATCACTTACAGGAACACACAGACACCGATGTCGATAGCTTGGCACCGACGTCAGTCATCCAGATACCGACATCGGTCATGTGTAGACCAGCAGGGTCGGTAGGTCAGGTAGGAGAAGTTTGACATTGGTCACAAGGACTGACATCGATAGGAGGGACGCTGGTGTTGGCCAGGGAAATGACGTCGGCAGTCAGGGTCAGTGCAGGGAACTGACATCGGTCGGAAGTAGACTGGGAGATGGCTGAGATCAGTCACTAGAATGGATGTTGGGTGAATTAATAAGTCTCAAACACCCATGTGGAGGTTAGGAAAGGTATGTGAACCTCATATTCATTGTTCACCTTCTTTATATTGCTTACTGATAGTCATGAACTAGGAAGATGGAAGAAGCAATGCAGGTAGAATCTAGAAATAGTGGGAGCTTGGCATGGATGAGGAGTGTGAGTCCTTGGAGAACCAAATAGGTATTTGTTGGTAGAGTTGTTAGCTAGAAGGAAGCACTGGATAGAGGGATGGATTCCTGTTTTAGAGAAGAGAGTGGATGGACACATGAGACAGAAGGCTATGGTATATGGTCTTGATTATGCTGCAAAACAATGGAGGTTTGACCATTGTATTTTATCTTTACGAGGTTGGATAATATTAGCTATAGTATCCTGTTACTGTATTGTGTTACTTGTTGCAGGGTTTCATATACAGGGAGTTTTCTGAACTAAGGGTAGAGTTGGTTCAGAAGTATGTCATGGAGAATTTGGGGAGCAGCAAAATTCTTGTGGCATAAGATACAGGTATTGCATCACAGGTTTGCATGGTAGTTGGTATTCAAGAGTGACTTTGAAGAGGGATACAGAGCCTAAGGAAAAAAATAGATGGTGTACAGGTACAGGTACAAGTTGCAGCTATTTATCTCCAAGTGGGAGATTGTTAAGGTGTGGAGCTAAAAGCTTCAACTATTTACAGACACAAGTGAGGATGCTGAAGAACCAGAGGAACTGGCATCAGCAGTATAACCGATGTCGGTCACAAACATTGGAGAAGGAGACCGACGACGGCAGACAGTTGGCTAATGTCGGCAACACCAGACAAGCAGGGGCCAGCGTCGGTCGCCTGTGTATTTTCAGAACTGTTGTTGATGAACAGTCAGTTAAGTGAAGCGAGTGTTTGCATGTCAAGTGACTAATTATAGTCACGAGCTACGTGTCTAATTATTGTAACTAGAGTTCTCTTTTTGTAAGCATGGGATCCTATTTAAAGACCCATAAGGTATGTATTGTAATTATTCTAAGTAGGCAAGTAAAAGCATTGAAGCAAGCAAGGTCAAGGAGATCTATAGGTGTAAGGTCAAGGAGATCAGTTGAAGCATTCAAGGAGGGATAATAACTCAGGCTTTAGAATTGTTGTGTTGAGCAAGAGAGAGAGGGAAGAAGGTCTTGAGGTGTGGCAAGCATTTGAGGTGGAGGAAGAAGTGGCATCTTCCTTATTGTATTTTCTTCTAGTAGTATTTAATACAAGAGTGTGTATTGTCTCTCAAATTCTTTGTTGTCTCAAGTTTCTAGCTACTTTATCATTTTGGTATAATTTCGTGTTTAATTGGATATAAGAAAGTAATCAATTGTGCTCTAATTGGTAGAGCTACAGATCCCCCGACACTAATGTACTTTTCCACTACATGTTATCTTTTGTTTGAATAATACAATATGTTTAAACCAAGTACAATAGTGACCTACCTTATAACTTGTAAAATTAGGATCTTGGGCTGCTCCTATAGTATTTCATACTTGTAGGTGTGATTTTCCCATGATTTGTATATAAATAGGAAATATTTGATCAATTGAATGTTTGAAAGAGTGTTTTTGATAAGTGTCTTGATCTCTTTGGTATATTTGTAGGTATTCATAGGTGAGGAATGAATGAGGGTTGATCTTATATTTATATTAATCCGTTTTGAGTGATAACTTTCACTAAAGCACTTAGGTCAACCATTAGGATATGTTTCATTTGAAAATTGGATGACTTTAGGGTACTCAACATTTGAGTCAGGTTAGGACTATAATGTCGACACTATTGTCTAACCTAAATGTTAATGTCTAAAGACTAGGATAATAGGTATAGGATTAAAAATTATAGATATGGAAGATAAGTAGATTTTAAGAATTTTATATGTGATAATACTAGGGTCATCAACATAATACTGGTTGAACTAAGAGATATAGGCTAATAGGGATAAAGATAGATCATATGTAAAACTTATAGAAATGGGAAAGGTAACAAACTAAGAGGAACAACCAAGGTTTGAATTTTTAAATTCTATAATATTGAGGTGATATATAATCATAAAATATCATCTACAATTTAATCACCCCCTTATTTATGTTTATAGCTTAGAAACACTAGATCATATTAATATTATAAGACCTAGTTAGGATTATTTCATGATGCTGATTACCTAGAGGCTTTGGAACTCTCTATTTATGTTATGTAATAAGTGATCCTCTATCTAGGTTTAATAGATCCATTTGGTCATGCCTTGATATAAAGTTATACCAATGAAATCTATTTGATTTATATTATCTAATTTTGGATCTCTTAGATATCATAACTTGAAGAATAATATTAGCTTGTTGCATACACTAAGTCTATCTCTCCTTATACTTTCCAAAGATAACAACTTTCCATATTTATTTATTTTTTTAAATTAGAATAGTTGAATATTGTATATCTTTAGCATTCTGATATTTACATTTTTACAATGATATATTCTTCATTCTATACTTATTTTTTTATTATCAAAAATAGGGTAAAACAAGTAGTAAATTCATTTTAAAGCTCATCTATTGCATCTATCATTGATATTATATCACTATTAGGTATCTTTGTGGTTTAGAAAGCTTAATTCATAAACTTCATATCACCATATATTACTATACATAGGTGTAAAATATTAATCACAATATTTTGTATCATTACATTTCTTAATATGATTATTATATTTGATAGAGACATAATTGAAAAGTTTATAACTATTGACACATTTATTTTCTAGAAAATAAGACATAAAATCATATTACATGTTAGTTTTAGAATTATCATGTAAATAATAAAATGTAATATCAATTTAATTTTTAATATAAGAGAGATGGATATCACATTAATTTTAAAAAAATCCTCAAGTTTCATTTCTAAAGGAAAATAAAAAGCATCATTTAATTCAACATGTAGGTAAATCTTCCATTATTTGAGTGCATCCTCATTCTTAGTTTGAATGCTAGTATGATCAAAAAGTGCATTTTTTAAATCCATGTTAATTTATTATTTTTATAAGGCTATTTAAAGAATATATGGAAGGATAAGAATAATTAATTTCTTGCTTCTTAATCTCATTCTACTGTTATTATTCTTAAATATAATTATAAAATTCACTAGCATTTCAATCTCCAACATCACCATTTTCCCAGCTATAATTATCATTTATTTCACTTGTACATGCATATTATTCATATACATAAGCACTTTCATTAGGAACACAATCATGATAATATATAAATTGATTTATCCATTCACTATCATAGTTATAGGGTATGGTCCATGTAAATGATAAGGTATCCACAAAATTATACCTTTTAGGGTTTTAATGATTCATACTAGTGGAAATTTTACAAAACATGAGGATATCAAGGAATAAATTACAAATCCTACTCCTGGTATTAGAAAAACTTAAAAATCTAGATTATTGAATGATGGAATCCCTAGGAAATAGGAAAATTAAGAAGGGGAAGTCATAAATTAGATTTGAAAATCAAGTCTAAATACATAGATTTTAAATTTTAGTGATATATAAGGAAATACTAAGGAATATATTTTTTTTGTGTGTTTTATACAGTGAATGAGTTACCAATATGTGTTTTTAATTATAGTATTAATGTGACCATAATATAATATAACTATGTGTTAAATTAAATTGTTTAAGATGTATAATTAACAAATAAATATGAGTGTAACTATCCAAATATGATTAATTTTTATTTATGGAAAACACTCTAATAATGAATAACTTAGCTTATTTTAGGTATTGTTAAGTCTGTGGTAGGATATAGTCATAAAAAAAGGACATGTAAGTTATATTTATAAATAGAGAGTTTGTATTTACTTTGACAAGTATGTTCTTTTATGATGGTTTTTTTTTCATAACACTTTTTTATAGAGTGTCTATCTATCCATTATAGTTTTTACAATGTGTGATAGTGTCATCAATTGTGCCTACATATAACAAGGATTCTCATATGTTATTATGGTTTTAAATACTTGAAAACATTTGTGTTTACCTTATCCTTGTTTAAAACCTTATCTATTTATTTTAAATTAACCAGGAAATTAGGAAAAAGGGTTAAAGGGAAGGGTTGGATCAACCTAATCCACACCCTATGACTAAGTACTACCTACATATCCAATAATACAAAGAGGGAAGTCAAAATGAACATAATTATCCCATGTAGTTGTGTGTGTTAAATATTGTGTAAATCTAGTATGAAATTCAATAATGTGAATGGATTTAGACACTTGAAAACCTATGAATTGACCTTGAAAATGGTATTAAGACTTAGCTTAATCATTTTTCGTTTGAGGCATTTCATCTTTGGTAATTTTAGGATAGTTATTATTAATGTTCCAAATGATTTACAATGACATCAAGATATGTGTGAGATAGGTTATAGATAGATGCTCAATAGATA
Organism: Torreya grandis; assembly: GCA_037957365.1. Lineage (NCBI taxonomy): Eukaryota > Viridiplantae > Streptophyta > Pinopsida > Cupressales > Taxaceae > Torreya > Torreya grandis. Next base: position 1,105,782 of record JARHVA010003273.1, on the reverse strand, counting down.
AAATCTTAGGCTTGATATGTTTATATAGTTGAATATTAGGATAATTTCCTTCAAACTAACATGAAAATTGAGCAGGCTAGCACTTTTGAAAGAATTAAAACTTGGAAACTATCCATTAAAGGATATAGGGATAAGATTGGCCTAAGTGAACAAGTGTGCAGTAGTATACCTATCTAATAAGCATATACCTCTATAAAAAACAAGGAACAATGTCTATAAACCAATGAACATTGACTTAAGGCCATGAGATAGTTTGAGAATGATATTAAGCTATGTATGTAAATACTAAGAAATATTATGTAATAATAATCATAATTTGTAATGTTCAACCCATATATGGATAAATGGTCATGAGGAATGGTGAATATGAGTAATGTATGTGAGAGTAAGTTAAATAGGTTAAGGATTAGTTAAATTAAAAATTATAAATCATCTAATATACAATATGAGTGTGTGAAATATGTATGATTGGTGTTGAGATTTATATCATGGTATCCATCATGCATTATTTTATTTTATATGATGTCATGATTCCTAACATGCATATTCTACATGGATTATTATTGTGCTTTTATATTTACTTGATATGACACTCACATGCATATTTATTGGATTATATGTATAATATATAATATAGTGATTAAAATTTTCTATGATAACATATATTTTCATGTTAAAACATTTACATGATAACATTCAATATACAATGCATAATATGCATGGCTCTTTGCTTTGAGATGATTAACTCACAAGATTCATGCCTCATCTCAAAATGGGGCATACTAGTGAGATTTTTTGCTACACCCTTAACCTATAGTGTGTCTATAAATATGAGTGGCTAACTTGTGGCTTACATACCTTTCATATTATCTTATTACATTTATTTATGTTCTTAGTAGGGTTAGCTTATGGAATAACCATGTTTAAGTAGAGCTTATATAGAGGGTAATGGTTACTATTTTATTTTCATATTGTAAATTCTTCTCTTATTGCATTATTTTCAAGGTTTTACCCTCAAATTAACTCAATAATTATTATCAAGTATTATACTATTTTGTCAATTATTATTGTGGATCTGATTATTCTTCTCTTAATAATTCAATATATCCTTCCATTACTGAGAACATAAGTAATTTAATTAAAAGTGTTAATAGAGCATCAATTTAGACTAGTTTCTATAATTTTATTTTTTATATTTGGTGGTGTGGCCATCTAAAGAGATGAAAGATACAAAAAATATAACTTAAAATCTGGGATGAGTTTAATTTTTCCACCACTGCAATATTTTTAGAAATATTTAGAAAAAAGGGCTAGAATTTTTATTTATACACTTGTATAAATTAGTAGTTATTAGAATCATTTGGTGATATGATCACAATAATATAATATGTTGGTACACATTTTTGGGCTCAAAAGCCTCCATCATAGGGTTTATGCATGGCTATTCCTAACACTCATAGATGAGGGAAAGGTAAGACTCCTCACAAAGACAACATGGAGTCTATAACTTCATATCCAAAATTTTCTGAGTCAGTTCAAAAAATTTAGTCATAAATATAAAACATGTTGAGGAAATATGTTCTTGATGTATTAAAATTGGAATTGGGTTCTCTAGTGGATCACTTGTCAATAATAGTGCTTAGTTGATTTATATTATTGATTAGCTCTTGTAAAATAATCCTCTACCACTTGAAATAGGTTTTCCTAATCAAAAAAATCATGACTCTAATTCTCATTTGAATCACATGCTACAAAAAGTGGAAGTGTGAAACTTATATGGTGAGGATCCACTCAATAGGATCAATCAAATATAACATTTATTTGATCTACATCAAATGCCATGAGTGAAAAAGGTGTTCATGACATCTCTCTATCCAAAACATGAGTAATTAATTTGGTGATGGTGGATGTCGACTTAAAATAAAAATAAGGTCACTCTTACTACCTGGTTAGTGTTTGCTAAGGATCTACATATACACTATCAAAACAACATATCAAAAAAATACTACAATCAATTTTTAAATTTATGATAGATGGATATTATTAATGATTATATTCAACAATTCCATAATTTTTCCTTATGTGTGGATGGAATCACTGAGATAAACTTGACTGATTTATTCTTATGAGGCTCAAAATAGCATCCAACTTGAAGTTTGTATATTTAATCCATCATTATTTTCTAAATCTAAACCATTCAAACACTAGGAAAAGGAAAAATATTTGGTCAAAAGACGATCTCCACTCATGGTCATAAGCATAATTTCATAGCACCATCATTTCTATAGCCTACAAGAGTTACCCCCCCTAATATATATATATATATATATATATATATATATATATATATATATATATATATATATATATATATATATATATATATAGGGTGAGAATATTCAAATTCCTTATCTAGTTCTTCCATACCCTCACCTACAACCTGATCATTGTATTCATCTTCATTGTAACCTTTAATGTATAACAACTTATTTTTGGCACATTTATGTCCTTTGGTCCACTTATTTTCACAACCAAAATAAATTATTTTAAACCTTTATATATATATATATATATATATATATATATATATATATATATATATATATATATATATATATATATATATATATATATAAAGGTTTAAAATAATTTATTTTGGTTGTGAAAATAAGTGGACCAAAGGACATAAATGTGCCAAAAATAAGTTGTTATACATTAAAGGTTACAACGAAGATGAATACAATGATCAAGTTGTAGGTGAGGGTATGGAAGAACTAGATAAGGAATTTGAATATTCTCACCCTACTATCTCTTATCATTCCCTTTTAGGTATAAGTTATCAAAATATTAAGGTGGTGGGATTACTAAATAAATATAAGATCACAATGTTGATTGAATTAGGAATTACACATAACTTCATTAGTAATAAGTTAAATACTTTGTTATATTTATCTAGCTTTAAAACTTCATGTCATGATTGCATATGGTGGCACAATCAACTATTATGGAAAATTCCATAATATTAATATTATCATGGGGGATTAAATAATTAATTTCCATATCTTTTTAATTCTCATGGGTGGGTCTAACATTATTTTTGGAGTACAATGGCTCGTGACTTTCAGAAAAATAGACATGAATTCATAGGAACTATTCATGCTCTTTCATTTTGAAGGTAAGACATGTGAACTAAATGGATTATGGGAAAAGTATCCCAATTTGGTTAGTTCACATTAGATGAAGAAAATTACTAAAAATGGGTGAAATTATTTGTAGCATAGTTATTTTCCTTAAAAATTTAGATAACACATGTGTCTACACATCCTTATTTATAAATGATTCTTGATGACCATCCAATATTTTTTAACACAATGCCCAAAGTCCTACCACCTAGCAGAGAACATCATCATGCCATAATACTAATTATATGTAGCACATTATCAAACATTAATCATAAATAGGTATCTATATGATCAGAAAAATAAAATTGAAAGAATGGTACATGAGATGCTTGAGGTAGGTATTATTATACATAGCTAAAGTAAACATACTTCCCAAATGGTCATGGTGTGATATGAGGATGACACTTGGAGGATGTGCCCTGACTACATAGAAATAAATAATTACACAATCAAACATAAATTCCCTACTCCAGTATTTGATGATTTGTTAGATGAATTAAATGGTGTTATTTATTTTACCCAATTAAATCTTCATTCCTAATGGTGTTATTTATATGCCTAATCTATCTAGCTAATCTTAATTAAGGCGAGATACAATCAAATCCATTAGTTCTATAATGTCTAATTATCAAAATATGAAGGGCTAAGAATATACTTACCTTGTTGAAGTGAACCTATCATGCCTAAATGTCTCCCTTGGCTAATTGTGCTTTACAAGAGGTTATTGTGGACTTGTAAGGATCACAATGATAAATCAACACTAGGATATAAGACTTCTCCTATGTATCCAAGACTTCCAAAAGATAATCACTACTTCTCCAAAGCAAAAACCTGAGTCGTGAAACCTCTTATTGATTGTATAAGTAGATTTATGAGCAATAATGATGTCTAATTGAATGATATTCTCTTTAAAAATGAAATAAAGGGGGTATATATAGAAATGGGTTGACCCTAAAATCTTCCAATAATTTATAAGATATAGTGGTCTTGGTTAACCGTATTAGGTGGGAAATAAAGTTGTTAGGTTTTAAATTGTGTCCACTTGGGCCAATAGAGTTTCGTAATGTGTGACAACCCTAGAATAAGGTTGACCTAGTTTACATAATAGGATAAAGTGGTGAAAATGTATTTTTATTAATTAGGAGCTATTGGGTGGTGATATTCTTAGGGAAGTGTAGAAGTATTATTTCAATTCTTAGGGAAGTGTATAAGTTGTGTTTTAATACTCAGGGAAATAGATATGAGTAACTTGTACCAATTTTAGTTTATGTTATAGGGGCCAATAATCCTATAAAGCACCAAATGCCTACCAACCTGTTTCCTAGTCTAACCTTTAAGGATGCACTCAAGTTTTAAAAAAATGTGTGTATACATATGCCCCACTCAAAGCTATCACATGTCACATAGTTTTATCATGGGATAGTGCTTTGGGAAAACAACATAGAAACTGACAACACTGAGCTAATAAGTTGTAGTATGAAGTATAAAATAAATTAAAAGGAAATAATTGACAAATACTTTGTTTTATTTACCTTGTTGATGTAGAAGAGAAGCTATGTGAGAGAAATGAAGATGTGTCCAATGTAGGGAACATTAGGTGGACTTGAAAAATAAGAGAAATTTTGATTTTTTTGCAAAAATATGTGTTATATGTATAAAAATGCTTTACAATATCAGGATTTCAAAATATCTTTTTGTTTGGGAAAAAAGTTGGTAAAAACATATCTATGAGCAAAAATTGGAATTTATAATAAAATAATTGATAGTTAATTAATTTAAAAATCAAAATATAAATATAATTTATAAAATATTCATTTGTAATTTTTATATTGTAGGAAAAATAGAAGTTTAAGAGACCCAAAAAATTGAAGAGAGAGACACTATGGCTCAGAGATGACAAGTGTGATCTAGGGGATGCATAATGATAGTTGCTAGCATGGCTCGGGCAAGTGATTTCTCAAATTTGAAATTATGATATTTTTATTTGGAAAATATGGTCAATTTGAAAAATTAGGTGGTGGGGTGAATCCATGTAATAAAATTTTCCCCAAGAATTTTTAAAGTAGAGTAGAAAGTAGGATAGTCAATGGGTAGGTACCAAAATGATTCATTAATGTCTATGACATTAATGATAAATAAGTAAAATTCATCATAGAAAATAAATAGTCATCTAGGATGACTTCATTCAAAATACAAGGGTGATAAAGGGTAACTAACTGCATAAGAGGTGGCTAATGTAGTTTAATCCTAAGTGGTCAACTACATATAGGAAGGCCAATTTAGTTTGTAAATTTTGAATGTTTGAATACATACATACTAGTCGATGTAGTAATGTAATAAAGTGTTCATCATAGGGTTAAAGAATCTCTAACTTCCTATGAAGTTGTTGACATAGTAGAATGATGTGGTCAATTATGTAGTAGTTGGACAACATAGTTTTGTGATCTAGTTGACTACATAGTAGTGGGTCAACTTAATTTTAATGTTAAAACAATATTTAACATGGTTTATTTCCTAGGTGACTTAGTTAATATATTTTTAAAAAAAATTGGCCAACATAGTGAACTACGTGGCTGACATAGTATAGAGTAGTAGAAAAATTCAAGAATAGGTTGATGAAGTAGTTAATGTTTGTTGTCACAAATTTTGAAAATGGTAAAAAACTAGTGGAAAAACTCAATTTTCAATAAATGACTTTTTTTTTTGAATTTCACCAAAAAACATGAAAATATTGAATAAATAAATAAAAATTATTAATTACTCAAAAATTGATTACTTAAAAAATTTATGACTTTTTCACTTTTTATCCCAAATTAATTAAAAACATGTTTAAACCCTATATACAATAATCCACTAGCTTTCCCTATAATTTAGGGAAAACATTTCAATTTTTATGAGGTTTGAAAACACACATTCCTTTTTCATAAGTTGTGTAAATTGTAAAAAAAAAAATTAGTCTCTATGCAATTTGAAAAATCTTTTTTAGTCTCTACGAAATTTGCAAAATATTTTTCAACTTTTGTGTAATTTGAAAAATCTTTTTTGGTTCTTATGCAAATTGTAAAAATGTTTTTTGTTTTTCATACAAATTATATAAAAAAATTAGTTTCTATGCAATTTGTAAAAATGTTTTAAAACTTCATGTAATTTACAAAAATGTTTTAAATTTCCCTTTTCCCTGTAACTCAAAATTTTGTTTTTTCAAGTCATGCAAATGCAAATTACATTTTTACAAGTCATGTTAATGAAAACTTCCACTTTAGAAATGGTATTTTTCCCATGTAAATTGCCATTACAAATTAAAGCTTATTTTCAAGCCTACATGTAAACTCCTAAATGTTTTTAATCAATCATGAAAATATCATTGCTTCCTTGAATAGTTTTAAAAAATAAGATTTTCTTTCTTCCAAGTTTATCTTTTTAATTTGCATGTTCATTCTGGTAATTTTTAAACATTTTAAAAATTTCTTTTCCATTTATGTTTTAGCTAGTGACTACCAAGAAGAAATTTTATCAAGTTAATCAAAGGGAATCAAATTGAAGAAAAAGAAAATATTTTTTTGTACGAGTTCATAGATAATTTCAAATATAGTTTCCAAGATAGAGCTAGGTGTTACATCAAATTTCCTCCTGAAGCAACCAAAGAAGAAAATAAGAACAGATTTGAAGTAGCAAGCAATGTAATTTTTTATGAATATTTTTCTAGTTTCCTTGACCAAATGAGGTACCATACAAGCCGTATAATTTCTACCAAGTAGAATTTAAATTATTTTTCTATTTGCCTAGCCAAACAAGTTATACAACTTGCAAAGTAGGAGATACTGGCATATTTTTTTATTTTTCTAAAATTCCATGCTAGTTGTACAAATTGTAGTATAAGTTCATTCTGGTAATTATTTTTTTTATTTTTTATGCACAAGGGAATCATAGAAGGCCATGGGAACCTCTCAAAGTTCATTTTTTCTAATTTTTTAAAATTCTCCTTAGCCATACCAAATCGTATGGCCTAGCATTGCTCAGCTTTGGGTAAAATTTTTCAAAAAAACTTTAGTTTTTCCTCGCTCATCAATTTTTACAGTCCATTCCATGAGTACATTTGGAAAAAATTTCAAAAGACTTTGATTTTTTCCTTTACTACTAAATTATACTACTTATTTTTTCAATAGTTTGAGCATTAAAATTGTAATTTATCCCTCTACACCCAATCATATGACCGTCATATGATCAGTCATGTGCATAGGTAGGAGAGGAAGAAAATAATAATAAAAGAGGCAGAGTTAAATAAATAATAATAATAATTGATAAGTGAACAAAATAAGTGAAAATTTACTGAGTGGAGAAAAATAAAATAAAATAAAAATTGAGGGGAAAAGCTAAAAAAGGAAGAAAATGAATGAGTAGAATTTGGCATAAATAATTATTATTTTATGAATTTTGTCAATCTTCAAATTACATGTTTTTAACTTGGTGATTTTTTGGATTTGAGGAGGACATTAAAAATATTGACAAGATTTTTTGGTATTTTTTTGTTTTTCCCTAATTGGTAAAAACTGGGGATAAAATTGCACAGTGATGAGATTCCTTTAGAAAATGTTGAGTGCTTATTTTTTTAAAAAAAATTGTAAGATTTTTTAAAATTTTATAAATTTAAAAGAATCATGGGGAATGAGGAAATAAATTAAAATTTTAAAAAGAAACTATTTTTATAATTTTTTCCATTCATTTCCATCGGCCAAAAAAGTTCATAATAAGCTACATACATAAAGTTTCTATAGGTGCAGTTAAAAATAGATAATTTGGTCAAAAGGAAATTCATATAGGAAGTATTCACAATATGTTGGAGTAATTTACACAATCTCCTTGTGACTATATACTTCAATTAGCATTTCTATCATTTCTTGCAAATAAGAAGATTTTCCAAAAATTTTCAAATTTGTCAATTTTATTGTCAAATTGATGTCTTTGTCTCATCCTCCAGAAAAAGAGATTCCAAGTAAAGGAAAAAAAATCATGAACTACAAATATAAATGTGTGATACATCCTTCACCACTAGAATGTGTAAATACCATTACTTTAAGCGTGACACATCCTTCACCACTAGAGTCCAATGTTTAAAATATCACTAACACTGATCTAGGCGACATCAACTTAGATGATTTTTGGGAAAGAATGATTGCAGTATATAAGATGGATTTTAGACAAAGTATTTGTGATAGTAGATTGACATAGGAGGAAGCATTCCCAATGTCATTAAATTCCCCTAAGTTAGTTTTGATTATGAAAAATAATGAAACTCAAATACATGATAGGTAAGAGATCCCTCGGGGGGTTGGCAGTGAGTTTTGCTATCAAAAAAAATGACAACATTTTTCACCTTCTAGATCATGAAGCCTTTGTGTAATTAAACCCTGAGTCCTCCCAAAGCTTATAGGATGGAAATGTTATAATATGTTTTAAATAAGTTAATAAATCCTGGTTGACTAAGCCAAAAATATTCCTCCACTTAGATTCTAAAAATCTTACAAGATTAGGTTTCAAAAATGAGATAAGTGACATGATCACATTGTTGCACGAGATAGTGGGAAATTAAATGGAAAATCATTTTTAGGCATAGATGTATAGATTCATCTAGATCATCTTTATAAAAACTCGATATATCAATTGGGGGAGTTGAACAATGATGTATTTCATAAGAAGCTCATGGAGGTAAAAGACATGTCAAAATGTTATATGACTTATATCATGTTTATGTTGTAGTAGGTCAAAATTATTTTGACTGATTTCATATAGTGGGTGATTTAGGAATAGCGATGGTGTATGACTTTTATCCCCAAATATCATTGAATTAAAATGTTCATCACTTCAAAAGAGTAAATGATTGTTTTGTTCATTTCATCACTTAGTTATTTTAAAAAGAACTCTTCAACACAAGAATATCAGTTACAACCACTACAAAAATAACAAGGTGGGGAGCTTGGTTCATATAGTTCTCAACATTAAATTATTTGAGAATCTATCATTGTGAGGTTGTTATGTACATTCTCCCATGATATTTTAGTATTAAATGGACATTGATAGAATTGGTGAGATAAATTATTGAAACACACAAGTTCCTGATAAGTTGATATAAAATAGGGATAAAGTTTTGAATCTCTATTGGTATGTATACTTGTGCTTCACTAGTGAAGGTCAAGAAAAATTAATTAATACATGTATCACTATAGCCTTAGGACAATTGAAAGCATGTTTTCATTTGACAATAAGGTCATAATTTAACACAATCTTGGATCTTCACTTTAACATGTTCAACATTTTAAAGATTATTGGATGGAATTTTATGATGAGAAAGTTGTGACAATCAGAGACTATTCACAATTTATCATGAGACAAATAATCAAATTTATCATAATGAATGTGTTGAAATAGTTAGTAGATGATGAGGTCACATTAGACCCCATCTTTGAAAAACAAGGCATTATAATAAAACCCCTTGCCCATATTACATTGGGATAAAAGGGAATTTACTTCTCTCAAAAATAGGATAAGAGTTATACTTGATAGAACTCTCAGATGGTTGAAAGGAAAGGGGGTTAATGTTGTGAATTTTGACATACCTACACCTCTAAGGGAATGTAACTTTAGTAGCTTATACATAGAACAAGATGAGCCAAAAAAATACAAATGAATCAGGCCCTAGTGGATAACCTCACATGATAGAACAGGCATGTGAACCTAAAAATAATAAACAATATATTCAAGAAAGGAAGACTATCAAACTAAAAATAAAAATGTTTGGTGAAAATGTTTCTTATTCTCCTACAATTTTAGTTCCTCAAGATTTTTTAGTTGATATCTTTTGATTCTCTCAAGAACTAGTAGAGAATATAACTTAACAATTCTTCACTTTAGATGATAAAATGTTTATTTTTTGGTATATTTTTCCATTAAAAGAGGTTATTTATATCTCTTCATTTTATTTATAAAATCCTAAGTTACCCACTCCTCCTTCTCCAAGAATTCCTTTAGATACAATCAATACATAAGAGAAAATTGACACATCTTTTCAAGGTGCCCCAATTGAGAAAACACCTTATCCAACTATCGCCATGTGCATTCCACCTATTTCAACTTTTATCCCATTGCCTTCCTCAAGCATGATAGCTTCATTTTGGTTGTATATAGTAGTGAACATAACAATAAAAATTATTGAACCTAAAGAGATAGATTTTGGAACCTTAACAGCTTCTTTCTCAAAGAGGCCAAAGAAATTGAGGATAGTTTCACAAATAGTGATAGATGGAAAGGGAGAAAAGTATACAAAAAATTGTGTATTACCTTAGTTGAAATGGATAAGTCAAAAATCAAGGTTAAAAACTACAAGGTATGTAGGGTTCATTTGGGAAAATCAACTAGAGAAAGGATGAAAGGTGATGTTTAGTTGGTGATTGGCACCATCTTTGAAAAAATAGACAAATACAAAGTGATGAAAGATGAACTAAAAGAGAACGTGTAAAAATTGAACTCAATAATACATATATTGATTAGGATAATTCAACCATCTATCACTTCATTGAGTCTTCATGCTGAGATACTAGAACAAGTAATAGAGGTAGGCCAAATGGGTAATGTAGTGAAAAACTAGATTTAAAAAATTATTGATTAAGGTGCCCCAATAAATCTCACCATAGTGACTATGTTTTATGAAATTAAATCACAATATGAACAATTAGTAACAAAGGAAAATGGATACACTCAAGTGAAACAAAATTGGGAGGAATTTATTCCTTGGTTGGTCAAATTCTTGAAATTTCCTTCTATTGATCTTGTTGAAAAAGGGGTAATCAATAAACATGAAATTTTCTATCAAATTGAATTTATTTGGGCCACAAAATTTAGAATATATTACCTTCAAGAGTTTTTTTATAAATTCAATTATGTAAGGTCACTTGGAAGTGACATCATGATGAAAATCAACACTGAAGTCAAGAAGTTGGATTATAATTTTGTCAATGACAAGGATCAAGAGGGAAATCTAATTTTATCAAAAGGGAAATATAATTTTAATTGAGACCATAATTAGAGAATTCAAAGATAAAATTTAGGACATTCCCAATCCTACATCTTGTTAGGATTGTGGAGCTAAAAGCTTCACTGATGCAAACAGGAGAGGAGGTTGCTGAAGATTGCAGAGAAGTTGGGGTCGGTCTGATCAGCCGACGTCGGCAGGATAGCAAAGGGAAGCAACCGACATCGGTCATATATCGGCCGACGTCGGTCACCTCTAGGCAGACAGGGACCGACGTCGGTTGCCTGTGTGGTTCGACTGCGAGCTATTTACGGCCAGTTAGCTAACGAACCAAGTGTTTGCATGATGAGTGCTAATTTTAGACTCATAGCTGCAGATCTAATTATTGTAATTAGATGTCTAATTATTGTTTGGATGAGATCTATATAATAGACTCATGGTTGTATTGGAAAAGTGTGCTAGGGAGTAAGAGAGCATAATTATAAGCTCCTTCTGTGTGTGAGGTAGAGCAATGGTGCGTTCCTCCTAGTGCCACAGTACCAGGCTTGTTGGTGCTAGATTGGAGAGCCAGCTGGGTTCTTCAAGAGTGTAGGATCTTGGTCACAGTTGCATGGCCTATATAGGAGATCTACATGGTAAGTAAGATCGTTGATCTGCAGGTGTATGTGTATGCAAGGTCGAGGTTCACAGGTGAATAGAACCATTGTTTGATTTGCAGGTGTGCAAGGTCATACAGACAGCAACACAACAGGGAGCAGTATCAGGCAGGATCTACTTGGAGTACAGGTGTGTACTCGGATAGAGCAAGAGAGGAAGGCAAGGAAGTTCCTTCCATAAGTATGGTCTGTTGAATTGCAGGTTGTTGCAGATTCATGGGAGATCTACTTGAAGTACCTTGAGTACTTGTGGAGCACGTGGAGTGCTTGTGGAGTGCGTGGAGCACTTGTGTTATGCGTGGAGCATGGGAGGTGAACACCAACTCTGTATTTGAGTTGGGTGTTGGGACCGGTGAGAGGGAGAGCTTTGGGGAGAAGAATTACTGTTCACTTGAGGTGTGGGAAACCTCTGTAAGGTGGTGGAGAAGAAGTGGCATCTTCTTTATTGTATTCTTTTCTGTATAAAGTGTTAATACAAGTTGTGTATTGTCTCTCATATGCTATGTTATTCTGAATTCTAGTTACTTGGTGAATCTGGTTATTTCCGCATATTAAGTTGCTTGAAGTTTGGTAATCAATTGTATGTTTCCGGTTTTGCATCCTGACAAGTGGGATCAGAGCATGTTTGTTGTTCTAGATTCCTGACAAGTGGTATCAGAGCTAAGGTTGCAGGAAGCAGGTTGTGTTTTGATTACAGGGCACTCTCAGGGGTTTCTGATTGAGTGGGAGTAGAGCAACGACAGATCAAAGTAAGCTAAGAATGGAGGAGTTGAAAAGCACAGACGGTTACTCACGGTCTGATGGAAAGAAAGAGCAGGTAAAAGAAGATTGTTGGTTGGTAACAGATCAGCATGAAGAAACTGAAGATATAGATGTTGCAGGTGTTATTGCATAGGATGTGTTTGCAGGTTTCTTGGATAAAGTTGAATCTTGGATAAAAGATTCGGTTGCCTCTTTCCATGTAGCCCCAGATAGAGGAGCTGGTAAGCCTTGCCAAAGAATTGGCAAAGGGGAAGTGAAGCTGAAATTGCAGGCGGCCAACACACAGGTGTTGATGAAGGTCATGCAGGTCCCAGGTTTGGAGATATGGCTAATTTCTTCAGAAAGATTGGGTGATGAGAGATGCACAAGAACTCTCACAGCGGTAGCACTTGAATTAGCTGGTGGTAAGAAAACAGGTATTCTTTATCTACTTGTTTATATTATTGATTCTTCTTCTGTTGCGGAGACGTGGCTTCGTAGGCTTGGTCACATGAGCAGGAAGGAGATGCATGTTCTTAAGCGGAAGACAGATATATTTGACAGGCTTAAGAACTAGAAAGCCTTGGTGTTCTTGGAGGAGATGGCGGACAGAGTTCAGTGGATGAGGCTGGATACATCTGAGCAGGGCAGTTTGGACATGGGTTTTGATCTAAAGGAGCTCGCGGATAAAAAGTCATCACTCACAGGCGAACACAGACACCGATGTCGATCAGGAGGAACCGGCATCGAATAGACAGGTGCCGATGTCGGTCATGTGCAGACTGAAGCCGGTGATGTCAGACAGGATAAGACCGGCGTCGGTCATGAGACCGACGTCGGCAGTATGTAAGACCGATGTCGGTCAGGAGGACCGACATCGGCAGCAGGGACACCAGCGCTGGCAGGTTGGTAGTCAGGTACAGACGCATGGAACCGACGTCGGTCGGATGCAGACTGTGGAGTGACCGAGGTCGGTCACTGTAACGAATTTTGGGTGGACAGCATGTTGTCAAGGAGTCTCAAACACCCATACGGAGGACTGAAGGCGTAAGTAGGCCCTCAAATTCGTGTTCCTCTTCTTCATACTTGTTGCTGATTATATAGCAGGAAGGATCCAGGAAACAGGTGTGAGCTTGGCATGAATGAGGATGTGATTCCTTGGAGCAGAACCAGACGGGAGTCTTGGTAGGTTTGCCAGCTGGATGAAAGCACAGAGACGAATGGATTCCTTAGTAGAAGAATAGAGAGAACGGATACGTGAGACGGAAGACCAGGCATATGGTCTTGAGGTAGCTACAGGACAGTGGTACAAGTTTTGACAGGTGGAGGACGAAGCATGGCTTCAGTCAGTGTCGGGTAACTACTGTGGTTTGACTTACCAGGGGGATGATGATTGCAACATCATTCTGTTGCTGTATGTGGATAGTATGCTAGCTAGCAGGGGTGTACATACAGGGTTTTGCTGAGCTAAGGGTAAGATTAGTTTAGTGGCATGTCAGGAGGAGTTTGGAGCAGCGGAATTCTTTGACTTGGGAGGCATGGAGATCACAGGGTGATTTTGTCTCGAGTGGGAGCTGATGTGAATCAGGTGTTGGCGAGGTTCGGGATACAGAACCGGAGCACACTAAGGGCTGGACAGGTACAATGTCCGAAATCACATGAGGTCTGGTATAGACCTGAATATTCCCATGCAGTGGGAGCTGTCAGAGTTAGGAGCCAATTCGGGGAAGTGGGTTCTCAGGTTTTCTAAGAGGGACCGGCAGCAGGTGTTGCTATGCAGGGTCAGGACTTCACTACAGGTGTTGTAGGTTCGGATGTGGCAGGGTACTCGGATGACAGGGGGTACATCACAGGTTGTGTGGTGTGTTGTCTTCAGGTGGGAGCTTGAAGAGGGATACAAACCAGGAAACAGATTAGACAGAGTACAGGTACAGGTACAGTGCAGCTGTTTATCTCCAAGTGAGAGATTGTTAGGATTGTGGAGCTAAAAGCTTCACTGATGTAAACAGGAGAGGAGGTTGCTGAAGATTGCAGAGAAGTTGGGGTCGGTCTGATCAGCCGACGTCGGTAGGATAGCAAAGGGAAGCAACCGACGTCGGTCATATATCAGCCGACGTTGGTCACCTCTAGGCAGACAGGGACCGACGTCGGTCGCCTGTGTGGTTCGACTGCGAGCTATTTACGGCCAGTTAGCTAACGAACCAAGTGTTTGCATGATGAGTGCTAATTTTAGACTCATACCTGCGGATCTAATTATTGTAATTAGATGTCTAATTATTGTTTGGATGAGATCTATATAATAGACTCATGGTTGTATTGGAAAAGTGTGCTAGGGAGTAAGAGAGCATAATTATAAGCTCCTTCTGTGTGTGAGGTAGAGCAATGGTGCGTTCCTCCTAGTGCCACAGTACCAGGCTTGTTGGTGTTGGATTGGAGAGCCAGCTGGGTTCTTCAAGAGTGTAGGATCTTGGTCACAGTTGCATGGCCTATATAGGAGATCTACATGGTAAGTAAGATCGTTGATCTGCAGGTGTATGTGTATGCAAGGTCGAGGTTCACAGGTGAATAGAACCATTGTTTGATTTGCAGGTGTGCAAGGTCATACAGACAACAACACAACAGGGAGCAGTATCAGGCAGGATCTACTTGGAGTACAGGTGTGTACTCGGATAGAGCAAGAGAGGAAGGCAAGGAAGTTCCTTCCATAAGTATGGTCTGTTGAATTGCAGGTTGTTGCAGATTCATGGGAGATCTACTTGAAGTACCTTGAGTACTTGTGGAGCACGTGGAGTGCTTGTGGAGTGCGTGGAGCACTTGTGTTATGCGTGGAGCATGGGAGGTGAACACCAACTCTGTATTTGAGTTGGGTGTTGGGACCGGTGAGAGGGAGAGCTTTGGGGAGAAGAATTACTGTTCACTTGAGGTGTGGGAAACCTCTGTAAGGTGGTGGAGAAGAAGTGGCATCTTCTTTATTGTATTCTTTTCTGTATAAAGTGTTAATACAAGTTGTGTATTGTCTCTCATATGCTGTGTTATTCTGAATTCTAGTTACTTGGTGAATCTGGTTATTTCCGCATATTAAGTTGCTTGAAGTTTGGTAATCAATTGTATGTTTCCGGTTTTGCATCCTGACAAGTGGGATCAGAGCATGTTTGTTGTTCTAGATTCCTGACACATCTACATTTGGTTATGAATAACTTCATTAGTTGTCCAAATGCTAAGTGAATGTGGATAACTTGGATATGAAAATAAATAGTCTCTGAGTCAAGCTTTAGGAAATGAAAGAGTTAGACTACTCAATAAACATTACCTTCAAGTACTCATATGGACTAGATGAAGACTTGATTAGGGTAATTCTTCAAATATTTAAGGGCTTCTTAAAAAGGAAATAATTGTTAATACAACAATCAGAAGAATGAATAATTTCTTTCAATGTTTCTACATTTTCTTCACTTATTTCTTTGTACCTAACTTGTGTTGTTACATTTTATTTCCCCTTGTAAATGTTCATTATAATTCTAAAAATTATTTATATTTTTTCCAACTTGTTTTTTCATGTTTTTCAATTTGATTACATGCTTTCGATAGTAGTGAAAAAATTCCAATTATTTTCTCAAGTGGTGTTAATTGCCTAAAAATCTTTTACACCATTTCAAGTTGTAATTTTTCATTGGTTTTTAGCAATTCTGTAAAAAGGCAAATTATGTGGCTTTGAACCATAACCATCCATTGTAGCATATAAATACAAGTTAGGGATTCATAATAAGGGTTAAAATAGATATAAATTTACTAAAGCATTATAAAATGAGACCAATATTTCTAATCTTTAGAATCAATATCAAAAAGGTGTTTCTAAACTTTGCATTAGTGATATATTTTGAATTATGTCTTTTGATTAATTCATCATATTTGATTTTCATTTCCTTTGTTATAAATTTTAAACTATTGATAATAGGAAATTAAATTAATTTTTTTTTAATCTATTGTTGTAATTTACATTTCCAACACATGCAAAAGTCTTGGTGGGAATAGAAGCATGTTCTTAGTTATTTCTATTAGAAAATATAGAATGTTATTAGTTTATGTTATCAAATATGAATAGTTTTTTGGTGTATGTTTCATATCCCCAAGGATATGATTATTTATTTTCAACCCATTGAATGAGAGAGATTTTCCCCTTTTAAAAATTAAAATTTTCTCTCAACACTTTCATCTAGTCTCAGTTTCTAAATTGACAAGTTTATTGCTTAAAGCCTCTCCCTTTTATCTCTCTCTCTCTCTCTCTCTCTCTATATATATATATATATGTATGTATGTATGTATGTATGTATGTATGTATGTATGTATGTATGTATGTATGTATGTATGTATGTATGAATGTATCTGTGTGTGTGTGTGTATATATATATATATATATATATATTCCATTTCAGAAACTCCTTTTTATAATTTTAGGTTAAAATTACTACCCCATGATTTGAATTCATTTGTTTGTAAATATTACCCACTTTCCTATTTTGCCTTTAAATAAAGGTAGCTCTACCTACTAATAAGAGAGGGAGTTTATTCCCCATGAGGTTGATTCAAAATCACTAATTTATCCTCATACAAAAATTCATGCCAATATTTTTTGACACCCACCATGGGGCATGATTTTAAAACTTTCATCCCACCTATATTTTATCGGTCCACATGAATATGCCATCATCCCAAGGACCACTCCAATAACATGATTTAGACTTGAAACAATCTACTCAGTTAGATATTGTGCTAAACTTGAAAAAAAATATTTTAAGATTCTGATGAAACATATACAACTTAGTTTCAAGTATCTTAACTATCCTTAATCAAGAATTATAATGTTATGAAATGGTAGAAAGAATCTATGCATTAAGGGAAGCTATTACAATTCATCTATCAGCCCATAATTAGTAAACTCACATATGACCATTTTAATTCTTCAAAATCCAAATCATCAACATAGTTTGAAATAGGATGAAGCTTCAAAGGAATATTTAGTTTCAAGATTTTGATTTTTTTCTTTTGAAAAAAGAATAAGAAACATTCAATTTGATATCCTTAGGTCAAATCTATATCTAAAATAAATGCATGCTACCATTGCCCAGATAAAGTTTGAGATTGCCTCAAGAAGATAAGTGAGGAGATAGACATAAAGAGAAGTTAATATAACTAATCAAAGAATTTTTACAGCTAGATTTTCTTCTCATGCCAATTTAGGCACCTCAAGCTCTATTTATTCAACCTAACCTTGATTGGATAACAAAAAATAAAGAAGATATTTCATCAAATTTGAGAACTTTTGCTTGGGATAATAGAATGAGTTCTACACATTTTCATAGAGAAGTTGGAATCTTAGAAGAAAAATAAGATCAAGTAGTTTTATCATAGAGTGTAGAAGAATTAGCTGCACATAAAATACAATAAATAAGGCTAGGTTGGATAGCTCTTAAACTTTAACATGTTCCTTAACACTAATAACTTTCTTCCAAACTGGTAGAAAAGAGATTTACTAGAGCTAGTAAGTCAAAAGGTGAGGTTGAACCTTTTTATTAGTTATAAGAACATTTTAGCTTCAAGTTAAGTCCTAAACATCAAATAAAGATCAAAATAACAACTATTATTCTATTGACCTCGAAGGAAAATAATCAACTTAAAAGAGGAACTTTGACAAGTCAAGCTCTTATCTTATTAGGAACCATTATTCCCTTATAAGAAAATTTTCAAGCTATGACATTATCATTGGGAAATGTCATTGGTTGATTATATCTTGGATAATTACATGACCTTAGAAAAGGGTCAAGAAAGAACTTTTTAAGGTTTCATGCATATGTAAAACAACACCTAGATGAACACCTTGTATCTTTTAATTTTATATGTGGAATTTTAGGAATCGAGCATGAAGATGTTAACATTAGGTTATTTATAGAAATGTTATATGATGGGGCTACAAAATATTTTTACCATCTCACTCTAGTATCTATTACTAACTAAAATACCATGAAAACTAAATTTGAGAATATATTTAAATCAGCTAAAGATGGCCATGCTTTACTTATTTAGCTTACACAAATGGAAAAAAAGGTCTATGAGCCAATGAGAGATTTTGTCACCAAATTCAATAGGTTGCTAAGTAAGATACCAACTACTGTGTGACCTATAAACAAAAATAAAAAATTCTTCTTTATCAACTTTTTAGTTAGCTAAAGTAGGCTATCAATTGAGAAGAGCTAGGGTAGCAGATTTGAAAGCATCCTAAGAATTAGATATTGACATTGAAGGTGACATGATAATGTTTGAAAAACTCAAAAAATAACCTTTAAATAATAAGGCTTAAATTTTAGGACAATATTAAATAGAAAAAATCTTGTAGAAAATGGCTAATGATATAATAACACTCAAAAAGTAAATACCTCAAAAGGAGTTACATCTCCATACTAAGATATTGCAACAAGGAACTATGTTTCCTTTTAAAGATATGATCCTAGACTGCAAGCTCTTCAACTAAAACTCACATTTGATGCTCATCCTCTAAAAAAACCAATGCACTAGTGAAATCATTCTTAGAAACTACAAAAATATTTGGATATGAATAAGTTGAAGAATAAAATGAATTAAAAAATATAAAACTTCAAGTATTTGAAATTTAAGAACTTGTTGGTCACTCTATAAACACGTTCCTAGAATATAATTCAAATGAATATGACTATGAAGAGAGTATTTTGAATATGAATAGTCAATCCTTTGCATTTTTCACTATAACTAAGAATTAAAAAAGTAGTCCAGTGATTCATAGGAGGAAACTCCAAAGGTTATCCTCCCATGAGAAACTACCCCACTAATACAAATAAAGGGAAAACAACTAGTGATTGGTATTTCATCTATCAATGTTTCTCAACCTGTTGAGATCTCTTCTAGCCATTTACCTACTTTTGATGTAATTGATCATGTCAACAAAACTAATATTTAGATATAAAAATTTTAATACTTGAGAGCATATCTAGAGTATTTAGATAGGTTAGTTGATTTCATCAAAGGCAAAAATATTAATTCTAAAAATGTTAATTTTAAAGTAATCTTAACTAATCATGTTGCTTCCAATCAAGTCAAATTTATGGCTACAACCACATCCAAATGTAATAAAGTAGATCCTTTCAACATTTCCCTTTTCCTCAAGGGATGAAAAGTCAGTAATTGTATTATTAACATAAGAGCCTCAGATAATGTCATGCCTACCAAAGTTGCTCATGTTCTTTTCCTAACCTATACTAAGACCTTTGGGCATCATAATTCCATAGAGGAAAAATAAGTTCCTCTCAAAGGATAGATTAAGGATGCATAAGTAGATTCAATATATTTTCCCAGAAGTGAGTCAAAATCAATATTTTGGTCTCATATTTTTTAGTAACTTATGACGTTGTTTTGGGTAGAAATTTTTACAAAGAATTGGGAGGAAAAATACAACTAGATTTATTACATGCCGATTTTGGTCAACAGAGTCAAATAAATTTTAGAAGTTGAATTGAAAATGAAATACAATGTCCAAAAGATTTATGATCCCAGAGCTAATATTTTGTATGAAGATGTAGGAATGGGTAACTATCTTCTAATGACAAAAAAAAGATATATAATTATTATAAATCATGAAATCATATCTAAATGAAGTTTGGACAATGGAGTTTGATGGTAGTTTTTCATTAATAGGTTTAGGTGCAGGAGTAATCTTGATATCTCCATCTAAGTAACTTTTTCCTTTTTACTTTAAGTTGTAGTTTGATTGTACCAATAATATAGTTGAATACAAGGAACTTTTATAGAGTTTGCAGTCAACAAAATAGATGGGAATCAAGAATTTAAATGGTTTGGGTGATGTTGAACTCATCATGAAATATTTAAAAGGTCAATACTAGGTGAAAAACAATTGCCTAAGACATTATTTGAATAAATTATGGGGTAACATTGAACTCTTTGATGCTTTTTATATCAATATAATTCTTCAAGAACATAACTCTAAATCTGATGATTTGGTAGTATCAATTTCTTTGATGATTACCCATATAGATATTAATATATAAAAATAGATGATTGAACTAATAAATAGAACAAGCATCCCAGACAATGCAAATAATTGGTAAGTTTTTAATGACAATCAACAAATCATCTCTTTCCTTGAGAAAGCAAACATTTTCAAAAAAATTTACTTTGAAGGTAGTGATTCCTTATATAGAGAATCTTTAGTTCACATATCAAAATAGTTAATTACAAATGTACATGATTAAGAAAGTGTTATCAAGTTGAAAGGAAACAAAATTCCTAAAGGTTTAGTCTCTTTAGAAAAATTGATCGATAAACATGATAGATTTGTAAAATGTAAAATGTAAAAAAAAAATATTGATTATGTTAACTATGAAAAAGTAAACATTGGTTCAAAAGAACATCCTAAGTTCATAAATATTGGAAAATATTGCTCACCTGAAGAAAAATGGAAGATTTTTAGCCTTCTCTATAAGTATATTGGTATACACACATATTCATACATAGACCTTAAGTCTTTTCATCCCAAATAAATACAACACATAGTTCCTATAAAGATTGATACAAAACCTTTCAGATATAAATTTAGACAATACAATCCTGAAATCATAGGAACAATTCTTGTTGAAGTACAAAAGATGCTTGATGCTCACATTATTTTCGCTATCCACCATTCAACTTAGGTAGCTAATATAGTATTATTTTGTAAGAATGGTGAGATCAGAATGTGTATTGATTTTAAGAATATCAACCAAGCATCCCTCAAAGATAATTATCCACTTCCCATCATGGACCAAGTTTTCTAAGTGGTAACAGGTGCTGAAATGATTTCAATGCTTGATGGTTTCTCAGGATATAACCAAATTTAGGTTAATAGAGAAGATCAACATAAAATGGATTTCACAACACCTTAGGACACCTTTGAATACAAATGATTGATATTAAAATTTATTAATTTAGCATATAATTTTTAGAGGGCAATGGATTTAGCGTTCAAATAATTTAAAAATGAAATCATTGTGGTGTATCTAGATGATCGTACAGTTTTCTCAAAAAAGAAAAAATATCACTATGTGAATTTAAAGAGATTTTCTGAAAAGTGTCATTTATATGGAATTTATCTCAACCCTAAGAAATTCATGTTAGGATTGACTAAAGGTAAAATCCTAGGTCATATTATTTCAAAGGAAAGAATAATGGTTGATCTAGAAAGGTTTCAGGCAATCTAAAAACTTTCTTTGCCTACCAGTAAACCCAAAGTGCATTCCTTCTTTAAAAAAGTCAACTTTTTGAGAAGATTAGTTTATAATTTTTTTGAAGAAATCAAAAATATTGTAGACATGATGAAATTAAAACCTTCTCTCAATTGGAATAATGAAGGTAAAGAGGTATTTGAAAAGATAAATATTGCTATTGTTGATGCTCCAACATTGGTATGTCTTGATTTTAAGAAAGAATTCAAAATTTATTACTATAATTCAGAGCATACACTCATAGAAATATTGATTTAGAAAAACAATAAGGGTATTGAATCACTAATTTCCTTCATGAGTTATAATCTTAAAGATTATGAGTTGAAATATTATCCTAAGGAAAAGCACAGTTATGGAATCATGAAAGCAATCAAACAATTCAGGTATTACATATTGTATTCACATTCTATGGTAATGGTACCAAGTATAGTAGTAAAATATATTCTAAATCAATAAGAACCTAGTTCTAAAAAAGGGAATTGGTTAACTAAAGTACAATAATTTTATATAGAAATAAAACCTACAAAATTGGTTTGAGGAAAGGGACTATGTCAACTCATCACAGAACAAAGAGATATTCAATCAAAATCTTTGATAGTTTTAGGTGAACAAGTTGATCAAAATCTTCCTTTGGTTTTGTTTGTTGATTATACTAATAAATGGTTTTCCAACATTATTTTCCACCTAACGTATAGACAATGTCCTTCACACTTATCTAATAAACAATGTAGAATAATAAAAAATAGGCTAATAAGTATGTCATATGGGATGACACTCTTTTTAAGAAAAGCATTGATGGATTTTTCTTAAGGTGCATCGATAAGGAACAATAGAAAAAATTTACAATATTTTCATGATTAGGGTTGTGGAGGGAACTATTCTACTAGGATAATAGCATATAAAATTATCAGAGCCCATTATTATTAGACAACTTTTTTCATAGATTCATACAAATGGGTGAGAAAGTATGAGGCATGTCAGCAATTTGTAGGCAAACCCCAGTTAGCAGTGCTTCTTCTTTAACTAGTAATAGTTGAAGAACCTTTTCAGCAATGGAGAATGGATTTCATTGGAACTCTACACCCTCATTTGAGTGTAGTTCATATTCACATTCTCACAGTAATAGATTACTTCACTAAGTGGGTAGAAGCAACTCTTGTAAAAAACATAACTTTTAAAGTCATTTACAACTTCATGAAGGAAAATATCTTGTTACAATATGAAACCCCACATAAAATTGTTATAGATAATGCATCTAACTTTTATTCTTTAAAGATGATTACATTTTTCAATGGATATGGCATTTATCTATCTCATTATTTAAACTATCATCCATAAGGTAATGGTTAGGATGAATCAAAAAATAAAAATCTATTTATAATCATGCTGAAGGTAGTAGTTGAGAATTAAAAACATTGGCATAAAAAAGTATATTATGCTCTTTGGGAAAATAGTATAAATCCAAAAAAGACTATTGGTATGTCTCCATTCTAATTGTTATATGGAATAGATGTTGTGGTTTCCATAACTATTGAGTTACCTACAATACAATTGTCTAGATCAATTGCAAATCTAAATTTTGAAAGCTCATTGGATAAAATAATATTCTATTTATACAAACTAGAATAAAAAAGGATACAAGTGGTTGATAGGATCATGGAACATTAGGGTCATGTCAAAGTTATCTTTGATAAAAATGCTAAGAAAAGAAAATTACAAATAGGAGATTCGGTTATACTTTGGGATAGTTATAGAGAACCAAAAGGGAGTCATGGGAAGTTTTATTCACTTTGGATGGGCCCATTCAAGATCAGGCACTTTTACAGTAACAACACTTTTTACCTAGTGTATCGTGATGGAACTCATTTCTGACTACCCTTCAACAAGCAATATTTGAAACACTATTTCTAGTAAGAACCAAGTGTCCCTATTTTGTAAATATGTAAATATAGTTTTGAATGTGTTTATTTCTTGATCTTTCTTTTGGTGTGCATGTTATTTTTCAATAAAGGCAACACTCTATCTTTTACCTCTCCTTTGTGTTTTGGTCTTCTTGAATGTACATTTTTGTTGTCACAATATCCATCTAGGAACATCATGGGAGATCACAAGTTTTGCAAGAGTGATGAATTGAATAGGGTTTTTATGGATCTCTTTAAGGGAATAAAGGATATAGCTTAGTAGCACATGTTCATTTATTATATGATTGAGATGGGTAAACTAACTATCAGTTGATCAAATCTGGATAAACATTTTTGATTAATAAAACTTATCTCTTGACATTTTAGTTTGTGTAAAAACACATAACTAAAAATTCCCTTGCATACACTATCCTTTTGGATATATGAAATCACCTATTAGGCTAAGTACCTAACCCTCACATACACAGTATTTTGACATGTGAAAGCTTTTTGATGGCTTGAGGACCCATCCCTTTCTCAAAGATTATAACTTAGAAATTTTTTCAAATCCATCAAATTTGTTGTTGAAGAATCCATTTCCAAATGGATAAAGCACCAGCATACTAAATTAAAGAGTTCAAGTTCTTTTCATTTCTTTTAGTTTAAAATCCTAGTTGGAGTTAGTTGTTATAGATTTTAAAAATCATTAAAAAATGGCATAAAAAATAATTTTTAATAAAAAATAATTTTTAATAAAAAGCTAATTTTTTTTTGAATTTTTCCCAAAAACATCAAAATCTTTAAAAAAATAATTAATTACTCAAAAATTGATTAATTAAAAATTTTATTGCTTTTTCACTTTTTATCCCCAATTGTTTAAAACCATGTTTAAACCCTCTATGTAAAAAGCCACTAGCTTTCCGTATAATTTGCAAAAATCATTTCACTTTTTATGAGTTGTGTAAACAAACATTATTTTTTTATAACCTGTGTAAATTTGAAAAAAAAAATTGTCTCTATGTAATTTTAAAAATATTTTTCAACGTTGGTGCAATTTGTAAAATATTTTTTAGTTCTCATGCAAACTGTAAAACTATTTATCATTCCCATACAAATTGTGAAAAAGTTTTTGGTTTCTGTCAAATTTGTAAAAACATTTTAGAACTTCATGTAATTTGCAAAAATGTTTTGAATTTCCCTTTTCCATGCAACTCAATATTATATTTCCACAAGTCATGAAAATGCAAATTACATTTTTATAAGTGTTAATATAAACTTCCACTTTACAAATTGCATTTTTCCCATGTAAATTAGCATTGTAAATTGAAGTTTATTTTTAAGACTACATGCAAACTCATAAATGGGTTCCATAAATCGTGCAACTATCATTACTTCATTGGGTAGTTTTAAAAAAGAAGATTATCTTTCTTCCAAGTCTATCTTTTCAATTTGCATGTTTATTATGGAACATTTTAAACATTTTAAAAATAAATTTTCCACCTATGTTTTAGCCAGTGACTATCAGGAATAAATTTTCTCATGTTCACTGAAAGGAAGAAAATTGAAGAAAAATAAAATATACTTTTAGTGTGAGTTCACAGATAATTTCAAAAATCATTTCCAAGATAGAGCTAGGCATTACATTAAATTTCATCTTGAAGCACCTAAAGAAGAAAAAAAGAATAGATTTGAATTAGTAGATAGTACAAATTTTGATGAATATTTTTCTAGTTTCCTTGTCCAATGAGGTGTCATACAATTTATACCAAGTAGAATTCAATTTAGTTTGCTTTTTTCCCAACCAACCAAGTTATACTACACAGTAGGTGATCCTGGAAAAAAAATTATATTATTATAATGCCATACCATTCGTATGACCTATAGTATAAATTCATTATGGTGAAAAAAATTGATGTATTCTACACATAGGTGTCGTATCAAGCTGTATGACCCTCTCAGAGGTCATATATTTGATTAAAAAAATGTATATTCTCCTTAACCATACCAAGTTTTATGCCCTATCATTGGTCATATTTGGGTAAAAATTTTCCAAAATAAAATTATTTTCTCCTCTCATCAATTTGTATGGTCCATTTCAATGAGCAAATTTCATAAAGTTTTCAAAAAAAAATTGATTTTGTCCTTTACTATCAAATTATACAGCTTACTTTTTAAATAGTTTGAGAATTATGATTTTGATTTCTTTGCTATGCCCATCTATATGGTTGTGATATGGTAGGATATATGCCTAGGTAGGAGAGGAATAAAATAATAAAAAATAGGTTGAGTGAAACAAAAAATTAAAAAAATTGTTGAGTGGAAAAAATAAGTGAAAAGTTGCTAAGTGGAGAAAAATAAAATAATAAAAAGTTGAAGGAAAAATATAAAAAAGGAGGAGGAAAATGAATGAGTATATTTTGGCATAAATAATTATTATTTTTCCAATTTTGTAAATCTTCAAATTGCATGTTTTTGACTTGGTGTGTTTTCAACTTTGAGAAGGACATTGAAAAGGTTGGCAGGCTTTTCTAGTAAATTTTTGTTTTTCTCAAACTAGGAAAATTTGGGGATAGAATTACACAGTGGTGAGATTCTTTTAAAAAATGTTGAGTGGTTATTTTTAAAAAAATTAATATTTTTAACAATTTCTAAAATTTTAAAAAATCACAAGGAACATGGAAATAGATTAAAAATTAAAAAAATCAGAAATATTTTTATAATTTCTTCCATTCAATTTCATTGACCAAAAAAGTTTGTAATAATCTACACAAAGGAATTTTCTACAGGTGCATTTACAAACAAAGAATTTTTTCAAAAGGAAATTTATACATGGAGCATTAAAAATATGTTGGAGTAATTTGCACAATCATATTTCCATCATTTCTCATAACTATGGAGCTTTTCTAAAAATATTGAAATTTGTTAATTTTTATTGTCAAATTGATATCTTCCTCTCATACTCTATAAAAGGATATTCTGAGTAAAGGTAAAGAAATCATGGAATACCAATTTCAGGGTGTGACACTTCCTTCACCACTGGAGTCTAATGTTGGAATTATCACTAACACCAATCTAGGCCATATCAACTTAGATGATTTTTGGGAATGAATGAATGTAATATATAATATGTATTCTGGCCAAAGAAGTTGTGATAATGTATTGGCATAAGCCATAGCATTCCCAATATCATCATAGTCTCTTGAGTTAGTTTTGAGTGTGGCAAATAATTATAACTTAGAGACATTAGAAGTAAGAGATCCCCAAGGGGAGTTTGTAGTGATTTTTGCTCTTGAGAAAGTTGACAACATTTTTTTACTTCCAAATATTGAAGCCATTGTGTATCTAACCCCTGAGTCATCTCAAAGCTTTTGGGATGGTAATGTTATAGCATGTCCTAAAAAAGTCAATAAAGACTAGTTGACTAAGTGGAAACATTCCTCCATTCACCTTCCAAAAAATCTCACAAGATCATATTTTGAAAATGAGATAAGCGACATGATCACATTGATGTATAGGATAGTGAGATATTAAATGGAAATGAATTTTTATACATGGATGTATAGATTTATCTAGATCATCCTTAGAAATAAGTAATATCTCAATTAGGGGGATTTTATCAGTGATGCCATTCACAAGTAGGTCATGTAGGTAAAAGACACGTCAAAATTATATATGAATTTGTATCTTGTTTACATTATATTAATTTAAAATTATTTTTATGGATTGCATATAGTGGGCTATATAGGGAAAGTGATGGTGTATGACTTATATCCCCATTTAGCATTGAAGGAAAACAATTGTCACTTCAAAAAGGTAAACGTTTGTTTTTTTCATTTCTCATCTATTTTTTTTTAAAATAACTCTTCACCACAATAATATTAGTTATGGATGCTACATAAATGGCATGGTGGGGAGCTTGGTTCATATATCTCTCAACACTAAATTATTTGAGAATCAATGGTTGTGAAGTTCTCGATACATGATCCCATGATATGTCAATGAAAAATGGACATTAATGGAATTAGTGAGACAAATTTTTGAATCACACAAGTTCCTAACAAGCTGGTATAAAATAGGGATGAGGTTTTCAGTATATTAGAATGTATACTTTCACTCCACTAGTTAAGGCCAAGATAGTCGAGCAATGCATGTCTCAGTATAACCTTAGGACATTTGAAAGTAGGTTTTCATTTGAAAATAAGGTCCTGATTGAACACAATCTTGGATATTATCTTCATTATGTTCCAAATTTTAAAGACTATTGGATGGATTGTGATGCTAAGAAAGTAGTGAGAATCAGAGACTATTCATGGTTTACTATGAGATAAATAGTTAAATTTGGCATAATGAAAGTTCCAAAATAGTTAAATACTATCAATACATAAAATAAAATAGAAACATCTTTTAAAGGTGCCCCAATTGAGAAAACACCTTCTTTAAATGTATCTAGGCTCATTCCACCTATTTAAACTTCTATCCCATTTCTTTTCCAAAGCATGAAAACTTTAGTTTGGTTGTCTATAGTAGTGAAGAGAACAAGAAAAATTGTTGAACTTGAAGAGATAAATTTTGGAAACTTGACAGCTTCTTTCTTAAAGATTCCAAATAAAGTGATTATAGTTTCATGAATGGTGATGGATGAAAAGGGAGAAAAGTATGTAAAAGTGGATATTCCCACAATTGAAATAGATAATTTATAAAATCATGGTTGAATACTACTAGGTATCTTGGGTTCATTTAGTAAAATCAACTAGAGAAAGAATGAAAGGAGATCTTCAGTTGGTGATTGGCACCGTCTATTAAAAAATGGACAAAGATAAGGTGAAAAAAGATAAACTAAATGAGAAGGTGGAATAATTTAACTCAATAATACATATATCAATCAAGCCAATTCAACCATCTATTACTTTATTGAATCATCATGTTGAGATACTAGAAAAAGTAAGAGAGGTAGGCCAAATGGGTAATGTAGTGAAAGATTGCATTGAAAAAGTTACTGATCAAGGAGACTTAGTAATTCTCACTATAGTGATGATGTTCTTTGAAACCCAATCAAAATATGAATAGCTAACATCAAAGGAAAATGGATATTAATAGGAAAAATAAAATTGGGAGGAACTCATTCCTAGGTTGGTCAAATTATCAAAATTTCCTTATATTGATCTTGTTTAAAAATGGGTAATCAATAAAGATAAAATTGTCTATCATATTAAATTTCTTTGGGCCACCAAATTTAGAATTTGGTCCCTTAAAAAATGTGTTCATAAATTCAATGATGTAAGGTAAGTTCGAAGTGACACAATGATGGAAATCAACATCAAAGTCAATAATTTGGATTGTCATTTTGTCAATGACAAGGATCACAAGGGAAATATAATTTCATTTGAGAGCATAATCAAAGAATTAAAAGAGAGAATTTAGGACATTTCAAATACTACTACTACATTTGGTTATGAATAACTTCATCAATTGTCCAAATGCTAAGTGAATGTGGATAATTTATATATGAAAATAAATAGTCTCCAAGGCAAGCTTCATTATATCAAAGAGTTAGACTACTCAACAAACATTGCCTACAAGCATGCAGATGGACTAGATGAAGAATTGATTAGGGTAATTCTCTATAGGTTTTATGAATTCTTGAAAGAGAAATAATCATCAATATAACAACAAGAAGAATGAATAATTACTTTTAGTGTTTCTATATTCTCTTCTCTTGTTTATTTGTACCTAACTTGTGTTGTTACACTCTTTTTCCCCTTATAAATGTACATTGTAATTCTAAAAATTGTCTTTTTATTTTTCTATCTTGACTTATCAAGTTGTGCAAGTTGATGATGTGATTTTTATAAAACTGTAAAATCTCCAATTGTTTTTCAAGTGGTTCTAATTGCTTAAAAAAGATTTCACCATTTTAAGTTGTAATTTGTCATTGGTGTTTTAATAATTCTATAAAATAGGAAAAATAGGTGGTTTTGCACTATAACCCACCTAGTTTAGCCTATATATACAAGTTAGAGATTTGTAATAAGGGTTCTAAATAGATATAATTATGGCAAAGCATTTTTAAAGGAGATCAGTGTTTTTACTCTTCAGAATCAATATGAAAAAGGTGTTTCTAAACTTTGTGTTAGTGATATGTTTTGAATTATGTCTTTTGATTAACTCATCGAATCTGATTTTCATTGGAATAGGAAATTAAATAACAAAGTTTATCGTAGATTTGTAATTTACATTTCCAACACCTACAAAAATCTTGGTGGTAATAGATGCATTTTATTGGTTGTATTTGTTAGAAAATATAGAAGGTTATTAGTTTTTGTAATCAGAGTGAAATATTCTTTTGGTGTATGTTTCATATCCATAAGGATACAATTACATATTTTTAACCCATTCAATGAGAGATATTTTCCCCTTTCAAAAGTCAAAATTTTCTCTCAACACTTTTGTCTAGTCTTGGTTTCCAACTTGATGAGTTTGTTGATTAAAACCTCTCTCTATGTGTGTGTGTGTGTGTGTGTGTGTGTTCCCTTTTAAAAACTCATTTTCCTAATTTGAGGTTAAAATTACTACCCAATGATTTACCTTCCTTTATTTCTAAATATTTCCTACTTTATTATTTTGGATTTCAATAATGTTAGCTTTTCTTGATAATATGAGAGGGTATTTGTTCCCCATGTTATTCATGTAAAGTCACCAATTTATTCTCCTCACAAATTTTCATCCCAACAATGTTTGAATTAAAAGTGTTTGTAATTAATTTTAAAGTGTATTTTCTTGATTATCTTAAATCAAGGACTAATATATACTTTGTTGTTTAGAATTTTTTAGAGGTGATGGAGACTATATCACTTGATATATGTAGCATGGTTACCTTACTTATTGGATATATTGATAGTACATGACCACACATGCTTTGTCTAATTGGGTTTTTGTGGTATCATGTAGATGCATAGGATCCCTCTTAGTGTTGACTTATTTGTGATGTTTTTAAGATCATTAGAGTAACTAACCAACATTTTTTGATGGGAGGTGGATGGGGATATGATAGAGGTTGGTATTAATTTAGAGGACTTCCATGATTTTCTTGGAATTCCTATTTTAGGGACTCCTATGATTTATGATACTCTTGATATGTATCAAGAGAGATGAGCCTTAACACTATGGGTGATTGGTTCTGAGAGATATTTTGAGGGATTGTGTGTGTAATTGTTTCATTTTTATGTATATATTCTAGATATTTGGAAGGTATTTATATGCCTTTTGACATCATTTGTGTTTTATCATAAGTTATATGGGAAGGTTTCATTATATGTGGTCACCTTGTGTCAATAAAATTTGGAGCAATGTACTTTATATAACCTAGGATCAATGATTTGGGTATAATTAGTCCATGACATGTATGGCATTCTATCTCATGGACATAAGACTATATGTACCATTATTTTTCTATATACTTGGATCTATGAGAGATTTACTATGCATCAACTAGCTAGGTTGCCCCATGATGTCTATGATAGTGTACCTCATGTGTTTAGATGGGTATAGGACCATGTGATACATGATATAACATATACTTTATCACTATAGACTATTATTCATGGTAACATTATGTCTAAAGCTTATGTAGATATTGTGGGTGATTGGATGAATTAGCATACATTTTCTCTTGGACTAGCTCATGTTTGTATTATAGGACATTATACATGGTGGGTGGAACCACATCATATTGCTTACCTCCATGATAATTTGGATTTACACATCCAATGTATTTGATAGTAGTACTTGATTATTTGGCATTTCATGCTATGGAGATAAAATGTAGTGGGGGTGTAGGAGTACCTATTGATGTGCCTATGATTCAACCATTGTGATTTATACCTTAGGCTAGTCAATGATGACAACCAAGAGAATAAAGAGCTACTACCAAGGAGGTAGTAGTTGTAGATGTGGATATGGTTATAACTGATGTTGAGGATGTATATTTATCCATTATTAAGACAAAAAAATTTTATAGTTACAATTTTGAGTACCATGGTGATGGAGACATTGATAGGTGGTAGTAGAAGCATAGGAGGAGGTAGCTGAGTAAGTGGATATTACAACATAGGTAGCACATAGTTGATTGATAGAGTGATGGATTTAGAGGGAAACACAATATGCTCGATCCCTTGCTCCTAGTTTTGTAACACCTTAGAGATGAGCTACCATGGAGGTACTTGGAGGTTATGCTAATAGAGAGATTATTATGGGAGATACCATTATTGGTAAGTGTTTGTTTTTATTTTGTGTAGTAAATAGATAACTAGATGTATAATTATATGTTTATTTATTTAGATAGATGTTTTGATATTTTATTAATATGCAAGATCTAATGTAAATTTTGTTTTTATTTTGAATATACTATTGAGTAGGATTTTAGATGGGGTGTTATGTTAATATCTACACATCATGATATTTTCTATGGTATACTATTACATCATGGTATTATAGTTATGGATGATCTTTTTGTACAATCTATCCCAACATATGATAGTTGGCTTTGGTTGGTTGGTGAGGTAACACAAAAGCTATAAACATTGGGTTACTCCACATGAATACCACTTGGATTGGGAGAGGGAGAGTTTTAGTCCTAGAAGATGGTAGTTGAGGAGTGTGTTACTCATATAGATACAACATGATAGTTATCATAGTTACAGGACACGGTGGTAAATCTACAAGGGTAGTTAGAGGGGTTTGCATTCTTGGATGAAATCATTACAATGAACTATTTAGATGGGATTATTGTATGAATATATTGGTAGTGTGGCTCATATAATAGATATAAATGATGGATTAAAACCTTATAGAGATATTTATAGTATTGTACTTGTATCAAACATTTGATCTATGAATATATATGGTTCTACATTTATTTATTAATATTGATCATATGTGTTATGGATGTACATATTTTTTCTAGCACAAGTGTTTTAATTTGTATCATATGTTATGATAAAATATGTTACATATGTTTGGATTATTTTACAGATATTTGTGAACAAATGCATGGCTAAAAAGACTGGAAGAATAAAATACAATGCAAAATGGGTAAAAAGATATATTAAATAAAATAATAATACAATGTAGTACACACTAATTCATGTTGGGAAATGTGTAAAACATAAATAAAAGAAATAATTTGTAAAATATGCTTAAATAAATATTTTTAAATTATCTATTATGAATAAAATTGATATAAAAAACATTAAATCAAGATAAGGAATATGTAAGATGTAAATGTTTGAAACTAATAAAGAACATAAAACATACTAAATCAATATGGGAAGTATGTAAAATAAATCACAATGTAAAACATACTCTGTATACACACAATATTTTTATTAACTTTACCACTTACTAACACTTTCAGTAACCTATCAATTTTCAATCTCTCTGAGTTCACACCTTAAAGGGTACACAGGGAAAGGTGTGGGCAGACCACTGGTGCTTCAAAATATTATTGTGCATTTGTATCATTATTACCATCTATCTAACCACTTGATATCAACACAACCTTCTCCTATGTATGTCCCTAAGCTTTATCTCCTTTCTTTCACCCTCCTCTATTTATTTTGTACCTTCACTAGCCCTTCTTAAGCCCAAAACCCTTTTTGACAATTTGCAATATAGAGTTGATAGGGCTGACTTAGTATTCCAATTGATACTTGTTAATATCAATTAAAAATTCAATTCGTAAATGATAATATTAGTAATATTTATAGGAAATAATGAGATGTTTATGAGGAATGCCTAGTCTTATCCAAGGTCTTCTATTACAACTCACAAAAGAAAACTCTAAGGGTATGATTAGTTAACAAATAATATTCACCAAAGATTAAAATTAGGATTATTTTAATGAATTAAGGAGTGTAAAATCATGACATAGGTGTTTTAATATAACTTTAGTCTGCATCAAACATACTAAATAAATAGGGATACACTACAAATCTAGTGGATGTTAAATTCAAAAAGTATGTTTCACCTTAAGTACAAAAAATTATGGATAAATAAGTGTATTACTAGAATCAAATCATGAACACTAATATACAATAAAATTAAAATGGACCTACCTTACCACATCATGTCCCTTAGTCCTTCAAACCCCTTAAAGAGCTATCAATCTACTACAAATATTAGGTACTTATGTGATAAAGTAGGTAGCATCATATATAATTTTAAATTCTCTTATCCCAAACTATTGGCCTACCACACCCTAATGTACCTTAGTTTTATTGTGAAGCCAATTATGGATTTTGAGATTCTATTAGAAATAAGATATGCGTTGAGATATGAATCATGTGTTTTGGTGAGATCTTATCTTTTGAATGTGTATTTTTACCTTTTGATTATTAACTTTTGTTTAAATGATTTGGTTTTTAATTTTTTATGGTTTTTTTTTTCCTCCTCCATACAAATTTAGAAGAACTAATAATGAGTGATATAAGTGAAAAACACAAATGATCTTTAGGTTTGGTTACAAGAGACAAAATACCTAGAAATATTAACATGTTTTGTTAAATAATTAGGCTTGCCTAAAAACTAGCATGAGATCTCAAGTCTTAACCTTATGTATGCTTAGTCTGAAAATTTAATAAAGGGGGATAGATGGAAATAAAAATAGATATATGTATGTAGGGATAAAATGAGAAGTATGCTTATTAACTAATCATTTGGTAAAGATAGGATAATCAATGGATCAAGATTTTAGAACCATATCACAATAATAATTATCTTATTTTCAAATGGCGTAATGAGTGGGAAAAAAATTTAAATAATAAAAAATAATTTAAACTATGAGAGTAATATTAATGCATGAGATATTAATTCTAAATTAAAATATGAAAATAAAATAATCCATGAGACATGCAAACATAATATCCATATATGCTCATAAATCAAACAAAAATCATATAATAATGTCATAAATAATGTTATAGAACACCATGATGTGATCACAAATACTAATAAATATCATCCATAACATCTAGTACATCCTTGTAAATATCATCCATAACATTTGATACGTCCTTATGTAACTAAATTTTGACATTGATAAGATTCTCATCAAACTTCATAGCAAGTCATGAAAAGACATCTTGCCATATCGTCTCTATAGAGAAGGTATGTATACTAGAATCATAATGATGCTTTTGAGGTACCTCTTTTGGGATACTAAATGCAAAGGAAAATGTGTTGAAATGTAAATGGTATCTACATATCTATGTAAAGGTATAGGCTATGGAGAAGGAGGAGCCTTTGTCTTTGAATGACTTAGAACTTGAAGCTAATCCAATGAAGGCATAGGCCATGGAAAACATGGAAAATACTATTGAATCACTTAGCATATATTTGTATGGTGTGTATTACACTAGTTCTGAAGACTAAACTTCCTCGTATTAGGGAATGTACTCTGAAAGTACCTTAGGAGATGGTATACTCTTATCTTCTAGATGTGTTATAGTTAGATGAAGTGTATCAATGTATTACTTGAGCTATCAACAATGAGTATAAGAATGGTTATATGTACCATGAAAAAAATAAGTATGTCTAATAGTAGATGATGAAGGTCAACTATCTATTATAGTATTAGAAGAGGCATACTACTATTAGTGTGCACTACAATCCTTAGTCCAATGAGTAGCAACTATATGGATCTCACAAAAAGTCTCATCTTCCCATTGTGATGGTAGAGGATAAATATTAGGTATTATGACATCACCAATGGGATAAATTTAAATAGGACCAACACTAGGTTAGAATGCATAAAGGGATGAACTTGTAGTGGGTTGAAATAGTGTAGCTAACATATCTATCAGATTGGCCATGATCTTGGATACTTGCATAGAAGATTGAGAAAATATATTTATATATAAATGAAATCATAGACAAACTTTAAAGGAGGAAGAATATTTTCCTCACATGACAATATTGAAAAAATGACCTCCTTGCATAAAATCACATTAACCTATCTAATCTTATAAAAAGGAAAAGTGGGGTACATATAGGTAAAATTAGGAATTTTCCTAATTATATAATTACATTAAAATATAATTAGTCTATGTGAACCTTTTATAACTAACATAAGGAAGCTTAATTGACAAATAATGGCCATAAGGCCATGTAGGCAAAACCCAATGGGAAAAAAGCACTACACCAACACCCCCCCCCCCCTCCCCCTTAAGCATAGCTTAGGTGAGATGAGAATTGGGTCTTGAAATTGAAATATTGAAGAGGTACCCAAGTACATAATGGAGAAAATCCATAAGAGGAAGAAGAAGGTGGAGTAGCCCTAACCCCAATGAGAGCTCATAAATGAAAAAAATTACTCTCTTTAAAGGGCTTGGTTAGAATGTCTACAATCTACTCTGATGTTGGATAGTATCTAAAATAAATGAATTGCTTATTAATAATCTCCTTGATGAAGTGAATGTGAATCTCTATGTGTTTGGTCCTTTGATGGAGAACCAAATTCTTATAAATCTAGATAGTGTTTTGGTTATCATAGTAGTTGATTATTGGATTATGAAACTAGATACCAAATTCAATGAGAATCCTTTGAAGTAAAATTGCCTCAGTGGTGGCATTGATAGCACCTTTGTATTATGCCTCTATAGATGATAAACCAATTACATGTTTCTTATTTCTTGACCAACCTATTGGACCTAAACTAAGTGAGAAACTATATCCTAAATTAGACTTTTGACTTTGAATATCTCTAGCCCATTTTGAATCTATGTATCCAATCAAATCAACCTCATTTCTTGCACTGTAGTGTATCCCATAGTTGTGCAGACCATCAATGTAGTGTAGAATCTACTTAGCTACTTTCTAATGCCATTCATGTATATCCTATATAAATTGGGAGACCATTCTAGCTACGTAGGATATGTCAAGTCTAGTATGTGTGAGATAGATAAGACTACCCAAAAATTATCAATATGGAGTTGTATCAACCAAGGTGTAGGAAAATAAACCTCAAGCTTCACACCAGACAATAAGGAAGTAGGAGTTGGCTTACACTCAATCATGTTAAATTTTACAATCAAATCAAGAGAATACCTAGATTGTGATAAAGTTATCCTAGAATCTAACTAAATTATTTCAATCTCAAGAAATTAAGGTAATAATCCCATGTCATTCATTAAAAATATGTCTAAAAGTGTAGGTTTCACTACTAAGATGGATGATTATGAGCTCCCTTAATCAATAAGTCATCCACATAGAGAACTAGGATCAATAAAGAATCATCCTTCCATAATATGTAGATAATCAAATATGAGTGGCATCTCGTGAACTTGATTATGAGGAGAAAGGAGTCCATCTTAGCATACCATGATCGATGGGCCTATTTGAGTTTATAGATATATTTCTTGAGTCTACAAACTAAGGAAGAATCTTGTACAAAACCTTGTGGTTGCTCCATGTATATCTCTTCTTTGAGGTCACCATGTATAAAATCACTCTTGATGTCCATTTGGTAAACATCCCACCGATGTGTAGTTGTAATGGCTAGAGTGAGTCTAGTAGACATCATCTTGGCTATAGGAGAAAATTCTTAGTTTAGTCTATGTTAGGAACATGAGAAAACACCATTGCAACTTGATGAGCTTTGTACTTATCAATAGACCCATTTACACCATACTTACTCTGATAAACCCATTTGCAATGGACCAATTTTCTTCCTTTAGGAAGATGGACCAAGTCCCATGCTTTATTCCTAATTAGGGAGTGATACTTCTCCTATATAGAACAATCCCATTTTAGAATGCCAGATGCCTCATAAAACGTTTATATATTTGAGGCAATAGCTAGATATGCATGTGTAGTGCCCTGAAACTATGAACATGTCTACCTTGTATCTGATGGATTTCTAACCCATTTCCTATCACTTTGAAGTATTTATCTAGCTCAAGTGGGACCAAAATTGTATGATATTAGAGAACTAAGAGGTGAGTCATCATCATCTAAAGTGTGAGTGTGAGATGGAGGAAGAGAATCCTCATCACTGCTCTCATCACTTGAACTTGAATAATAAGAAGAGTCATCTTGATCATAAAGAGGATTTTGAGGTGGATCCAAGTCACTGTCTGAGGTGGAATCAATGTCTAGTGAGACTTTTGAAGAGTCTAGAGTGCCATTAGTGAGTTCAAGTGGGCCCCCACAAAACTTGACACTAATTTCAATAAACAACTTATGATTTTTAGGATGTAGGAGCATGTATCCCTTAGTACCCTCTACATACCCCATAAAGATACAAGACTAACTCTGAGAGTCCATTGCCTTGAATTTCTTCTTGGCAAGATGGGACATTACTAATGATCCAAACACTTGATAGTGATCCACTTCAAGCTTGTGACCATCCTAAGCTTCAAAAGGAGTGATTATTTTCAAGGATTTATGTGGAACATGGTTTTGAATATAGCATGCATAGTTCATTACTTTAGCACAAAATTGAGGAGCAAGAGACTCTAATTAAAGCATGCAGTTGGCCATTTCCTTCAAGGTATGGTTCTTATGTTTGGCCATACCATTATACTAAGGACTCTATGGAACTATGTGTTGCATCTAAATTTCATCTGATGTGCAAAACTATTTAAACCTAGTGTTGATATACTCCCCACCATTGTTAGTACTTTAGATTTTGATAGAACAATCTGACTACTTATCCACAAGTGCCTTGAAGTCCTTGAAGTAATCAAATACATCATACTTATTTTTGATAAAAAAACACATAGGAGTGCGTAAAAAGTTCATCAATTAATGTGAGTATTTATCTGGTCTTATTGAATGAAGGTTTTAGATATGGACCTGCTATGTCACTGTCGGCAATTTCTAGCTTCTATTCGGCTTTCCTTGCTTTGCTCTTATCGTATTTATATTATAGATTCTTGACAAGAATGTAGCCATTACATAGGCTATCTAATAATTTTAATTTATGCAACCCTAAACCTATGTTTTGATGACTAAGTTGCTCTAGGTAATGGTAGTTTAAATGGCCATACCATTCATGCCATAGTTTATTCATTCCATCTGTATGAGTAAGCCATATAGTTGAGGGCTAATCTAGGAAAAATTATGAGAAGGTATACATCATATAATAATGATTGACATTCTCATAATCCATTGTGATGTCACTATCTAGCTCTTTTATAACCACTAAATTAGGTATGAATATGACTCACTTCCCTACACCTATGTGAGTAATTTGGTACACTAACAGAAGATTGGTGGATAATGAAGGAACATACAGAACATCATTGAAGGCCCTATCACTTACTTCAACTAATCCTTTACCATTAACTTATACCAAAGTTTCATCACCCATGATAATTGAAGGTATAGAACATTGCTCTATTTCTAAAAATAGATCCTTTGAGGAGGCCATGTGATAGGAAGCACTTGAGTCAATAACCCAAGTCAAAGGTTGAGAATCTATTGCAACAAGTGCCTTGATTTTGTTTTTACCCATTTTTGTCTTTATACTTTTTAAAATATTATTCAAATGTATTATAATTTAAGGATTCAAGAAAATTAATGTTATTCTTCTCAAGCATCTTAGTCAAGGTGTCAATCTTCTTTTTCATGCATTGAGATTCACAATGCCCAAGTTTCTTTAAAAATTTGCATTTGAATTTCTTTTTTTTAGGTTTCCTACTTGAGGAAGACTCATTTGATGATTCCTTAGGATTAGAATCTAATTTTTTATTCTTATTATACTCATGATCTGGTTTAGACTATTTTTCTCCTATTTGACACTACTAGAAGGCTTCTTCTTATCTTAATTGACAATCAAGGCATGTGTTTTTGAAGACTTCAATAATGCACTCATTTAAAATAATTTTTCTTGATTCTAGGTCATATTGGAAACAAACTCATCAAATGATGGAATTTTTCAAGTGGATCCAAGTGCACATTTGGTAGCATGAAATGTAGAGATGAAAAATGAATAGTCATGACCTAGTTTTGCAAGCACAGATAGAATTAATTGGTCATATGTTTTCTCAATGCCACATTATCTCAAATCTAGTCTTAGTGATTTAAAATTTGTAATAAAAAATTTTAGGGTGTCTTAGTCACCTAGGATCAATTTGATGAGCTCATTTCCCAGCTCATGAGCCCTCATGATGTCTTGCACTCCAAATATCTTATCTAGGATGGTCCAGACTTCGTTGGGAGTTTTTGTAGACTCAACATGAAATAAGAGGTTGAGAGACATTGATAGGAATAATAACCCATAAGCCTCATCACATATGTTTTACTATTTAACATTTTATACATCTGTAGATGGCTCAATTTCCTCACCCATAGTGATTTGATAGAGTCCTTTACTTCTCAAGGCAAGCTGCATTTTAGACTTCCATTTGAGATAATTAAATTATGTGAGTGGTTCAATGTTTAGATCTATTTGTGTATATTATATTTAGATAATTTACAAAAATAAGATGAAAGTAAAGAATAGATTACACATAGTACAAGTACCCCCTTAAACTATCAGTAATACCCCCCCTTAAGTTACAATGTAACACATGTTTAATATTGGATGTCGGGCACCACTGAGAATGCATCTATGAGTAATTAGTGTGAGAAAGTATGAGAGAGATGTCAAGCATAGTTGATATTGTGTCCAAGAAAGGTACAATATGTTTTAATCCATTATACCATTAAAAAATGGATGTTACAAAAGGCCTAAAAAATATCAACAATGTGTAGATCTTGAAAAAATTTGCACTTTCAAAAAACATATCTCCCAAAATAGAGATACAAATTGAAAGCTATATCACTTAAAATTTTTTATTCCCACACATTCCTAAAGCCTTTATAAAAATTTAATTTTTTTCCATACTTGTGATTTTATACCCAAAAAATGATTTTATACTAAAAAAGATAGAAATGGGAAAAAACTAAAGTAATGTTACCCTACAAACTCGACTAGTAAAGACCCTTTGAAAGTCTAAGTTAATCTATGAAGAATAATCTAATGTTTTTATACTACTTTCCTAATGCAATTAATCAATCTTTAAGAACCTGAGTAGAGTAGTAAAGACACTTCAAAAACTTGAGTTGGTCTTAGAGAAGTAATCTAAGTTTTTTAGACTACTTTACTTCTACAAGTAATCAGGCTTCAAAAGCCTGAGTAAGGTAATAAAGACACTTCAAAAGCCCAAGTTGATCTCAGAGGAGTAATCTTGGTTTCTTAGATAACTTTACTTCCAATAGTAGTCACCATTTGAATACTTGAGTAAGGTAGTAAAGACACATTAAAAACCCTAGTTGGTCTTGGAGGAGTAATCTAGGTTTCTTAGATTGCTTTGCGACTAGGAGTAGTCACCCTTCGAAAACCTGAGTAAAGTAGTAATGATCCATCCAAAACCCAATTTGGTCTATAGTAGTATAAATTAGGTTTTCAAACCTACTTTACTTAACTTCATGAATTTGTAAGTAAAGTAACTCCACAACTCTGAGTTGGTCTACGAGTAAGTAACATCTCTCTGAAATCCTAGATTGGTTAGTGGACTCTTTAATGCATACAAAATGAATTTGTTCAACTAATGAGCTAAAGTAATGACCACCTATAGATCCAATTAGTATAGAGGTTTTATGGCATGCAAATTGAGGCAAGTCAAAAATGTCTAAAATAATTTAGCAGTGAAAATTTTGAAAGAGGCCCATTCAAGATTTTCACCAAAGGAAGAAAACCCAAAAATGCATTTTTGCATAGCACCACAAAAAGTACAATTTTTAACTAAAAACAAAAAATGTGCCTTTAAATGCCAAGAAAAAGAAAAAATTTTGCTATTCTAGAATTACGTCATGTTTATAGTTGATCCTAAAGTTTTGGCACCATCTAAAACCAATAACATAGTCAGTTTTGAGATTTAAAGCTCTAGTATAAATTTAAGCATAGATTCTCCAAGGAATCCCACCAAACCCTTCTTTTTTTCTAGA
Organism: Torreya grandis; assembly: GCA_037957365.1. NCBI lineage: Eukaryota > Viridiplantae > Streptophyta > Pinopsida > Cupressales > Taxaceae > Torreya > Torreya grandis. Next base: position 1,063,983 of record JARHVA010003273.1, on the reverse strand, counting down.
ATAATTAGATTTCACCATAAATATTGTTACAATACTGGTAAAAATGGCTATGATACCATGTTGAATTGGACATGATCTTGTATCCTTGCACAAAAGATTGAGAAAATCTAGGTATGTAGTAATGAAATCTTAGGTAAATTTTAGAGGAAGAAGCTTGTCTTCACATGGCAATATTTCAAGAATGACCTAATTACAAAAAATCACATTAACCTAACCTTTCAAAAAGGAAAAGTGGGGTACATATAGGAAAAATTAGGGTAACATGAAGAAGCCTATAATTTTCCTAATTATATAATTACATTAAAATATAATTAGCCTATGTGACCCTTTTATAACCTACCTAAGGAAGCTTAATTGACAAATAATGGTCATAAGGTCATCTAGGCAAAACCCAATGGAAAACATTACTGCACCAATAATATCTAGAGGAAGTAAGCTAGAAGGATCATGGAATCTAGCAAACTGGTAAGGTCGTATCATGGCATAGTCCATAAGCATACTCTAAAGAGGTTCAATAGTGACTATAAGATTGGTGTGTTTATGATCCATATTTGACCTATCAAAATTAGATGAAGAATTCATATTAGGTAGCAAAATAAGAAACTGCATGAAGAGAAATAAGAGAATTCTATAAATAAAAATGGTATCTAAGTATCTCTAAATTTTTAGCTTGAGTGAAGCTAGCTAAAAAGTATCATCTAAAGAATATCCATCATCATAATTAGAGTATACATGTCAATAGTGTATGTGTTAATAATTTTATTAGTTTAAGAGGCACGGTGAATGGAATTATTATTTTCTACTAAGGTAATTAGAATTTCATCACCTAGTTTTGATAAGACTGAGGTCATAAATAAGGAGGCAATTAAACAACTATGTTAGGAGAGAGATCTAAAGTTTTGATTTTTAAACTTATCTCATCTAGTTCATCAATATCTAAATCTAAAATATTAGGTTGTATGTCTCCTATTAATTTAGGATGACTATTATCATCTTTAGTAGAGTTGAAAGGATAATTAAAATGTTGTTATTTATGAAATAAGATGATAGGGAAGGTTTATAGGGTGGGTATTTTAAAAATACCTCTTTCTTGGAATTGTTTAAAATTCCAAAGAATGGTGTCTCCTTGAATCTTATATATAAAACCATTATACATAAATTTAACACATGGCATGATGATGAGGTGACTCCTCTCATGCAATGCGTCCAAGATTGATCAAGTAAGATATTTTAAGAGAGTGAAAAGTTAAATATCATGAATTTCACATTACCATGACTTGGGGAACTATGATAGGAAGCCAAACATAACCTAATGGATACATTTGTCTTTGATCATATCCTTGGCATGTAATTTGTGTGGATTTAAGATTACATTTATAATATCCAAACATGTTAATTAAATCAAGGGAAGTAACACAAGTGTTTTATCTTTCATCAATTAAAGTATGTTTGACTTGGATATATCTTATTTCTACACAAATTAATAATGGTGGATCATCCACATAAAGCAATATCTCATTGAGAATCATGGAATATATAAGAAATTTTATTGAAAGAGAGTTATCACTATTTCATCAACATGGATGGACATTTATTTGCACTATTAAAGGATGATATCTTTATATATTGATAAGTTAGCTTCTTTCCCCATGTGTGGGGGATGAGGAATGTTCATTTAAAATAATAATTACATTAGTCGATTACAATGATTTAGATAATTTCTCATAATTTATAATAATTTAATTTTATATGGGAGACATGAAATTTCAGCTATGGGATCCCACTCATCATAGCCAGTTAGAGCATTTCCAGATAAATGTGTATAATTTTTCAATAAATCCTTTAAAGGTGGGTTGGAATTGTATTGAAATTTATGTTTAGAAGGTATGTTTGTTTTAGTTTTGGTTAAAATGGGTTGAATAGTTGTATGTTCTTATGTTATCTTAGGTGATTTGGTTATATCTTTGGTCATTTCTTGTGCTTGAGTGGAAGCAATACCAATAATGTTTTTTGGGATATCCACTTGAGGTGTATTAGTTGTAGGGGAAGTAGAGATTATATAAATGGTATGAGAGGTGTTGTTGATTTTCATTGTTTTATTTGATACTTGTATGTTTTTTGATTCCAAATGCCACAATTATATGATATGGGATGGGTAAGAATCTCAAATAGTGCATAACTTTGAACAATTATTATGGTTGGAGGCTAGATATTGACAATACAAGAAACTACTCTCCTCATGTTCTTTTTATGTTGAAAACGTTATCATAATTTATGTTAGGATCAATATAATTTTAAAGTTATTGGTAGTATGTGGTTGATTAGTGTTATCTTGATGGTTAATAATGGGATCCTTGTAAATGGCTAAGTGAACAATGGCTTGATTTAAAGATTTTAGTTTTCATTTCATGAGCCTTAACTACTATTTCATAGGTTTATTTACATTTATGTATGAGTGATTCATGATAAAAGTTAGGTACAAGCAGATAATCCATAGATTTTTTTTGAAATTGCTGACAAGTTTCATGAGAATGGCCCCAACTTGCATGAAACCAATAAAATTTGTGGGGATCATACCAATGTTTGATATAGCACATAGGATCAAGATCTCATGAGGAAGTTCATGGAAGATTATTTTTAATTTTTTTTAAGTAAAGAGGTTTGTGTACAAATATATTATGACCTTGAGAAAATATAGAACTAGGAAAAGAACTAGTATTATTTAGAATTGGAGGACGATGCTCCATGGTGTTGTTTGGAGCAATGAATTTCATAGTGTGTATGGAGTCATAAGTATACATAACACCATCATTCATTTCATGTTGATTCTTATATTTCACATGTTTCAAAATCATTCTAGTTCTTATTGGAGAGTGTGAAGGCTCAAATCTATGTATAAGGAAATCTTAATGTTTAGCTTAGTCGAGGACCTCTTCAAAGGATTCTGTAGAAAAGGTCCTAACACAGTATTGTAATTTATGATGAAGAGAATTAGTGAATAAGTAGAATAGGTTCTCATATAACATATTATTCTCATCTTGGTTAGAAATTATTTCCATAGTTTAATTAACATTTCTGCCATTTCGGATTCTAACTATTTATAGTTGATAAATTGGGCTAAGTTATTTTTAGGAAAATCACTAGTTTGAATTATTGAACCAATGCATTGAATAAGTCTATAAGGTAGTGATGGAATGAGTTTTAATGTGGTTATACCAATCTATAGTATTACTTGAAAAGGTTTTACCTAAGATTTTGGTGGCAACAAACGTATTAAGTTTAACCCAATCTTTACATAGATTTCTAAAAGTTTTTAAATGCAAATCTAGATCTATGGATCCATTATAAGTGATAGTGGGGACTATATCCTGTCAATGTTTACACTTTGAGGAACAATACATTCATTTTTTAAATGTTTAATACTTTTTTTAATAAGTGGGGGTTGTGATATAAGGTTACCATGTGCATATATAATGGGAGGTGGGGGAAATTGTTATTTTGTGCTCCCAACTGAGTAGGTTGACGTTGGTTTTGGAGATACAATATTTGGTTCAACATTTGCATCATTTGGTTGGAATTATTAGTTATAAGGGTAGACAATTGATTAAGATTTTTTAATAGTAATTGATTATTTTTAATGCTATTTTTACTAGTATAAGTAGTATTGGATGCATTATTATTATGCAAGTTATTAAGAATATGAGATTCACTAGTAGTAAGAGATTAACTAGTGGCATGTGAAACACTAGTAGTAGTAGATGTATTATGAGTTTTATGGACTTAGGTATTATTTTGGGAATTTTGAGTAGACCCACTAAAATCACACCTATCATGTTTGTATAAATATTTGGCATGGAGGTAAAACAAGACATGGGGGAAGATGTCAAACTATTAAAAGGAGACATGAGAGAGGGTAAATGTGTGGTGTAAGTCATAAAATTAATTGCCCCAAATCTTATGGAATTTTTAGGTGAAGTTGAATGTGGTTATCCAATATAAGGTCCCATCATACAGTTATAGATGATTGTAGGATCCTTAATTTTATGTTATGGATTTTCATTGATGATGAGGATCATTTTAGCTATGTATTCAAGGTCACTTTCATCTTATAGCATTTTAATTAATTAATTCGTTAAGAGCCATAGACTATGGAGGAATCCCATAGTTGTTGGTTTTAGTGGCTACATAAATATTACTTTGATATGTGTTGATCATTTCAAAATGTGTCTTATAAAGTTTATTAGTATTACTCATGAAGATAGTTTTATTTTTCTCTATATCATCATCAAATAGATGTTGCATAATGAAATGATTGAGTTAAACACTTATTGAGTAACAAGACAATTTATGATATACTAGGTTGAGTAGGTCGACTTAGTTCTATAGGATGGAAAATATAACAATCTATAAAATACTAGGTCAACCAAGTTGACTTAGCTACATAAGAAGGAAATAAAATAGTATATAATAGATTGGGTCGATCAAATAAGATTCATTCTATAATAATTAGAACATAATATTCTATAAAAGATTGGGTTGAGTGAGTCGACTTAGTTGTATAAGAAGTAAAATAACAATCTATAAAAGACTATGTTGAGCAGGTTGATTTAGTTCCAAATGAAGGATAATAAAACAATCTATAATAGACCAGGTCGAGCAAGTTGAATTAGCTCTGTTGGAATGGAAAAAAAATAGCCTATAAAATATTGGGTCATGCAAGTTGACTTATTTATATAGGACAAACAATAGAATAGTCTATAAAATACTAGGTTGAGCAAGTTATCTTAGTTCTATATGAAGGAAAAATAGAATAGTCTATAAACTACTATGTCAAAATGGTTAACTTAGTTATGTAATCTAGGAAAAGTTCAAAATGGTATGAATCTGGACAATTTAATTTTAGTTATATAAAATAGAACTAAACACACAAGCAACCAGGTTGAGTTGGTCAATCTAGTTTAAGAACACAACACAAACCTTATGTCAATGTTGCATAATACAATTTTGAAATACAATATAGAATAGACAACAATAATAAAAAATAATGAAATTTATAATATAATTAATTATTTGAAAATAATATTAGGAAGTCATACAAAAGGTTTTGATTGAAAGTGTCTTTTTCTAAAGATGCTTGTCCATTGGATAGTGTCAGCGCAATATTTCAAAGTATTGACTATGGAATAAGTACCATTCCCATAACCCACTAAACCTAGTTTCAAGGGTAAGAGGGAATTATCTTCTCATTGCTAACAACTAACTGATGCACCACAAAAATAAATAGATGGATATGTTCCTAAATTTCAATAAAGATAAAAATTCTAGGTGTTTCCAAAATATCATGAGGTAGATAGAAACTAAAGTCCATGTTTAGATTTGTACTATGGATATGATTATCAACGCAATCCCCTCATGAAAAAATATCTATAAATCATAGATAAATATAATAAATAGATTATGGAGTAGCCCTTCATGATAGTATCTAAGTAGTTTTAAAATTATTGATACACAGTTTCTAGTGAAAACCAAACAAAATGAAAAACAAAAAAGAAAATAAATGTTTCAAAAGCTAATTTATAGTTTTTTCAAAATGAATAAATAAGAAACAAACTAAAAATTAAAGTAGTTTTAATCACTATAAATGTAGGTTAACTCCCTTTGTTTGAATTAGGAATAACATAAACATAAAAAAGTTAACAAAATCAAGTTGATTGATTTGGTTTGTTGAAAGATAGTCCAAAATGAACATAGTCAAGTGAGTTAACTTAGATTTATGGACATGAAGCAAATACATAACCTAGTCAACTTAGTTGACTGTAAAGGTATAGTTTTATAGAACTAAAAAATTGGTAGAAACAATACTAAATCTAAATTTTTAAAAATAATGGGAAAATGAATTTACTTAAATTTTGACAAAGAAAAATTATTAATTTGGTTAGAGTGAACTTGGAGAATAATACCCAGTCGACCAGGTCAATGCATTAGTTTTCTTGAAGATGTTGAGTTATTTTTAACTATGTTATCTAGATAGAAATTTGAACTTATATAGGTAAAGAGAAAATATTTAGATACAATTAATATAGTTGACTTAATATAAATAAACATTTAAATGATAGATTAAATAGAACTATGCCAATTAGATTCACCTAGTTATTTAAATGAAAATTAAAAAAAATAAAAGAATTGAGTAGATCAATTCAATTAAACATTTAAAAAAGGGAAAATAAACTAGGTTGAGTAGATCAATCTAATTTTTTGATACTAGAAATTCTATGTATATAAAATTAAACATGATTGTTAGGCTCATCTTAGTTGAAAAACCTATAAAAGTATGCCTTAAATAGGTTGATTAGGTCAACCAACCTATAAAAACTTGTGTACAGAGCTGAACTAAGTCGATAGGGTTGATAAAGTATGAAAACCTATGCACGGAGTGTTAAACTTGGTTGATAGGGTCAATCTAATTATATGTAAATAAAAATAAAAAATATTAAAGGTTTAGATTCACATTGGGTTCACCAAAATGTATGCAAGTAAAATTAGATAGATCTATATCTTGTTCTACTCAATAATATTCAATTATTAGATAATTTAATAAACTAACAATTCCTCTTGGTAATACATTTATATGGGGGTCATGATGATTAATGGATCCACTAGACCTACACTAAGGAATCTATTATCACACAATGGCAAAGGAGAGGTTTCCAAGTCCTATTTTCAAATGCCATTTGTAATAACCATATTTAGATATTATGATTGTAAATAATATTGAGAAAGCTAATTTACTAAACAAATATGCAAGTTAATCTAGTAAATGCATATGAAAGCTAATCTAGTGCTCGCTAAAGCTTGTGGCACAAATGGGCAAGATAATAAACATGCAAATATAAGTTCATCTAATATAACAAAGAAATGATCTAATAAAGGAGAGATAAAATTTAATCCATTAGCTATACAACATCTATAGTAAAATATGAAGGCATAGGAATATATATACCTTTCTGAATTGAGCTTGTTGTGCCTGAATCTCTCCCTTGACCAATGGTTCTTTGTAAGAGGTTGTTATGGGCTTGTAAAAATCAAAAGGATAAATCATATCTAGGCTATAAGACTTCTCCTATTCATCTAAGACTTACACAAGATAAGTGTTACTTCTCCAAGGCAAAAAACTAAGTAATGAAACTTCCTATTGATTATATAAGCATATTTATGAGAATTAATGATGCATAATTAAATGATCCTATCTATAGAAATGAAATTAAGGGGTATATATATCCATGTCTTGACCCTAAACCCTCCCAATAATTTAGTTGACATAGTTGGCTCGATCAACCTTGTTAGGTGATAAATAGAGTTGTTAGGTCTTGAACTATGCCATTTTGGGCTGATAGAGTTTTCGTAGTATGAGATAAACCTAGAACAGGGTCAACCCAATTGATGTATTATGAAAAAGTTATAAAAATGGTGTTTTATTAGGCAGGGGCTATTATAGTTAGTTAGTTGCTTAGGGAAGAGTATAAGAAAGATTTTAATTCTGAGGGGAAATGATAGGAGTAACTTGTTTTGGTTTGGTGGTCGTATAGGGGTCATCAACCCTATGAAAAATTAAAGGTATGTCAATCCCTTTCTTGGTGCACACTTTAAGTCATGTACTCAAAGAGATTGAGATTTGATAGGTTCTTGCAATAAAGAAACCATTAGTAATTAATAAAGACTTAAAAAAGTGTGTGTATATAGACTGAACCAATTACTAAGGGATTTGAGTATATGAAAGAGGATATGTGCATCATTTCAGTTTTGGTGACCCTTATTTTTTCCAAAACATTTTTGTTGAATGTGATGCATCAAGACATGGAATGGGATCAATACTCATGCAATAAGGAAGACCCATTGTATTTTCAAGTCATCAAATCAAGGGGAAAAAAGTTTAATCTAATATATGAGATATAGATGATGGATATTTATCATGAATTTAATAAAAAAGAGACCTTATTTGATGGGTAGACACTTTCAATTAAAGACTAATCTTGATAATATAAAATAATTTTAAGAACAACAATTATCATCGGAAGAGAATAAATGGATGACTAAAATATTGTGATATGATTTTATAATCATATATAAGAAAGGAAAAGATAATAAGGTAGGATATGCATTTTTATGAGGTATGAATTGGTTGATTCATTAATATACATAATGAACATTTGGCAAGAAGATTAGTTATAAGAAATTAGATAAAAATGAGAGAAAGATAGGGATACATAGGATGTGATTCATAATCTTTATAATGATTTAGGGTTGTATAAAAAAAATTAATATAAATGAAACACATTATGTTATAAATATGTATTTTACCTATGTAAGGATTATGTCCTCAAACATAAGATCATGCATGAGCTTCATACATCTCCAATAGGTGGGCACTCAAGATTTTTGAAGACATATAATGACATTAAATAAGATTTATTTTGGGATGGAATTAAGGGGATATACATAAAATTGTAGTAAAATTCACGGTTTTTCAACATAACAAAGGAAAAACAATTAAGATACGAGGTCTACTACCTGCATTATCCATACCTAGATTGCAATGAGAGGAGGTTTTCATGAATTTAATTATAGGGTTGTTGATATTTTAAGGTAAAAATTGCATCATGGTATTTATGGATAGGATCAAAAATATTATCAATTTTGTTCCTTATCAAAAACATTTGTAGCTAGTACAATAGTTATTTATTTTCTCAATACAACTCAAAAGTTGCATGTTATCCCAAAAATCATTATAAGTGATCATGATCATGTCTAAACTAGTAAAGTTTAGATTGATTTATTTTAAAATTTAGGTACTCAATTGTCTAATAAAACATCTTATAATCCTCAATCTGATGTTAAAATAAAGGTTTTAAATAAATGCACATGTTGTTATCTTCATTGTTTTACATCAGATGGACAAGAATGTTTGGTCCATTATCTACCAGTAGTAAAATGGTGGTACAACATTTCCTTCCATACCTTTTATAAAATGTATCCCTTTTTGGAAATTTATGGTTATCACACACCATACATCACTTCATATTTTAATATGAAACACAAAGTTCAAATTGTTAAGGAACACATTCATCATCAGCATGAGGTACTAGCTAGTTTAAGGGAGAATTTAAAAATAACACACAATAGAATGAAGTAGTAGGATGATCAACATTATAGTGAGAGACATTTTTATATTGATGATTGGATCTTTGTGTGATTGAATCCATATGTGTATTTTAAGCAAAAAAAAGATAATTTTTTTTCCCCAAGTATTATGGCCCTTATATGATCACGTAAACAACTGACAGTGTGGTAAATAAGTTGGATATACCCCAACCCACTCACATACATCATGTATTTCATTTATATTAAATAAATAAGCTCATCAGAGATAGATTTTCCACCAATACCTAGTTACTTGAATTGGATTAATAAGGTAAAGTCATTTTGAAACCTAGTCATATCCTTTAAAAATATATAAAAAGCCTACAAATAAGATATCTTAAAGAGTATTCAATCAAGTGGAAGAGCTTTAATCAAGAATATTAAACCTAGAAGGATGAATATTTCCTGAAACATCATCCATAGTTGATTAAACATTAAAAAAAAAAAATTGAATGTGAGGGGCATGATATGCCCTTAACCTATAGAGTGTCTAAGGATATGTGTGGCCAACTTATGGTTTACATACCTTTCATATTATTTTATTGTATTTGTCTAGGTTTTTAGTAGTGTCAGCTTATGAAATAACCATGGATAAGTATATTATATATAAGAGGTAGTGGTTATTATTTTATAATCATATTGTGAATTCTACTCTTAATACATTGTTGTGGACGTGGTCTCCCTCGAAGCAACTCATTCAATATTATCAATCATTATGATATTTTTTGAATTATTATTGTGGATATAATTATTATGCTATTAATTCTTTGATATATTATTCCAATTTTATGAACATATAAGTAATTTCATTACATTGTCACACACACACACACACACACACACACACACACACACACACACACACAAAATTGGTTCATAAGTAAAATTTAAACTATAAATAAACCATTGCAAATATATTTCATACCCTAAGTGGATACATAGTACCATTAATCTCTCTTTATATAAATATTAAAGTATATGCATGAAAAACATTCATGCCCCAAATTTGATCCATATATATGCCAAAGTGATATATAATGCAAAAATATGTGTGAATATATCAATCTAATAAATCTGCTCTATTTCACCCATATAATCAATCTTGTAGTGTCATCCCTCATTATCCTAAAATTAACCATATATACATGATATATGTTTCATTATATATAATTTAAATCATGTAATTCATCCTAAAATGTGAACCAAGTACCTATCAAGGTGTGTGTGTGTGTGTGTGTGTGTGTGTGTGTGTGTGTGTGTGTGTGACAATGTAATGAAATATATATTTAAACTATAAATAAACCATTGCAAATATATGTCATACCCTAAGTGCATACATAGTACGATCAATTTCTCTCTATATAAAAAATAAAGTATATGCATGAAAAACATTCATTTCCCAAATTTGATCCATATAAGCAACAAAGTGATATATAATGCAAAAATATGTGTAAATCTATCAATCTCATAAATCTACTCTATTTAACCCATATAATCAATCTTGTAGTGTCATCCCTCATTATCCTATAAAATTAACCATATATACCTCATATATGTGTCATTATATCTAATTTAAATCATCTAATTCATCCTAAAATCTGAACCAAGTACACACACACACACACACACACACACACACACACACACACACACACACACACACACACACACACACACACACACACACACACACACACACACACACACACACACACACACACACACACACACACACACACACACACACACACACACACACACACACACACACACACACACACACACCTCGATAGATACTTGGTTATGAATTACATGATTTAAATTAGATATAATGACACATATATGAGGTATATATGGTTAGTTTTATAGGATAATGAGGGATGACACTACAAGATTGATTATATGGGTTAAATAGAGCAGATTTATTAGATTGATATATTTAAACATATTTTTTCATTATATATCACTTTGGCATATATATGGATCAAATTTGGGGCATGAATGTTTTTCATGCATATAATTAAATATTTATATAGATAGAGATTAATGGTACTATATATGCACTTACGGTATGAAATATATTTGGAATGGTATATTTATTTTTAAAATTTTACTTATGAACCAATTTCAAGGTTTGACCTTTATATACTAACTTATTTAAGGGTTTCACCTTTGCATATAAACTTATTTTTTGGTTCCACTAAAATATTTATGATGATATCTAGATTGGTGTGGTTGAGGTCCTCTATTACTAAACTAGTACAATTACATCTATAATGGGGGTTGAGGCATATAATTCTTAGCCCATTGTTGAAATATTTGCTTATCCTTGGCACATAATCAGCCAATGGAATTTTCCAATTGATTTCAAATGTTAGTTTGGTTCATATACCCACAAGTGTATTCATTCCTTAAATTTTAAATTTCATTTAATTCAACTATCTAGATTATTACAAATTTTATATCATGAGTGGAGTGATTTATACATGTTTCCTTGTAGGTTTTGCATTAAAAAGAATGATATTTGGAAAATACCAAATTTACACATAGGTTTTGTATAGAGTAAGCCATACATGAAAACACCATATTATGTTACACACAAGTAGTTTTTAGCCTTTTAATATATAATTTCCAATATTAAACTAAAAAGCTAATTTTAAACATAGTTTTTTAATTATGTATTTAGAAACATTATTTTTTAGATATATTTGACATACATGACTTTTTCATATACTTTTTAATCTTTCACATACAATTTATTTATCCATTTACTCATTCTTTTGACTTCACTAACCTAATTTGCATGCATTGACATTTTTATCATGATAGTTTGTTCTGTAATGGTAATAAATCCTAAGTGGAATGTTTCCATATTTTAGATCCTTGATTTTCCCTTTTTGGATAGTCCCATAAATAGTTATATGCTAGGATTTACCACAATAATTCACTTCTATTGATAAATTTCAGGAGATTCCAACAGATATTTTTAAAATTTAAATATCTTCCTTGGGTTTTCCTAAACATGTTTCACATGTTAATTATGGGGGTAAATTTGAAAGAATTTTATATCAATAAAAATAAATACTAATTTATTTCTCACTTGGAAACTAAATTTAAAATCACTTTCACATTAAGATATTTTTTTCACATCCTTGAAACATTATCATAAAGGCATATACATCTAAATATAACTCGAATGAGTATCCCTAAAGCAAAGTATGAAAAGTAAAACAAGGTCAAAGTTTCATGATTTCAATTATTGAAATCCAAAGAATACATTGCATTTTATTAGAATATGATTAAGTGTGAACACATGCATGTGAACACACATAGGTGGAGTAACTATATGCATTATGAGCCTTTTAAGGGTATTAGAATGTAGGAAATACTAAATCACTCAATAGGGAGTGGTTATGTTTGAACAAAACATATTTTAACCACACTTATTTTGGTGAATTATTATATCAAAATTGGAGTAAGGATTTTAACATAAATATAGACAAATTTAGAATCTATAGACAAGACTGTCTATTAGGAAACACATATAACTCACCTAAAATGTTAAGAAAAAATATTTGGTAGAAGAGGCTAGAGAAATATTTAGAAATAATACCAAAAAGTAGAGGATATTATCTATCACTTCATGTGTTTGATAGTTCACTAGCAACATTCATCTAGGTTTTGAAAACTTATTTCTTGATTAAATCAGTTGAAAAGCTATTAAAAAGTTATCTTGAAGACTATGACACACAAAATGAACTAAATATTTTAAAAAACTAGATAAAGTCCTTATCTCTCATTTTTTCTTAGTCATTTATATATTTATTAAGTTTAATTAATATATTTTTTACATTCATATATGTTGGATAAATTTATTATCTTATGCCATTTGAATTTCAATAGTTATAGATTATATAGATCACCTAAACTAAAAATAAGATAAAATACTTTGTCATATCAACATCCATAGGAGGATAAAGAGATGGGATATTAAACTTGAGTAAATTTTATATCAATTTATGAGGAGTTTATAATAATTACATATATTACCTCCACTAAGGAGTTGAAAAATGAGCATATTTATAGGTTTTGAAACTACATTGATAGTTATTTTAACCTTCTTCTTCATATCATTATCCTTGGATTTAAAAGGGGGTTTAATTTTGAACTTAGTAATATAAGATGTGGAATGTTTGGTATATAATTGGTTTAATATAATAATTCCTTGATCCCTAATTTTTTAAATATTTTATTGTAATACCTCACAATTTCTTGATCCATGATAACATTAACACTATTTCCATTTTTGATGTGATAAATATCCAAAGAATAGAGTGTAATGGAAGGTAGCATGATTAAATTATTATAAAGTGAAATTTTAAATATAGTATTTGGTTGATTATATATCTTTTTTCATTGTAATGTTGTATCTCTGTTTATGAAAAGTTCCACTTCCATGAATTCTATTTTTTTAACTTATATATATGATCAGAGTAGGTACAATAGGGAAAATTCATGGTATAAATGACATTAGTGTCAAATCTATATCATTTATAAGATAATGAAGTAAAAGGTACAATAGGGACAATTCATGGTATAAATGATATTAGTGTCAAATCATACGAATTATTATGTATGATTTGACACTTAATAAAATAAATGATTTATATAAAGAATAAATTATAAATGATTTCCTCTTATAGGATGTAACGTACCATGATTTTGATCAATGGAGAAGTAAGATGGCTATCCAATCATTTATATTTATCAATGTATTTCCTCTTATACTTTCTATGTTGATCAATGTATTTCCTCTTATCATTTATATTGAAGAATATGAAATGTACCAAGATGTTGATCAATGGATAAGTAACATGGCTATCTAATGATCTAAGATAGAATCTATCAGTACTAAAATAAATTAGGGAAACAAGGATTGATTTGTCACTTATGAGATTATTAATAGCATTCAGAAGCACCATAAAAAAGTTGGTTTAAGACCAACTATCAATTTCGAGGTATATTTTGATCCATCTAAAGGGGACAAGACTATATTGATGCAAGTGTTTCAGTTACACGAGACTTACTCTGGGATGATGATGGTTCACCATTGCTTCCATTTGCAGTATTCTTAACACTAGAGAAATTTATTGGTATTGTCAGGATTCATTCAGGATCAACCTATCAAGACCATCTTTAAGATACAAACCCTAGGAATATTATTTTTTTGTAAATATTATCTTAAGCATTTATAAAAATAGATTATGTACTCATTAATATGTAAGAATAGTGTAATTATTCTTTATTGCAGTGATAATATTTTGAATAAGAGTACATAATAATATGTATCTATGTATGGAAACCTTTTAAGAGCACACCACCTTTTAAGTATGTAATCATATGGTGTATTTAATTAAGCCTTAGTACTCACCTTTTTCATCTATTTAGTTTAGATTTGACACTAATATCATTTATAACATGAATTGTCCCTAATATAGATATATCATTTATATCATTTATGGTTTAAAGGGACAAATTTTTTAAGTATGTAATCATACAGTGTATTTAATTAAGCCTTAGTACTCCCTATTTTTATATATTTAGTTTATTAGTACATGTGCCTATAAGGAGATAGTGAATGGTTTGGAAATACCAGTATGATTAAACATACTGGTATTAATTTGCATAGATATTGGATATTCATCACTTATAAATTGTGAAATGGAATGATTATTTTTAAGAAGTGATAATATATTTTAATAATTTTTGTTTTAGTAAAGCATTTATTCCAATAGACTCATATATTGATTGGATATTGCAAAAATTATTTGAATTTATATTCATGTTGTCCATAAAATTTAGATATGATATATTTGAAAATATGTCATAGATATTTTTTATTCATGTTGTTTGTCTTGTAGGATAATTTTTATTCATATAATTATATTTAATATTTTACATTAATTTATTTATGTCAATCATAATTTGAGTATGAATTATGCCTTAGAATTTATCAACACTCACCATATTTAAATTACCTTGATACTCTTTAGGTGAAATATGCATAACATTTAAATGAGATAATTATTCATATTCATCAATATCATCCTCAATAATAATTAACTCTATATTTTGGTACTTATAGTCAAATTATGATGTATAATTGTTTTTTTTGTTTCATATACATATTTTTCCTTGTAACATATCTTGTTAAACTGATAGGATTAGTGGTAACACTAATTTACCTTCATTAACCTTAATGTTTTATCCTATCTCATATGTATGTATTTTATTAACCAATATGACTGATAGTGGGGATAATATGGATGGTTGATGGATCCATAATTTCAATATAAATACATGATTTATATTAACCTCTTTGAAATAATTGTAAGTTTTTTATTCAAAGGATATGTATCCAGAAAACCTTCATGCAAAAAATTTAAGCATTGGTGTAGGGTAGATGGGACAAAATACATAGAATGAATTCATGGTGTGAGATGTAAATTTTGAGAAATGGATTTAAAATCATGAAATTAACCAAAATATACTTAAAACATTAATACACTATTAAAATTTAAATCTAATATGATTATAATACAAATAAATAAAGCATTCATAACATTATAGCTTAAAGCTAGATGCTCCAAATTAGACTAAATAAGAAAATGATCAAATTATTATTGATTGCCTTTTTATAATCATAAATTTGACCACATATTATTAGCTTTTTTAATGATATGGATAGCATGGATTAGTTGATAGATTAATAAAAAGAACTAATGGTTTTGATCATAAGATGGGCATGAAGGCTTATGAATTTCCTCTATGATCTCAATGAAGGATTGTTTGGTTTAAATAGATAAGATAGAGGAAATTAAAAATTCCAAAGAAGCCTCTAGATTTAGAGGTTTATAAAGAAAAGGGGATAATAAGGGAGGTTTCTTGAAATAGAGAATTTTAGAATCCATTAGGAGTTAATAAAGGTTAGTAGGGGATTAAATGGGTAGTTAAGATGTGATTATTAGGAGTACACTTGTAAGAAAGGCTAATAATATGCTAGGGTAGGTGAAAGTGAATTTTAAATTCCAAAATATTAGACAATTGGGATTTTTTAGTAGATAATGGGGTCTTAGGTGGATCAATTTTTTTTTTGGGGTAGGAATAAAGGTTAGTATATGAAGAATAATGGAAAGGGGTGTTAGAAAAAAGAATGGGAGGGTTACTAAGGATGAATTAGAAAAAAATATATATGGTATTATTGATCATTATATGAAATTAGTGATGTTAGTGTCAAAATTAGCAAGCTAACAAAGGTGAGCAAATTTATATGCATACATTTCCCCCCTCTTTGAAAGGGAATTATGACTAGACAAAGTAAAAATAATAGTATTATTTCAAAGAATAAATACACTCATGGATGAATGTTAGTAAATTATGTTAGTGTACATGATTTCCCCTCAAGGTGACATGTGTAGAAGACTGAGATATATGGCCACTCAAAAATAAGAAATGAGGGATGGGAGGCATGAATAACTAAGGGGTTGGGATGCTAGAAGTGATATCAATAATGAAGAAAATTAACTCGACATGAGAAGTGAGATATGAAGTAATGATTACCCTAGAAAATACCTATGAATAAGGATCATAAATTTATGTTTCATGATTATAAACACATCCCAATTGGTAATCAACCACAACATGATAAAAGGTTTGAAAGATTTAGGCATATTCGAAGTAAGGACATGTGTCAGAGAGAGATGCGGACTAAAATGTTTGATAAATAAATCCACAATATTTTTACATATCCCAAATAAGGATACATGTAATGTAAATATGTAGGTTGAAAGAGGTAGGAAGATAGTTTTGGAACATTTTTAAGATTTTATATCTAGTGCCTCTAGCTATTTGGATAGTTGTGTCAGCCTTAGATAGTTGCATCGACTCTAATGTCTAGGTTAGATGCTAGTGTATTATAAATAATATCCACTAAAATAGGATTTTAACACCTAGATGATTTTAGGTTTTTATTCACCTTCAATCTAATAATTTTAGAGCTGGTCATGGACTATCACTCTTTATGAAATGAAAAAACCCTAAGTTTCCATCTTCAATGTGAGCTTGGCAAAAATCGGTTAATGGGCACACAATGTCAATCTTACCCTAATTATCCCACTATTAGAGTGAATTTCCTACATAGCCAATACTCAAAAAGAGGGCCTCAGTCTCATGTAGCTCTCCCCTATGTGTTTTCTTGTGTGTGAATCATGCAATTTGTGTAAATCAAGTAAAATAGTGACCTAGATTGTAACTTAACAAATAAGACCTTATGATTTCTCCTTTAGTAATTAAAAAATTAAGATGTCTTGTACCTATTACTAGTATGGAAATATGTAATATATTGATCAATTGAATTATTTATAGAGTGCTTTTGATAAGTGACTTGGTCTATTTGGTCTGATTACTAGGTGATAAATGAATGAAGGTTGATATTATATTTCTACGAATCCTATCAAGAGGTAACTCAAATTAAAGCACTTAGGCTAACCATTGTAATACATTTAATTTGTAAATTATATGAATTTTGGGAATTAAACACTTAGGTCAGGGTAGATAATAACATTGACACTATTATCTATCACTTGCATTAGTATCAAGGGAGTAGTAGAATAGGTACATTCTCCAAACTTATAGGGGTGTAAGATAAGTACATTCTAAGCATTATGTACAAGATATGATGTTTATGTCATCAATATAAGATAGTTCAAATGAAGAGATAGGTAATGCAACACAGGATAGATTAAATTAGAGTATTGTGGAAGATAGGCATGTGTATAACTAAGAGTAACAACCAAGGTCTAATTTTTCCAAGTGTACAGGATTAAGGTGGTATATAATCATAAAATATCACCTATAATATGCACAAAAATGGAAACTTATATGGAGTTATAATATTATGACTAAACTTCTATTTATGATTTGAATGTATAATTCTTAGTAAATTCAACTAATGAAATAATATAACAAAGTAGGAATGTATCTTTTCATAGATTGAAATATTCATCCAACTATTTATCCCTATTCGTGTGCCTTTCATAATCATAAATAATTTTATCCTTTAATTTGACCATAAATTCTGAAATAGGTATCAATTTTGTAACAAGCTCACAAATTTTAAATTATTTGACATATTTTACTTGATAAGTCACAAATTTGTATTTTCTCAAACTAGCTAATTCATGTCCAATTTCACTTCTAATCTCCTCATGGATATATTTTTTAAATTTTGGAAATCTTTCACAAATGCTACAATTTCCATTTAAACATGCTTTGTTATAAAAGAATTATCAATCTAGTCTTTCATAAAAAATTGTTAGAATAAATTATTTGGATGATTTTGGAGGAACTTCTGTGCCAAATTCATAAAAAATGTTATCATTATGAAAAGTAAAATGTATACAAAGAAAAACATCATAGTGCATTAAAAATTTAACATGTTGCCTAAAAATTCAAGTAGCGTGGGTGTGATTTATTTTTACTTAAAATAGCTTGGCCATCTCAAAATATTATTGACTAATAAAAACATGTTTTTATTTTTCCAAAAAGTTAGAGTACAATTTCATTTGGTTCATATCCAATAAATGTTTTAGATTTGGTTCATGATTAATAGAACCAACTCTTCTTTTCATTACATCTCTTGTATTTGGTGAAACTCTTATATTGTCTTTCCAAAATTGTGCAAGTAAATCTTTGAGAGCATCAGCTATAGCCTTATTATTTCATGAAACTCTAGAATATAATGCCCAAAGCTCAATGGTATTGGTATCATTAAGTCTTTGGCATCTTCCAATCTATTTCATTAATGTGTTTCTATTTATGTCCAATGCTTAGATAGTTTTTGAAATTAATCATTTTTCCCTATTTGACCATTTACTACACAAGTTGTAATTATACATCAAGTAGCATAAAATCTTTGTTTCATGATTTAGGTCCTAAAATATGATATGCATCATATAAATTTTTCACAATTTGTTGTTTTCATCATCCATGTTAGATGTTATTTGGCTTAGGGTGTACATTATAGGTCTCATCTTAACCAATTTAATAAGTAAAACAAATAATTGACATTTTTTACTATCAAATTCTAATTTTTCAAAGAAATTATCCCAATTGTTTTGAGCTAATCTTATTGAAAGGTAGTTAGAAAAAAAAAATATGCATTGGTTTCAAAATATTTTCATCAACTTCAATTAAATAATTGCCTTTTCTATACACAATCCTTGGAGCTATTGCTAATGGTAGAATTTATTGATTGGGTGTTTCAAAAGCATTATGTTCATTACTAATTTCTTTATTATTACTTTCATTTTTAGTGTTTTCATGGCATTTTATTCGTTTTTACTTTCATCATTATGTGTTTCCATGAAGTTTACTTGATTGTTAGGGTTAAATAATCATGCATAGATTCATTATCAACAAAATAAAGAAAATTTATACTTTTAATGTGGACTTGAAAAATAATTTGGATTATTAGTTAAGCATTCATCATCATTATTTAATTTTTCATTGTCTATTTCATCATTATATACAATATTTGGTTCTTTAGGGATAGTTTTTGTATCTATTTTGAGAAAAAAATTTGAACTCAAACCTTTTATTTTTCTCTCAAATCTTGTAATAGATCTAGTGTTTTATGCTTTAACCACTTCATCTTCCTTGAATGAGAACCATCACCCATGACTAGACAATGAACAATTTAATACCTTTTGTTGGTGGGGTCCTAAAGAATAATTTCACTCATTTTGTCTTCATCATTCAAAGAATAAAATGTGAAAATAATGTAAGTGGGGTTATAAATATTGAAACACCTTAAAAATAAATTTTGGACACAGTTTTTTTGTCTATTATAAGAACAAAACATACACATTATATCTAGTATGTCTATATAACCATATATAATACTAATATGATATATGATTATATTATGTGATTCAATATTATGTTATATTATTTTTTCATAAAATTATTGGATGAAATCCAAACTATGAAATATTATTATATCATGCAATCCTATACAATTACCTCCATTTTTGCATTTACATGATACAATTAAAGGGTTGATTTAACCATATGTTACATCTTATAGAATTGATTGAGCCATTTTTTAGGTTTATAGGCCCAATTAAACCCAAATCATAATTCTAATTGAATTTATTTACTAATTGGATCAATTCATGACTAATTTAACCCCAAACAATCTCTTCAATTACATGAATTGACTAATTGGATCAATTCATGACTAATTTAGCCCTAAATAATGTCATTATCTTGCTTAGTTAGGCTAAAGGGAATCAAATTGGCACCAATTTCTTTCATGATTGAATTGGCAGACTATTATTTTTAATTTTTATGATATTAGGGTTGATTGACCCCCAAATTGCATCCTATTTCTAGTCAAGATTAGGTTTACAGAGTTTAATTGAATTAACTAATTATAAACTTAAAACCCTAAACTATAAACCCTAAGCCATAATTTAGGTTCATATGGCTCAATATGGCCAAAATAATATATTTAATTATAAAAATTGAATAATTAGATCAAATATTGACATAATTAGAGATAATTTAGACCCAACTCACATCCTACTTTTATATTTAGTTTGAAGGGGCTCAAATTGGCCACAATTTCCTTCATGATTGAATAGGTAGACTATATATTTTTTATTTTATTATGATGGTGGGGTTGATTGACCCCAAAATTTACATATTTTATAGTAAAAACAAGGTTCATGGGGTTGATTTTCTTCCAAATTGAATCATTGATTATAACAATCGACTAATTGAGTTAATATGCATAAGGAAAGATGAGCTAATTTTAACCCCAACTCTATAATGTCCCTTACTTATATCCTTCCATCATTTTTAGAATCTCCAACTTTAATATAGAGAACCAACATTGTCATAAGGGAATTTAGTCAGTGGCATTGTCTTAAGAAGATCTTTGGGAGTTCATACACTATTTTTATTTAGGAATGAGAACATTATTCATAAAGTACTATTTACAATTATTATAGACTATATTTTTTTATGGTATTATGATGGTGGGGTTGATTGACCCCATAAATTACATCCTTTATATTAAAAAAAAGGTTCATGGGGTTGATTTTCATCCAAATTACATCATTGATTGTAACAATTGACTAATTGAGTTAATATTCATAAGGACATATGAGCTAACTTTAACCCCAAGTCTGTAATGTCCCTTACTTATATCCTTCCATCATTTTTGGAATCTCTAAATTTCTTGTAGAGTGCCAACATTGTCATAAGGGAATTTAGACAGTGGCATTGTGTTTAGAAGATCTTTGGGATTTCATACACTATTTTTATTTAGGAATGAGAACATTATTCATAAAGTACTATTCATAATTATTATTCATGCTTACTATTCATAATGATTGTGCATGGTGATGTGGAATAACAGTGATGTGGCATGACCTAAAAATAATCTTACATGGACAAAATCTAATTAGAAAGGAGTGTGGCATAGTATTCCACTATGAATAGGTTCTTTTATCTTTGGTGAGTCACATGTCTTCCTTTTGGGTGATGAAGATAAGGATGAATAGTTTGGGAACATACCTAAGACATATTCATGATTTTGAGTGTGGGGAGAAATAAAAAATTAGTTTTGGAAGTTTATGAGTAAATGGAGGAAGATGACAGAACTTCATTATTGAATATTTAGCTCACATGAGGAAGTGGGGTGATATTTTAAGTGTCACATGGAAAGTGGGAGACCAAGACAAGAAAGGGGTTGATCATGTGATATAACTTTGACCATTTGTATATGAGTAAAATAATCACACTATTATTCACATGTGTGAATGTGAGGACCAAATTTGGAGTCACATGGGGTGGTTAATCTTGTCTTTCTTTATGCTCTCCTTTTTTTACTTACTTTCACATCAAGACAAACATTCACATGGAGTTATTATGCATGGCTTGGGTATGGCACATTTTTTTTCTTCTCCTTCAAGTTTCCTCTCTTATCTCCTTAAATATTTTATATATAATCATGTTTCTCCCTTTGTAAATGATTCTTGATTATTTTCTAAGTTCCCCATTTGTGAGGTTTGAACTTATGTTCAATTTTTCCTAGACAAGGATGCAAACCATTGGATATTCAGATATTATGAGGAAGAAAACCCTCTTAGTTTATTTATAGTATTTGAGGATGAAAAACCTCTTGTAAAAGTGAGGTAATTCCATCCAATAACTACAACTATGCTTCAATAAGATTCAAAATTCTAGTGTGTAGAATGTGTGTTGTTGCAGGATCTCTAGTGAAGTGTATGGATATTTGTTGTGTTGTAATATATGTAAATGTATGTTATATATCAGCATTAAATCATTTTATGTATGATTGGTTGAATTATCTATATCATTTCATGTGTAATCATAAATTTATACTGTCAAGTTCATTTTGAAAGTGATTTTATTGTAAAATTTAGTATTTAGCAATACTCCCGTTTGGGGATTTTACATCCAAATCACATTTGATACTAGTGTTTAGGTTTAATAGGTTCACATTGACCCTATTTGCCTTTGTATTTACATTTGTGATATAATTAAATGGGTTATTAATCAATATGTTTCATAAATAGAATGGATTGAGCCATAATTTTGGTTCATGGGGCTCAATTTGGCCTAAATGACATGTTATTTCACTAATTGACTAATTGGATCAATTCATGACTAATTTATCCCTAAGACATGGTTTCCTCTTGTATTTAGGTTGAAATTAGGCTCAAATTAGCCCCAATATCCTTTGTGATTTAATTTATGTACTTTTTGATTTATTTTTACGATATTACGGTCAATTGACCCCCAAATTACATCCTATATAATCAAAATTAGGTTCATGGGGTTTAATTTCATCCAATCTACATTGAATAATTATAGTTCCTTAAATCATACACCCTAATTCATAACCCATAATTTAGGTCCATAAGGCTCAATTTACCTCAAACTATGTTTTTAATTACACCAATTAACTAACTGGATAAATTCATGATTAAATCAAAGTTAATTTAGTCCCAAATTACATCTTACTCTTGAAATTATGTTGAAGGGGATCAAATTCGCCTCAGTTACCTCTATGATTTAATGAATAAACTATTTGATTCATTGTATGATGACATTAGAGTTAACTTCACTAAAAGTCCCATTATATACAATTTAAACTATGTTTGAATGTGGTTCCATTTTTTGAAAATCATGTCATTGATTGTACCATTTCACTAATTTCCTCAATCTATGATGAAATCAAAGCTATTTTAGCCTCAAAACACGTTATATAGTCATATTTATGTTTAAGGGGCTTATATTAAACCTAATTACCTACATAATTGAACCAAATGACTATTTCATTTAGTACATGATAACATTGAAATTCATAGAGCCTCAAACCATGTCCTATATGTGTCAACATGCATCTATTATTGAACCAAATGATTATTAGATTCATTATCTAATGAAATTGGAACAAACTAAGGCCCAAATCACTTTGAAATAGTTGAATCTTTCATTAAAATAATTGAATATCCCCTAATTGATTAAGGGTGTAAATTGGCCCTAGAATTTCCTACCATTGAAACAAGTCACTCTTTCATTCATTTTTTATGAAATTAGGCCTGATTAAACCATAAATAATATTATATATATTCAAAATTATGTTCATGGGTGAAAATTCACCAAAATTTTATCACTATATCAATTATTTCCTTTTTTATAGTGTATATATTGATGCACTTCAATTGAAAAAAAAATACAAAATTTTGAATGTGAATATATACAAGCATAAACATAAACATGTATAAATAGATCCTTGTTTATTTTTGGTGCCATGTTAACATAATGTGTATGTGTTATAATGCATACATGTTATATAACATTGTGCTATGTTTATTTTGTATTCAAAAACTAAGCCTTTTGGCTTGGATATGGGTCAGATTCCTAAGCTAAAGGCTGGGACCTATCAACACACAACTAAATCTAAAAAATTTTAGGAAAAACCAACAAAATTAAAATTTATTCACCAAATACACTATGAATTTTAATGAGACAATTCATAAAATTATTATCATTATGAAAAGCATGCTCTCCCATTTCCAAATATATGATTTTTTTTAATTTTTTGGACTATTTTAATGTTTCTATATATGCTGATTTATAACTATGGATTTTTTAGGCCACTACATGATAAAAATATGCATGCCTATATATGTTTAAGTAATATTATTTTCATTAATCCAAAAATGAAAAAAAATATATGGTCACAAAATAGGCCTAATTATATACACATTAAAAATTTCAATTTTTTGAGGTAGTTTTTAAGATTCCAAGACCATCTATCCATTTATTTTTTAGTTTTAAAGATCCCTTTACTTGTAAAATTAATCAAAAATATATATTTTCATTAAGAAAATTTAATAAAATATAGGTAAAAAACTAGATGATCTATTGAGCATTATTCCAATTGTTTAGGTTTGGCATTGATGTTGTCATTGATGCCAAAGGTTCTTGAGAAAGGTGTTCGTGATGTCATTGAAGAATGTAGCTATGAGAGATAATATTGATCAAGTTTTTAGTGATTTTTAGAGTTTAATACATGATTGGTATATTTTTCTATGAATTCATGAGTGATGTGAAGGTCAAAATAGAAGTTCATTATTGTTGAATTTGTCAAGTGCTTGAGCATAGTAAGTGTCTTGAGAGGTATGTGCATATGATGCCTAGTATATTGTATGAAGGGTCATGATGGCTTGGTGAGATGAATTCACATAGGCATGAAAATTTGTATGAGTTTGTCTGAGAATGTATATGAGGTATTGGATCACTCGTGTGAGTATCAAGGTGAGCCTACATGGGTAGGACCTAAAGGTAATGTCTAAAACTAGACCTCTTATAGACCCTACTTGGCCTAATGAGGCATCATGATCTTATTTCAAGGAATATTAAAGATGTATGAAACTATTTAACCATTTATTAGGATGCTTGAGTATGTGAGTGTGATGGAGAGCACATGGAAAGAGGCATGAAGGTCAGTTTCAAGGTCTAATGTGATTTCTAGTTTAAGGTCTAAGAAAGAAAAGAGAGAGTGTGGATTAATGAGGGTTCATAATCAGATTTCAATGTGTATAAGATCATATAACAAAATAAATTATCAAGGGTAATTTATGTTGTTTCAAGTTTGTTCATGAATATTTAGGTCAAATTTGGAAGGATAAGGCATGAAAATGTGTTCAAAGGTCTCTCAAGTGCACAAAATGAAGGGTTCTCTACTCAATAAGGTTTTTATTGTGATCATTAACTTGTAAAACATATTCATGGTAACCTAATATATTAAATTTATAAGGTTAAGGGTCCTATCACAAAATTTGAGGCACTGGTTTTAGGATTAAGGGGTTATGTTTTATGAATGATCGTTAAGAGTGGAAATAGGTTTAAACCCTCTTAGAACCCTAATAGTGGCCCAATTTTGAATATATGGTTAAAAAAAGAACATAATGTCTAAAATTACTATAAAAACTATTGGATATTATTTTCAACTTGCCTAGGCACCTCTAGGTATGATTGAGTTGTCTGGTATGTGAGTAGATCCTACAAGAAAGTATTAGTTTCTCATAGATTTATTATAGGATTTAGATTTGACCAAGTAAAAGTATGATGATGATTATATGAATAATTTTGAGACTTTTATTTTATGTACATTATGGTTTTTAGATAGGTTTTATCCCTTAGGTATGCTAAAGTGATCATCCAAGTTAGTCAGTCACTAATAGGCTTAATGGTGAAAATAATGAAAAATCCAAGCAATAGCCCAAAGATGATTAAAATGTGTTATAATGAAATATGAATGAATAAAAATGCATGGAAATATTTTTTATTAATTTTAATAAATTTTAATATTGTTATATGTTTTTGAGGTCAGTGATTATAGTGAAAAAGTTACTCATAAGCTGACATGTCTAGTACAAATGAGACAATGAGATGTAAGGTCATGAGATTGGTATGCAAGACTAGTATTTCCATTTTAATATATTATATTTCTATATAATAATTTTATAATAATATAATAATATCATATACATGTATTATAAGGCTTTGAAAGTGGTCATACAGGTGTTGAAGGTCATTGTCACCATGACTGGTCTTTGAGAAAAATTGGTAGTTTAAAGTGAGCAAGTTGTAAGAGTGTTTTTAGTCATTTTTCCATGTGTAATGAATTTTAATTATCTTGATGAATTTTTTTAGGTATTGGATGTATTTTTTATATTTTTGTTATCATTTTTTTGTGTCCAAACATTGTGTTATCTTCATTTGTTCAAGACAGACCTTTCTGTGTGTGTGAAGGCCTAATGTAAACAATGTTAATGGCATGCTTCAAGTGGTGATTTGAGATAAACGGTGTCATGTAAGTAATATGAGATTATTATATGTATATTTTAGTGTAATATGACGTTTTCCTTCCATGTATGAATTTTTAAATTACTCCAAGAAGATCAAAGGGTAATGTGTACTAATGAAGGCCTGATTGAATTAGGTCTCTTTAAGGCCTAAAGAAGGAATTGGTCCATTGAGATATGGTTGACCTAATGTAATTATTTATTCATGTTTATATAATGTAATAAGTCCTATTATTTTTAATATATAAGTTGAAAAGTGTTTATTCCTGATCAAGAAGTGTATAAGCAAGAGACTAGTATAAGAACAAGGCCTAATAGGCCTAATTGACTAGTTAGAGTATGGGCAAGGAAAAGGGAAGGATATAAAACTTTTAATAGATGAATGAGGTCTTATAGACCATAATTATGGTACATATAAACTATAATAAATATCTATAATGGGTAATATATATGAATATCAAGATCATATGACCTAATCTATCTTGAAGAGACATAGATGAGCAAAGAAGCCTATAGGTCAGTTTGAGAGGGATAGAAGAGAGAGAAAAAATAAAGAAGGTGATCATCATCTATTGTATGAGAAAAAAGGTTTTCTTAAGGTAATAAAAGGATTTAGTTGTGTGATTTTGTTTTTAATCATCTAAGGGGTTGGTGACTCCTTGCAATTTGGTGCTTACTAAAGCCTAGTTGTGTTAGTGCTTAGCTAGTTGGAGTTGGTGCTCCATTTGGAGTTGGTGATGCACTAAATTATGATATTTTGGATTATAGGATTGTATTCCATTCATAGGTATCAAATTTTTTTATTCCACTTGAGGTTTTCCCACTCATATGTCTGTTTTCTTATGATATGATCATCTAAATGACTCTTTATGAATTTGTATATATTTGTATTACTTTTATGGTTTAAGGAATGTTAAAGTAAATGTGAAAGAAAGTATTAAGTGACTGATTCAACAACCATATCAATCACTATTTTTCTAAAAATTGGTATCATGTCATGGTCCTTTAAAAAAATTCTAACATCCTGAAGGTGATCCTAATAAGTACAATATGTCTTGTGATCAAAAAGAAGAAGACATGTACGATGAAGAAGTATAATATGATAGTGAAGAAGGAGAAGTTGAAGTAGACCTTGAAGCTGAGCTCATAAGTGCCCTTGATGATTTGAATCATCAAAATAAGACTATCAAGGACCTCATGAGTTAGTTATAAGGTGTTAACACAAGGTTTAGGTTAAAGGAAGTTGAGTATGACTAGTTGAAGACAGAGATATATTACTTAAAGGCTGATCATGAGAAGCTCATAGAAAAAATGTGAAAGTTTGATAAAGAGTATGAAAATTCAAAACAAGTCAAGAGTACCAACATGAAAATACCAATCATTCATCCCAATGTAATAAAAAATATGTCATAATGGGATCATGGGAAAAGGAGTAATCATTTAAGAGGTAAGTACATAAATGTTTTTTTTTAGATATATCAAAATATAGGGAAGATTGAAATATTCTAATCTAATAGAGTTAGAAGGACCTCAAGATTCAAAAAGACATATGAAGCTCCTAAAATGCATTATAAGAATCAAACGTTAGTATGGAAGACAAAGCAAGGTAGGACTAATCATATTGAGCTCAATAGTCAAGATGGACAATTTGAAAAAGAGGAATAAAAGAATAAATAGGATTTTATGCTAGCTTAGACTACCTTTCACATTCAAGATCAAGGCATGAATTGGTATATAGATAGTGGTTGTTCAAAACACATGATAGGAGACAAAAATAATTTCATGTCATTAAAGAAGAATGTTATAGGAACAATGACATTTGGAGACAACATAAGTGCTAATATAGTTGGAAAGGGTGTCTTGAATTTGGACAATGGGAAGACCAAGACACAAAATGTGTTGTATTTAGAAGGTTTGGAACATAACCTAATTAGTCTAAGTCAAATGTTCAATAAATGACATGCACTAACTATTATCACCAAATATTACATCCTATAAGAGGGTGTTCAAATCTTCTTTATATTTGGAAAACATGGGAATACTTCTAGGTATGTGGGTTTACCTATAGTAGAAGTAAACCTCTAGGTTTAAGGGTTATCTCCCTAAATATAACTTGAAATGCTTATCACATACTTCATTAGTTACTTAAGTGAAAAGAGATATAAGTTTTCATGGAATGAAACTACTCTAAGGGTGTGATAAACTAAAATTATTTCCACAAGACCATCATACTTATTTCACTAAGAAACAAGGCATACAAACTAGCTTATAAGTCCTAAAAGGATCTAACATAAGTTTTTCAACATAGAAGTTGTATGCATGAGACAACACAAGTTAAGTGAACCAAAGGGTATATTTCACACTCTAAGGACAATTATACACTTGAAAATAACCTAACACCCTAGCTAAACTCTATATGGCATGTTATAATAGGAATTATTGCATAAACATGAGAGGATAAGGAAAAGCAAGGATAGAAGATTATCACTTAACATCACCATACATCACTTTGCACACTTAGATAAATGTTCATGAACTCTGAAATTTAATTTATTTTATTTTTTAAAGGAAAAGTACAATATCACTGTAGTAGGGATTTTCCATACATAGTGTGGTATTAGTCTACAAGAGCCAAAATTGTTACTACTTATATAATTAAAGAGAGAGAGAGAGAGAAGAAGAGAATGAAGTCTAAGAGTAACTAGGACATGTGTCATGCTAATAAAATTAATTGCACATGTAGGACAAATGAATATAAAATATACCATGCAAGGTCTCATAGGACAAATGTCCCTTATAACATGAAACTCTTGAAATGTGGTATAAAACTCCTCATTTGCATGCCTAGTAACTATCTTCATCATTTGGTCTTCTGAGAACGTCCCAATGTTGAATAGGGATAGGTTTGATGATTAAAATTAGAGGGATGGGTTGTATACATTCTCCAACATGCATTGGTGGTGTCCCTAATAATTAGGATTCTTTTGGATATGAGTTATTATTACTTGAAGTCAAAATATCTCTTCTTTCACTCACCTTGCACACTTGACACAAAATTTAGTCTTTAGTTTTCCAATTTGATCCATATATAGGAGTTTATGACACATTTTAGGACACTTCATGGCCTTATATTCCTCAATCATACCTTAAAATGACTCCCACTTGATGTTTCCACTCTCTCACTAGCTTGTTCATTATGTTAGGTTTGACTGGTTGAGAGGAAGGTGTTAGTAGAGGTAATTTTGAGATATTATGCTATAATAAATGGAAATGAGAGGTTAATTTAAGTCCAAATATATCTCCCAAAGTTAATTTTATCTCTTAAAACCCTTTTGTACCTACACAATACCAAAAATAGTCATGAAAATAAACTTTACACCCTCTCCGTTTAGGTAAGGTACAAATTAGTAAGATAAGGATGATCCCTAAAGATTCCTCTACAACTTCTAACCATTTACCAAACCATTATATCCCATTTAGATGCTTCTCCTCCATTTTCCCAATTAGGTCTTTGGCAAGGGTTTGAGAGGATTTATAGTAGTTTTGACCTCTAATAATTATTCATATAGGTATGACATCCAAATTTTGAACAAATTCCTTATTCAATACCTCCTTTATCATCCATAAAATCCTTATACTCCCATGTAAATCCTCCAACTAGGTGTGAGATCTCAAAGTTTCCCTCTCACGCTTTATCATGCATTCTACATAGGATTGAGTTGGTATAAGCTAATAAATGGCTTACATATGGTATTATTTACACTAAAATAGTTTTAACACACCTGATATCTCCCTAAAAACTTGTTAGAATGAATTAAAATTTCTATCCAGTATTACAAATGATACTGACCCCCAATTAGGCTTTAGGCCTAAACTAGAACTAATAGGTTTGTCTACATGCTTGTAGGTTTAAGACACCGTGATAAGTTTATAGGACTTGTGAATTATTCATCATGTTGTTTCATTTTTATCACATCTTTCTACATCCTGTTGAAAGGTTACATCAATTTTCCAACTCATCATCTTAGCATTTGTATGACCAACCTATAGGATTTCAATATTCTGGGAGTGCCCTCTATTTGAGATAGAACAAAGGGAACTTCCCCTATTTACATAGACCAAATTATGTTATGAGGAGTTTATTAAAGTAATAAGGACCCTATATGTTTAATTTCAAGTCTTTTTTTATTTATAAAACCCTTGAAATGTCATGGAACCTAAGACAGACATGTGACAAATGATGATTGTGTAGACTTCATACATGGGTGTGGACTTTAGGTTGTCCTTGGGACCTTTATTTCTTTTTTATCTTACTTTGATAATATTATATTATTGAAAACACCTTCAATAATATCTATAACATGTCAACACTTATTTTTTCCTTACCAACTCCTTCATTTCATACCTTGTATTTGACTTGACATAGGTGTTAATTATGTTTCACTTGGATGTAGGTGTTTACTTCATGTTTAGAGATTTTATAATTGCTACAAGTTCTTATTAAAGTCCTTAAACCATTTTCCCAACTCACTTAGATAAATTCATACCAAGATAATACTATATCAACACCAAGACCATAATGTTTTAATCTTACTGTCAAACTATAGTCAACTATAGTTGACCACTGATGATAAAATAGGGGTTCTATAGGTGATTATCCTTCTAGAACTATTGGAGGCATTTTGAACTCTGAAAATGTTTATTTATTTAGGTTTTCATTCTTGATCTCACATCATGGACTTTTAGGAATCCATAATCAACTTTATATGGCCTTTTTGAGCAAAACTACACCTATATGTGCATATATATGTCAAAAACCTAGTATTATAGCCCTCCTTGATGTTTCCTAAATCCTTGGTGTATTACTCAACTCAAAATCATGGATTTATGTTCTTAAATTTATACCTTGGGATATGAAGGTCACTTGGAAGTTTAAAATTATAGACAATACTCAATGTCTACGGTAAAAAAATGTGCAAATTTGAAACATTATAATATCCTCCTTACTTGTCCAACCTCCATATCCTTTTTCAAGGTAATAAATATAGTATATGGATACAATATGGAAACATTTAGGTTCATATAAAATACTTGAAACATTATCATATATTAAAACTAGATGTATCGAGGGATCTATTTTGGAGCTTTTAGGGAATCTATCCCTAAACTCAAATTCTTTCACTTAGACATGATTTCTTCCAACTTACCTGCCACTTTTGGCCTCAAACATTACTATAATAGTGATATCCAACTCCATAAACCTGATGAATGTTTGAAATAATGTTTAACATATTTATAAGATAATCTAAAGTTTCAGTCAATGCCACCTATAGGTAGACATTTCAATGTGTAAGCAGTGACTATGAACATAGGTAGTATGCATCATTTATAGTCTTGTAACTAATATTAGACCTTCTAAATGTCTCCAAATTCTTACTTCCCACATTTAAGGATTTGAATTAGGCTATTATACTACCATCCCAACATCTCAGTCTCATGTAGGTGTTGATATAGTTGTAGTCAAGGTTGTGAATGTGGTCATGAGATATATGCATGTAATGTGACATTATAATTCATACTAAACCTCCTCATCTTCTTCAAACAAGACCTTTCAACCATTAAGTTATTGAAACCAAATAATTTATCTTTTTCAATGTGATTGATCTTCTCTATAACACTTGTAGGTGTTCACTCAAGGTGGATGACTGTGCATATATAAGGGTTGACTATCACAGTCCATTATATGTGTCATTTGGATTTTTGGATTACTATATTATACTCCAAAAATATTTCCAACATCTTAAAAAAAATTATATACCTTCCATGAATGTTTTCACACATCAAGACACCATGACTATAGTTGGAATCCTATTAGGAGTTGATTATGTGTTTCAAGTGACTTTGTCCTTAATCAATACATGATCTTGAGATATATATATTTTTTAAATAATGTTATTTATATTACAAAATAAATATTAATAAAAAAATATCACATTCACATAAAACCATTGAAGATAAAGAAACCTTATGTAAGTGGTGAAATCTAACTAGTGACATCTTCCTACAATTTGAAATATTTGGTTCATGAAAAAAAAATCCAAACAGGAAAACCAAGATGAAAAACATGAAATGAGTAATTACATATATTTTATAATCAAATTCATCAATTGATTTTTATTTACTATCTCAAATAAGAGTAAAACCTATAGGGTGTGGGAAATAAAAAGCATAAATAGATAGTCAACTTGTTAAGAATTGTTCATAAATGATAGGAATCCAATCCTTGAACTCATATAAGAAATTTAAATCTTACAAATTTTTTATCCACTACCAACATCATTTTACCTGGAAGTCCTCCTACTAGCCATACCAAGCAAAAACCTGTTGACTAGTTTTGTTTACCTAATGGAATGATAGAGAGATAAAACAATTTTGGCACTTCTAGAGTAGATAAATCATGTAAATGGAGTTATGGAATCTAAAGGGTAAATTAATAATCTTCTCCCACTTTCCACTCTCTCCCATAGGCTGTACAACCTTTAAAACTCCCTCTTTTCATTTATTTTCTTGATTTTCAATTAACACCTACAATTTTATGTTATTACTGACATTCCTAACAAGGAATATGATAGGGACTAACATGAAGGACATTTATAAGTAGTTTAGAACAATTTTCCACCTTGTAAAATCATACCACCTCTTTTTATGACCCATATATGACCCCTAAGTGACATAAAATGACATAAAGACTAAAATGGGCTATGATCAAGGCCAGAAGCACATTAAATCACATCAAATTCACTATGAAATATCCTATGACACTATAATAAACCCATATATAAAATTTCGTGCTATAGTGGGTTGACCCATTTTGACTTGTGGTCAAAATGGTCAACATTATTCATGATTTCCCAAGGGTGGTATGCTTGTTTTAAAGTAGGGCTCAATATGAAACCTTGCAAGAGGATGATTTATTATGGTCACCTTGGTTCTATACCTTATACTAAAGTATAAGAATGACCAATAACTTTAGAGATAGCCACATATATTTGTTTTAAATTCTCTTGAAAGGTAGATTGTAAAATGAGCAAGAAAGTCGACAACAACTATTTCTTGAAGGACAGGAAACATAGGGTAGTCATGGAGGAAAAACTTAACAAAATTTATCAACCCTATTGTCTTAGTAGGTGTACCATATATTTTAATCACTCTTTTTTTATGGGGTTCATATTTTAGTCCCAACTTATCAAAAACCTTGGGCATGATTGATGGAGAAGAACCACTATTAACTACACAATTGTGTACTAATTTGTCGCCCATAATGAAAGTGAGGTATAAGGTGGAGGCTTCTCATCTTTTTTATATGTTTAAATAATAGTTTTAGGGGAAATTTTAAGAGAAACATGACCATAAATTTTACTTTAAGGTGAAATACTAGTAGGAATAGTGGACACCTATTTCTGTAATAGCTCTTTTTGGCTTGGCATATGAAGGACATCCTACAAGGAGATAGATGATTTGACACTTTTAAATAAATCAACTATGTTTAGGGCATAATTACTCAAATTATCTTGAGTCTTTAGAGGTAAATTATTACTTTGAACTTAAGTAATTGAGACACCTTGAGTATACCTTATCACATTTTGACTTGAATGAGGTGTATGAGCATTAGGGACTATCATGCTTGTAGCCATGATTTGATACCTTGTATAAGGATTGGATAAACTTGTAGGAATTATATTTTTACCTCCTAAAGCCTTCGTATTGGCTCTATTATTGTCTTCAATAGGCGTTCTTTTATTTATCACAAAAGTATCTTCCACCAATAAGTTAGTGAAGCTTTTTCCTTGAGGCTGCCAATCCTCATTTGCTTGCATCATAAATTCATCTTCAATTGAAAAGAGAGGAGTGACTCCTCATTGAAAAAAAATATCTTTATTTTCACCCTCATTATCATCCATAAATTTTATTTTTTTCCAATCTTCTCCTTGCACCAAGTCATTATACACCTTAGGAGGCAACTTTCTTGCTTGAATGACGTCATTTTTAGCTCTAATGTCAAGGTCATAAGCTTCATGAAGAGTGAAACCACCCATGTATTGAATTATGATGTCAATATCAATACCAATGGCTCTTGATTATGTAAGAAAAACCAAACTATCAGATGGTCTCATGGAGGAGGCAAACTTTACCAAGTATTTTGAAACTTTTCATTAAATTCAAACATTATTTGCTTGGGGACTCTCTTGATCACATTTATCTAATGTATGACATAAGTATGGTTACTTTCATCTTCAAACCTTGAAGTTAAAAACACTCCAAATTCATCTCATGGTGTGATGCATCCATTGAAAAGTCTTATAACAATAAATTGCTTTCCCTCTTAGGGACATGGAAAGGAGTCTAATGACAATATTATACTTAGTAACATTGTGAAAACTACAAAAATTGAAGATATCTCTGATGTGTTCACTAGGTGTGACATGAATTTCACAATTGAATGTAGGAACACTCTTTGTAGAATTAGGAGGAATATCATCATAGGCCTGAAGGTGAAATGGATTTTTAGTATTAAAGGCATGAAAGGCATGTTTCATATTCATGTTTTCTTCAATATATTCAATTTCTTCAATCACTTCACTTTCTTGGCTATAAAAATCTTCTTGCTTTTCGAAAGGTAGATTAGGATGAGGGTATTGAACTTCAAGAGGAACTTTAGGCTAAATAGGTGGATTGATAAGATTGAGAACTCTACTAAATGATGAACTAATAAGGACCATGAGAATGAGAGAAAATTTATGACAAAATATTTGCCTTTAACCATATTTTACATTGAATCGAGTCACCAAATATTGAGTAACATATAAATTTGTAGTTGATGTTGTCAAGGCCAACATTCACCTTGATAAGTTATCTTGAGGATAATGGGTCCCACTAGGCATGCCAAAACTATTTTCACCAAATATATCACCCTATATGAGGATTTTCAAGACTCATCTATATTTGGGCAACATGGGAATACTTTTAGGTATGTTGGTTTACCTATAGTAGATGTAAACCTCTAGGTTTAAGGGCTAGCTCCCTTAATATACCTTGAAATGCTTATCACCTACTTAGCTAGATGCTTATGGGAAAATAGATAGAATTTTGAATGAAAATAAACTAATATAAGGGGGTGATACACTAGATGAATTTTCAAAATACCATAGTACTTCTTTCATGAAGAAACAAGGCATAAAAACTAGCTTCTAAGTCTTAAAAGGTTCTAACATAAGTGTTTCAACATAGAGGTGATATGCATGATACAACACAAGGTAAGTAAACTAGAGGGAAATTTTCACACTATAAGGACAATTATACATTTTAAAGGATCATGACACCCTAGCTGCACTCTATATGACCTATTAGAATAAGAACTCTTGCATAAACATGAGAGGATAAGGAGAAGCAAGGATATAATATTATCACTTAACATCACCATACATCACTTTGCATACTTAGAAAATTATTAATTAACATAAAAAAAGACCTGTATTTTTTTAAAGGCAAAATACAATGCAAATCTAGTAGTGCTTCACCATACATAATGTGGTATTAGTCTATAAGAGTCAAAATGGATACTATTTATATAGTTAGAGAGAGAGAAGAAGTGAATGAAGTCCAAGAGTCACTAAGACATGTGTCATTATTTTAGAAGGAGTTAAACATGTAGGAGAAAGTAATATGATATATACCATGCAAGGTATAATATGACAAATGTATCTTAAAACATAAAACTCCTGACATGTGATGTAGAACTCCTTATTTACATGCCTACAAACTATCTTCAACATTTGGCCTTCTTGGAATGTCACATAATAGACTAGGGATAGGTTTGATTATTTAAATGAGAGGGAGGGGTTTTATAATAGATCCAACATGCATTAAAGGTGTCCCTAATAATTAGAATTCTTCTCAAGATGAGTTATCACTACCTACAATCTAAATAAATCTTCTTTCACTCATTTTACACACTTGGCACGAAATTTGGTATTTAGTTTTACAATATGATCCATATAAAGGAGTTTATGACACCTATTAAGACCTATAATATACTTAGATTCCTCAAATAGACCTTAAAAAGAATCCCACTTGAAGTTTTCACTCTCTCACTAGCTTGTTCACTATGCTAGTTTTGAATAGTTGAGATGAAGGTATTAGCATAGGAACTTGTGAGATATTCTAATACAAGAAATTGACATGAGAGGTTATCTCAAGTCCCAATATATCTCCCAAAGTTACTTGTATCTATTGAAACCATTTTTAACCTTCACAAAAAAAAATCAAGAGAAGACACTTTGTACACTATCTGTATAGGTAGGGTGCAACTCAATATGATAGGGATTTGATTTGGAGAGTCCTCTAAAAATTTAAACCATTTACCAAGATATTATATCCCATATAGATGATTCTCCTCCTTCATTTTCCCAATTGGGTCTTTAGCAAGGGTTTGAGAGGGTTTAGAGTTATTTTAACCTCTAATGATTATTCATATAGGTCTGACATCTAATTTTTGAACAAATTCCTTATTTAAGACCTCATTAAACATCCCCTAACTCCTTAGAATCCCTTGAAAAGACTCATAGTAGGTGCGAGCTCTTAAATTTGCCCTATTAATATTTCTCATGCATTCTGTATATGATTAAGTTGGTCTAAGCAAAGAAATGGCTTACCTATTGTCTCTTTTGTAGTATAATAGTTTAAACACACCTGATATCTCCCTAAAAACCTATTATAAATAATTTGAATGTCTATCTAATGTTACAAATTTTATTGATCCCTTCATTGGGCATCATGCCTAAACTAGACCTAATAGGTCTATATGCATGCTTGTAGGTTTAGGACACCCTGACAGGTTTCTAACAATTATGAAGTTATCCTCATGTTGTTTCATGTTTATCATATCTTACCACATCCTATTTAAAGGTTTAATCAATTTTCCAACTCATCCTCATAGCATTTGTATGGCCAACCTATAAGATTTCAATATTCTGGGAGTGCCCTCTATTTGAGATAGAATAAATGGCACTTAACATATTACCCCAAACTAAATTATGGTATGTGTATTTTCTCCAAGTGATTAAGACCCTCTATGTTGAATTTTAAGTCCTATTTTCATCATTAAACCCTCAAAAATTCATAGAACCTAAGACAAACTTGTGGGAAATGATAACTATGCAGACTTCATACATGTGTGTGGACTATAGGTTGTCCTTGGGACATTTATTGCCTTTTTATATTGATTTAATAATATCATACGATGGAAAAAACCTTAAATATGATATATAACATGTCAACACTTCTTTTTTTCTTACTATCCTTCATTTCATACCTTGCATTTGACTTGATAGAGGTGTTGACTATGTTTCACCTAATGGTAGGTGTTTAATACATGTTCAGAGCTTGTATCATTTCTACAAGGTCTTATTGAAGCCATTAAACCATTTTTCCAAGTCACTTGGATCCATTCATACCAATTTTT
The DNA here is from genome assembly GCA_037957365.1 of Torreya grandis. NCBI lineage: Eukaryota > Viridiplantae > Streptophyta > Pinopsida > Cupressales > Taxaceae > Torreya > Torreya grandis. The sequence continues at coordinate 1,025,793 of JARHVA010003273.1, read as the reverse complement.
GGAAATATTAACACCAATAACATAATGTTTCTAGCTTACTATCAAACTACAGTCAACTATATTTGACCATTGATGGTAAAATAGGGGTCCTATAGGCAAGTATCCACCTTGAAATATATGCCACATACATTTTGATCCTTATATAATTATTTGGGGAATTTTGAACTATTAAAATGTTCATGTTTGTAGGTTTTCATGTTTAAGCTCACACTATGGACTTGTAGGAATCCACAACCAATTATAGATGCATATATAGGTCAAAAACCTAGTATTACAACCATCATTGATGTTTTTTGAATCCTTGGTGTATTATTCAACTCAATAAGGCTATTTATCATGGATTAATTTTCTTGAATTTCCACCTTCGTATGTGAAGGTCACTTGGAAGTTTAAAACTATAGACAACATTGAATGTATATAGTGAAAAAATGTGCAACTTTAAAGCCTTATATCATCCTCCTTACTTGTCCAATATCCACATCATTTTCTAAGATAACTCCTCTAGGATAGAAATATAAGATTGAAAATTTTATTTTCATATAAATTTATTTATACATTTTCATATATTAACACTAAAAATACTAAGGGATCTATTTTGAAGCTTTTAGGAAATTTGTCCCTAAACTCAAATTATTTCTCTTGGACATGATTTCTTCTAGCTTACCTACCACTTTTTCGCTCAAACATGATTTTAATAGTGTTATCCAAATCCAAAAACCTAATTAAGGTTTCAAATTATGTTTTAAAATCTTTATGAGACAATCCCAAGTCTTTGTTAGTGCCACCTGTAGGTGGACATTTCAATGTACATGCAGTGACTATGAACATAGGTAGTATACATTATCTATAGGGTTGTAACTAATCTTAGACCTTCTCAAGGTCTCCAAATGAATCCTTACCACCTTGAATTATTTTAAATAGGTTATAATACTATCATCCCAACATTCTTAGTCTCCTATAAGTGTTGATATAGTTGCATTCAAGGCACTAAATGTGGTCATGAGCTATATACATGGAATGTGACCTTGTAGTTCATATTGAACCTCCTCATCTTCTTTAAACAAGACATTTAAACCATGAAGTGACTAAAACCAGAAAATTTCTCCTTTCTAAATTTGATTGATCTTCTTTATAGCACCTGTAGGTGTTCATTCATGGTAGATGACTGTGCATATATAAGGGTTAACTATCAACATCCATTATATATGTCATTTATGAGGTTTAGATTACTAGATTATGCTACAAGAATATTTAAAACATATTGAAACTCTTCATATACCTTCCATTCATGTTTTCACACTTAAAGACACCATGACTGTAGTTGGAAGCTTGATGGGAGTTGATTGTGTGTTGCATATGACTATGTCCTTGATCAATACATGATATTGAGAGACATTTAATTAAATTAAGGTGATTTATATGACATAATAAACATTAATCACAACATATCATATTCACATGAAACCATTCTAGAGAAATAAACCTTCTATAACTGATGATATCTGACTATTAGTCCACTAGTGACATCTTTATATAATTTAAACTCTCTGGATCATGAAAAAATTCCAAAAATGAAAACCAAGATGAAAAATATGAAAGGATATTTCATATCCTATAAAATAAAATTCATCAATTGAGTTGCATGGACTAGCTCAAATAGGATCAAAACCTATAGGGTGTGGGAAACAACAAGCAAAAATAGACAATCAACTTGTTAAGAATGGTTCATAAATGATAATAATAAAATCCTTAAAATACTACCATGAATTTGAAGCTAACCAGGTTTAATATACACCACCAAGATAAATATACTTGGAACTCCTCCTACTAGTCACACTAAGAAGAAACATGATGACTAGTTGTGTTTGCCTAGTGGATTGATGGAGAGATAGAATGGTTTTGGTCCAATTTTGGCACTTCTATATCAGATAAATGTTGGAAACAAAGTAAATTAAGGGGAAGGGTCACTACACAATCTTATCCTATGTGATTCTCTCTCCCATAGGTTGTACAACCTTTAAAATGCCCTCTTTTTCACTTATTTTCTTGATTTTTAGTTAGCACCTACAATTTTATATTATTAATGACATTCCTAATAAATAATCTAATAGGGTCTAAAATTATCTATGTTTATAAGGAGTTTAAAACACTTGGACACCTTGAAAAACTATACCACCTTCATTTCTGACCCATATATGACCTCTAAATGATATAAAATGACATAAAGACTAAAATGGGCTATGATCAAGGATACAAGAAATTAAATAGCATTAAATTGACTATTAAATACCATATTACACTATAATAAACCCCTATATCAAATTTTAGACTATACGGGGTTGACCCATTCTGATTTGTAGCTAAAATGGTCAACATTTTTGGCAATTTCCCAAGGGCGGTATGCTTGTTATGCCAAGACCAGTACCCTAATCCTCTCCATTGGGCCATGGAGTCACTTATACATAGGTTTAAAACACAATTTTAATTTAACACCACACCAAACACAAAATAAAGTCTCACAATAAGAAACACCAAAAAGAAACACACATGTGTTCAACATAGAATAATTATGGAACACAATACAAATTAAAGAGAGACACACATTCCTAATATACTATTTAAAATGAGAGGATCCTCCTATAACAAGTTAAAAAAATGCAAGAAATAATAATATTATAAAATGAGAAGAAGAACTAAATGGATTATATTGATCATAGACCACTTCAAGGGGGCAACCTCCTTTAAGCAAACTCAATAAAATAGTTCATAGCTGCCTTCAATGGTGTCAACACTTACTTATATATGAAATATAATCTAAGAAACTACTACTTCCCATGAATGTGGGATAAATAAAAATGATCATAGGATGACTTATAAAGCATATGCATCTATAGCAACTACTAAATGAACAAAGTAAAGAGGAGATATAATGGGTTCATAATATCCCCTACCTTTTAGAAAGAGCTTTGTCCTCAAAGATTTAGATGTTGGAATTGGTGTTGAATCTAAAATAGTGGTTCCCATGTTGCATCCTTTGGTTGCATTACATTCCATTTAATTAAAACCTCAATGATGGAGAGGTAACAAAGTGTATGTGTGCACCTATCCAAGATTGCCTTCGGCTCAAGAAGAATGGATCCTTCATTATCAAGTTTAAGTAAAATAGTCTACACTCTGATGTTTGTGCCAAGAACGTTATTCAAACAAGAGATATGAAATACTAGGTGAAATCAGGAAGAAGGTGGGAGTTCTAACTTATAAATAGTTGACCCAATCTTTTGAATAACCTTATATGGCCCATAAAACTTGGGAGCTAGCTTATGATGCCCTTTGAGTTCTAGGGAGGATTAATTCTAAGGCTATAGGTGAAGAAAAACCATATCACCTAATTTAAAGTTTCACTTGAAATGGTGTTGATATACTTGTTTTTTCATTCAATTTTGTGTTATATGAATATTTCTTATAGGGTACTAAGGATCTGATCTCAGGTTTGGAGAATCATGTCGACTACTTGGACTGATGAACTATTAGGGTTGTATATAAGGAGCACTAGTGGTGCTTGAGAATATGCTTATTTATATAGATTCATTTTCATTTAAGTGTGGTAGGAGGTATTGTAACACCATTTAGTGAGAGGGAGCCAATTTTCCCACTAATTTTTTTTTCTAAGGTGAAGCAATGGAGGAAAGTTTCCAAGCATTTGTTGATAATTTTAGTCTGACCTTCTATTTATGGATGATACCCAAAACTCATATTAAATTGAGTGTTAGTACATCAAATTATTTATATCCAAAAATGGTTGGTGAAGGTTACATCATGATCTAAGATAATGGATGAAGGAAATGCCATGAAGATGGAAAATCTGGTCTAATAAATTTGTGCAACTATGGAGGTGGTCTAAGTTAGATGAGGGCACAAAAATGACTATAATTAGAGAGGTGATTAACCACAACCAAGATAACCATTTTCCCTACAAATTTAGGGAGCCACTCAATATAATCCATATAAATATCTATTCAAATCTTGTTAGGGATGGGTAAGGGTTTGAGTAACCTAGGGATGAGTTTTGGTTCACCTGTGTTGCATTGGTAAGTATCACATTCAACCACCATATATTGAATTTCCTTTTTCATTCCCTTCCAAAATAATTTACATAATTCCTACTCATAATTTTTGTGAAACCATGAGTTCCCTAAAGATGGAGAAGTATGAAGCTCATAGAATTCAACTTATTGTAGATCTGTGCTCTGGGGAAGCACCAGATGACCCTTGTATCTCAAAGAAGTACCATCTTAGGAATAAGGTAGTACAACCTCGGGGTTAGTGGCCAAATATTAAATGATTTGAGATAATGAGGATTCATTAACATACCCATATTGTATAGCGTCCAACTAATTTGGAATAGGCATAGAAATAGTTGAAAGGGAAGCTTGATCCATAAATGTGCAGGATAGAGCATCAGCCACAATATTCTTTTTACCTTTCTTGTATGTTATTTGATAGTCATAACCCATGAGTTTAATGACCCATTTATATTGTGATGGGGTAGGAACCCATTATTCTAGGAAATATTTTAGACTCTAGTGATCATTTTTGATGCAAAAAATATTACCCAATAGGTATGGCCACCACTTTTGTATTGCATGTAAAATGGCCATCATTTCCTTCTCATAAGTATAGAGCACTAAATTCTTTCCAAAAATGGATTTACTGGTGAATCCAATGGGGTATCCTTCTTGGAAGAGAACATCACCTAGTCTATTTTCATAAGCATCACTCTCAATAGTGAAGGTCTTGGTAAAATCTAGCATAGCTAAAATAGGTGTAGTACACATAACTTGTTTCAATACTTCAAATGCACACTGAGTAGCTTGCATCCAAGTAAAAGTATCCTTTTTCAATATAGCTATTAGTGAAGCTACAATATTCTCATAATCCTTGACAAAATTTTGATAGTATCTAGTTATCCCCAAAAAAACATGGAAGCTCTTGAATGTTTATGGATGTAGCTAATTTGTCATAGAAATTATTTTTTTAGGATCCACTTAAACCCCTTAGGTTGAAATAATATGCCCAAGATACTCCACTTTGTCTTGGAAAAAAGTACATTTGGAATTTTTTACACAAATATGATGGTTAGAGATAAGTTGCAATGTGAGCTCCAAATGTTGGAGATGCGTAGACCATGATGTACTATAGATGAGGATATCATCGAAGAAGACTAGAATAAATTTCCATAGGTAAGGCCAAAATATTCTATTCATCAATGCATATAATTTTGAAGGAGCATTAGTGAGTCCAAAGGGAATGACCAAGAACTCATAGTGGCCATCATGCATGTGAAAATCTATCTTAGGGATATCATCCTCATGAAGCTAGATCTAGTGATATCTAGAGTGGATATCAAACTTGGAGAAAAAGTGAGCACCATGAAGCTCATCACGAAGCTCATAAATAATAGGGATTGATAAATTATCCTTAATTTTGAGGTGATTAAGTGCATGAAAATCAATGCATAAGTGTCATGACCCATCTTTTTTCTAGACAAGTAGAATTGGGAAGAATATGGGTTGGTACTAGGGTGAATAATGCCTTGTTGCATTAAGTCTCAAATGATAATTTTAATTTTAATCTTTTATTGAAATGGGTAGTGATAAGGCCTAATAGTGGGAGGAATGCTTCCTAGAAGGAGTTGAATATGATGGTCCTCTAGATGTGAAGGTGTAAATACCACTGGTTTGACAAAGACACATGCATACCTCTTTAGAATGGATTAGAGGTCAGAAGGAGTAGTGGAGACTATTGAGAGTTACATTTGAATGGAATGGAACTAGGCAATGACACCATGTGAATTCTTATTAAGAATCTTTTCCATGCAATGTGAACTTATGATACTAAGAGATCTGGGTTACAAGCCTTCTAATGTGTGTTTTTGCCCATTATCTAAAAACTACATCCAAAGTTTATTAAAATCCCATAAGATGGGTCTAAGTGTGCTTAACCACTATTATCTTAAAACAACATCACATCCACCTAAGGGTAAGGTAAACATGTTTAAGCACAAGGTATAATATTCAATAGAGATATGCACATTGTGACACTTAATTTTATAAGGTAATGTGCCCCCATTGGCAATCATGACTTCATATTTGGAAAAAGGATGGATAAAATAATTAGCCTACTTAGCTATCTGAGGGTTAATGAAGTTAAGAGTGCTACCCAAATCAATGAGTATTGTGAGAGGGATATTTTTGAAGTAACCCCTAATCTTCATGGTTTATTAGGTAATGACTCATGCAAAGGTATGGAGAGAGATCTCTGGTTGGTATTCTTGAGAAGCAAGCTCTATAATCGGTTGAGCTTCTTCTAGATCATATGTTTTACCCTAAACATCTTTCTAATCTTTATTTTCAAGTGGAGAGTTCACATCCAAAAGGTAGAGATTTTTCTAGATATATTGATGTCCTCAAGTGAATTTATCATCATAGTTATAGCATATTCCTTTTTCTCTATGGGCTTGCATCTCTACTTTAGTAAAATGCTTGATATGAGTGGTTCTAGGGGCTAGCATTGTTTGAGATCTTTATCGAGTTATATTTTTGAATAAAACAAAATTAGATTTAAATCCCTACTAAGCTGTGATCTTGTCCTATGACAACTTAGCCAACCCTAAGGCTTTCATCATCATGTTGGGTTGGAACATTTTGACCTTAGATAAAATTACATCCTTTAATCCACTCACAAAGCAACTTTGAAAGAATTCATCAGACAATCCCTATGTATGATTGCCTATTTTTTCAATGTTCATGTTTGGCAAAGTTTAGCGAGTGCTCTAGGGAAGTCATAAAAAGTAGTAGGGCCAAACCATTACGAAATGAGGGTGCAAAAATTGGTCCATATGGGTTCAACATAAGCCTTGGTATACCAATAATACCATTGAAGGGCTTCAAGTTCTAAATGAAAAAATACAAGTGGAACCTTGCTAGCATCAAAAGTATTATGAAGACTAAAATATTGTTCTGTCTAATTGATCCATCTTGTTAGATCTGCACCACTAAATCAAGGAAAATTAAGCTTCAGCCCATGATAATTGTTGGAAGAATAAAATGCAATGTCTAAAGAATAATCTGGATGTCATTTATTGTTCATGGTGGTATGTTGAAGATTGAGGCTGAGAATTTTTTCCCCAAAATCTTTGATATGGGCCTTAAGGGTGGCAATTTTATCTTCCATGGTTTTTGCTCCTGTTTAGGTTACTACCATGACGTGAATAAATTTTTTTTTTAATGGATAAGAAAACTAGAGTTAAGACATGTTTAGTAAGGAAGGTTTTGAATTTGGGCAAAAACTTAAGGGGTAAATGGGCTTTTAATTTAAAAAATTCATAGTGGGAGTATGATTGATGAAGGTGAGGGAAATTTTTGGAGTGAAATTGGAAAATTGGTTAAAGAAGGACAAAGGAGTAGAATGAGATGATGAACACAATGGAAAAAATTCAAGGCAAATGGATAAAAATAAAAGTTATGGAAAAACCCAAAAAAAGGGAAATTTGTGATTTATAGGAATTAGGAGTGGAATTGGGATATGGAGCCTCAAAGAAGAAAATTTAAGGAATGGAATTTTATATGTTGGGTAAATTTTAAGGATAAATAGGGCTACAGATGGAAAGATGTTGAAAAAAATGAATTTTTTTATTTCTATTTCTATTGCTGGTTATTATGCTCTGGAAAACATGTCTATTGGGAATATGTTGAAACAAGTCTATATATGTAACATAGTGATTTTTTGATACTCTGTTAGTATTTTTGATACTCTAATGGTAATATTATGAAACTGATAGAAATGGACCCCAAGTTTTTATGGTTGCCTAAGGGTTTAAATATATCACTCTGGCCACCAATGTCATCTAAGCAATTACTACTCTCTATAAATTTTCTAGCCATGGATTTATCTCTTAGCAAAAGCTCTTGGTTTAACCTCATGGATGGGAACTACTCAATTAAGTAGAGTTCATTACTCATTTTGCTTTCAAGTCCTTTCAATGGGCCAGCTACTTTGGGGTTCCTATGGTACTCCTCATAATGAGTCTTATAGCTTTCACCCAAGTACTTATCATAGTTATGTAGTTAGGTTTTACCCTAATCTAAAAAAGGTTATTGTGATGCAGAGCAGAGTTATGTAGTAGAACAAAAATATACTATAAAGAAATTATGTGATAGAATAGAGTTTAAACTTTCTAAAAAAAAGTTGTGGCCCTTGGAAAGTGCTTTGATAATAGATGAGAGGATCTTCTTGTAATAATTTGATAAAAATTCATGAAATAACAAAATTATAAAATGAATAGAATCATTGAATGGATTATATTGATCATAGACAACTTTGAGGGGGAAACCTCTTTTGATAAAACTCAATAAAAACAATTCATGGATGCCTTCAATGGACTCAACACTTACTTATATGTGATTTCTAATCTAAGAAACTACTACTTCCCATGAATGTGGGATAAAACAAAATTCTCATGGGATGATTTGCAAAGCATATGCATCCATAGCAACTACTAAATAAATAAAGTAAAGAGAAGAGATATAATGGGTTCATAACATACAATTCCTCACTCTTCAGGAGAAAAACATCTTACCAACCTCAAACAAGGTCAAATATAGTTCCCTTTTCATCTTTTTCACTTCATGAAGGCCATCTAGCATGAGGAACATGCTCATCATCAATCACTTACATATGTTTATGTTCAAGAAGCTTAAAAATTCTATGCCTTCTCATGAATGCAAGTGTAAAGTTTGGAGCCTTCATGAATGCTCTTCATTGTTCTCTAAAATCCTTGATTGGATTTGTATGTTGATTGGTCATTGTCGTATCTGATATGCCTTCCTCAAATTATAGATTAGATTTTATGACAACTACTTCATCTTGGTTTTCTTTTAGGTCAACATTCACTTGATGTTAAGGATCATCAATCTCTTCTCCTATATGTTCCAATACCTTTAAAAGTGGATCAATATCAAATTTAAATTTTTCCTATCTTTGAAGCACAACCAAATCTACCTTGAATTCATTCTCCATGTTTACAACTTATTGAGCAATATCTTCATCAAACTCCTTCATGACTGCATACTCTTGATTAATATAACGACATATATTTTCATGTTTTAAATAACACTTAACAACTTTCTCATCAATATTATTAGCAAATTTGATATTAAAAATGTAATCTCTTGGAGAAAAAGGAATCTTACCCAACTTTTCAAATTCTATTCATATGACATTGAACCTTTACCACAGTTCATCCTCATTCACAACATGACACTCTTTTCCATGGTTGGTGAGACACTCCACATCATGTTTTTTAGAATCATTGGTAAACACATTAGACATAGACCTCTTAAGAGTGGAATTATAATTACTTATATGGTCAAACTCTTGACATATATTATTGAACCTTTGCCATAATTCATCCTCCTCTTCTTCATAAGTGTCATCATCAAGGGCAGCTTCATCAATAGTAGGTAGAAAAACATCATTCTTCCCACTATGGTGGTCAATTAGGTTCCTCAACCTATCATCATAAAACTCATGAATCATGTATTTTACTTTAGTAGGTTGTGAGAAAAAATGTTTGACACTTATCTCAGTGCCCTCAAATGGTTATTCATGCATGACATAAGTACCAAGGTTAGTTTACTCAGTGTATGCATAAGGATCATGCTCATAAGTACCAATGTTAGTTTAATCAAAGTATGCATAAGGATTGTGTGCATAAGAGGTTACACCATATTCATCTATAAATAATTCATTTATGCCCTTAAGAATGGAAGAGGCATAATCATCCACATTATATTCTTCTTTGTCATTGATCACACAATTCAAGTTAGAGTTTGTTTCAATGTAGGGCTCAATATGAAACCTTACAAGAGGCTGAGTTCTATGGTCACCGTGGTTCCATACCTTTTCATAAAGGCCAAGAAATACCAATCACTTGAGATATATCCACCTATCTTGGTTTTAAAGTCTCTTGAAAGGCAGATTACAAATTGAGTAGGAAGGTCAACAACAACTATGTCTTGAAGGATAGGAAAGATAGGTTAGTCATGGAGGAAAACCTTAAAAAAAATTGTCAACCTTATTATCTTAGCAGTTCTACCATCTATTTGAAGCATTCCTTTTCTATGGGGTTCATATTTTAGGACCAACTTATCATTTATAACCTTGGGCGTGACTGATATAGAAGAACCACTATCAACTATGCATTTGTGTACCAATTTTTCACCCACAATGAATGTGAGGTGGAAAGGTGGAGGATTCTCATCTTTGGTAGATGGTTCAATAATAGTGTTAGGTTCATTTTTAAAAGAAACATGACCATGACTTTGACTTGAAGGTGAAATATTAGTATTAATAGTGGGCATTTATTTTTGTAAGAGTTTTTTTAGCTAGGCATGTGAAGGACATCCTACAAGGAGATTGATGCTTTAGCACTTTTCAATGAATTCAATATGTTTAGGGAATAATCACTTACATTATATTGAGTGTTTAGAGGTAAATTATTTCTTTGAACTTTAGGAATTGAGACACCATGAGCAGACCTTACCACATTTTGTCTTGATTGAGGTGTTGGAGCATTAGTGACTATCATTATTGCACCCATGCTTTGGTACCTTATAGAAAGATTAGGTAAAAATATAGGAATTATATTATCACCTCCTAAATCCTTCATATTAGATCTATTATTTTCTTCAATATATGTTCCTTGATTGAGCATAAATATATCTTCCACTAAGAAGTTAGTGAAGCTTTCTCCTTGAGGCTACCAATCCTTATTTGCTTGCATCATGAATTCATATTTAGCTAATAGGAGAGGAATTAATCCTCTTTTATAAATGAAATATTTATCTAAACCCTCACTATCATCCATGAATTGGATTTATTTCAAATCTTCTCCTTGCACCATGTTTCTATGCACCGTTACCAACTCTCTTCCATTGGTAGTGGGATTGGGATTATACACATTGGAAGCTATTAAATTTAAGTTGTCCTTGACCTCTTCCTCTCCCATATTTTTGGCCATATTGATCTTGAGAATATTATGGATTTCTATGAGCACATTTTTGCCTAAGCTAAGTTCTTAAGATTTGAATTTTTGCATATGGATCTATGGCATCATCTTCCTTCTTAGGAACAACTCTAGGCTTGGTGTTAGTGGTAATAACTTGAGAAATTTTTGGAGTATTAAAATTATCATTATGTAGTAATGGAATATACACCTTAGGAGGGAACTTTCCTAATTGAATTAGGCCACTCTTAGCTCTAACTTCAAGTTCATATGCTTTAGGAAGAGTGAAACCACCCATGGACTGAAGTATGATGGCAATATCAGTACCAATGGCTCTAAAGTATGTAAGAAACACAAAACTAGTAGGTGGTCTCATGGGAGGAGTCAATACATACCAAGTATTTTTAATCCTTTCATTAAATTCATGCATCTTTTCATTGGGGGATCTATTGATCACATTGAGATTATGTATGAGAGAAGTATGGTCACTTTTATATTCAAACATTGAAGTTAGAAATACTCCAGTCCTATACCAATCAAGTGATTTCCTTTTAAGGTGCATGGAAAGGAGTCTAATGTAAATATTATACTTACTAACATTTTGGCAACTACAAAAATTAGAGATATCTCTGATGTGTTCACTAGGTGTGACATGACTTTCACTATTAAATGTAGGCACACTTTTCATAGCATTAGGAGGAATATCATCATAGGCCTAAAGGTGAATTACATTTTCATTATTAAAGGTAGGAAAGGCATGTTTCCTAGGCATTTTTTCTTCAAGATCTTTAATTTCTTAAATCTATTTACTTTTTTGGCTATCAAAATCTTCTTGCTATTTAGAAGGTAGATTAGGATGAGGGTATGAACCTAAAGAGGAAGTTTAGGCTAAATAGCTAGATTGATAAGATTGATAACTCTACTAGATGATTACCTAATAAGGACCATGAAGTATCAGAGAAAATTTATGACAAAATAGTGGAATTGAACCAGATTTTACCTTGAATGGAGTCACCATATGATGAGTAGCACACCCATTTATAGTTGATGTTTTCAAGGCCAACATTCACCTTGATAAATTATCTTGAGGATAATGGGTCCCACCAGGCATGCCAAAACTATTATCACCAAATATTTCACCCTAGAGGAGGGTGTCCAAGCCTCTAAATTTGGGAAACATGGGAATACTTCTAGGTATGTGGGTTTACCTATAGTAGAAGTAGACCTCTAGGTTTAAGGACTAACTCCTTGAATATACCTTGAAATTATTATCACCTAATTAACTAGTTGCTTGTTGGAAAAGAGATAGAAGTTCCAAAATACCATAATACTTCTTTTGATAAGAAACAAGGCATACAAACTAACTTCCAAATCTTAAAAGGTTCTAACATAAGTTTTTCAACATAGAGGAGATATGCATGAGACAACATAAAGTAAGTAAAATAGAGGTAATAATGCACACTATAAGGTCAAATATAAATATGAAATTATTTTAACACTCTAGATACACTCTATATGACATGTTAGAATAGGAACTCTTGCATAAACATGAGAGGATAAGGAGAAGTAAGGATAGAACATTATCACTTAACATCACCATACTTCACTTTTCATACTTATAAAAATGTTCATTAACTAAAAAACAAAATTTTATTTATTGTTCAAAGGCAAAATATAATTTCAATCTACTATTTTTTCACCATACATAGTGTGGTATTAGTCTACAAGAGCCAAACTAGCTACTACTTATAGAATTAGAGAGAGAGAAGAAGAGACTAAAGTCCAAGGGTTACTAAGACATGTGTCATATTGAGAAAAGGAGTTAAACATGTAGGAAAAATTAATATGAAATAGACCATGAATGGTATCATAGGATAAATGTCCCTCAAAACATGAAACTCCTGACATGTGGCATAGAACTCATTTGCATACCTAAAAACTATCTTCATGATTTGGCCTTCTTAGAATGTCACACAACAGACTAGGGATAGGTGTGATGATTTCAATAATAGGTAGGGGTTATATACCTACTCTAACATGCATTTTAGGTGTCCCAAATCTTCAAGATTCTTCTAGAGATGAGTTATCATTACCTATAGTCTAAATAACTCCTCTTTCACTCACCTTGTACACTTGACACAAAAGTTGGTCTTTAGATTTCCAATATAATCAATACAAAGGAGTGTATGACACCTGTTAGGACCTTTCAAGGACTTAGTTTACTCAATAATACTTTAAATGGACTCCCACTTGAAGTTTTCACTCTCTTAATAGCTTGTTCACTATGTTAGTTTTGAATAGCTGAGATGAAGGTGTTAGAAGAGGAAATTGTGAGATCTTCTGCTATAATAAATGGACATGATAGGTTATATCAAGTCTCAATATATATCCCAAAGTGACTTTCATCTATTAAAACCCTTTTTAACCTTTAAAACACAAAATAAATAAATAAAAGACACTTTACACCCTATTCATATAGGTAGGGTACAACTCAGTATGATAGGGAGGAGCTTTGGAGAGTCCTCTAAAACTTTCAACCATTTACCAATTCATTGTAGCCCATCTGGATGCTTATCCTCCTTCATTTTCCTAGTTAGGTCTTTGGAAAGGGTTTGAGAGGGTTTAAAGACATTTTGACCTCTAATGATTGTTCATATAGGTCTAACATCTAATTTGTGAAAAAATTCCATAAATTCCTTATTTAAGACCTCCTTTAACATACCCCCAACTCCTCATATTCCCATGCAAAGACTCCAAGTAGGTGTGAGCTCTTAAAGTTGACCACATAATCTTTCTCATGAATTTTTTTATAGGATTGAGTTGGTCTAAGCCAAGAAATGGCTTACCTATGGTCTCCATTGTAGTATAATAGTTTAGACACACATGATATCTCCCTAGAAACCTATTCTAATTAGTTAGAATTTTTATATAATGTTACAAATGATATTGACCCCCCAGTTGGGCATTAGGCCTAAACTAGACCTAATAGATCTATCTACATCATTAAAGGTTTAGGACACCCTGACAAGTTTATAAAAATTGTGCATTTCTCCTCATGTTGTTTCATATTTATCATATCTTTCCACATCCTCTTAAAGTGTTCCATCAATTTTCTAATTCATCCTCTTAGCATTTATATGACCAACCTATAGGATTTCAATATTCTGGGAGTGCCCAATGTCTAAGATAGAATAGATGGAACTTACCCTATTAACCTAGACCAAATTATGTTATGATAATTTTTTCTAAGTGATGAGGACCCTATATGTTGAATTTCAAGGCTTGGTTTCATAACTAAACCCTTCAAATATCATGAAACCTAAGACAAACTTGTGGGAAATAATGATTATGCAGACTTCATACATGTGTGTGGAATATAAGTTGTCTTTGAGACCTTTATTACCTTGTTCTCTTAATTTGATAATATCATATGATGGAAATCACATTCAATAAGATATATAACATGTCAACACTTCTTTTTTCCTTACCAACTCCTTCATTTTATACCTTGCATTTCACTTGACAGAAGTGTTAATTATGTTTCACCTACTTATAGTTGTTTACAACATGTTTAAAGCTTGTATCATTAATACAAGGTATTATTTAAGTCATTAAAACATTTTTACAACTCACTTGTATCCATTCATACCAATATTAGGCTATATCAACACCAATACCATAATGTTTCTAGCTTACTATCAAACTATAGTCAACTATATTTGACCATTGATGGTAAAATAGGGGTCCTATAGGTGAGTGTCCAGCTTGAAATATTTTCCACATACCTTTGGATCATTTTATAAGTCTTGGGGGTATTGGGAACTCTTCAAATTTTCATGTTTGTAGGTTTGCATGCTTAAGCTCACACCATAGACTTGTATGCATCCATACTCAACTATAGATGTATATATAGGTCAAAAACCTAGTATTAAAACCCTTGGTGTTCTTTGAATCCTTGGTTTATTCCTCAACTCAATAAGACCACTTATCATGGATTAATTTTCTTACACTTACACCTTGGTATGTGAAGGTCACTTGGAATTTCAAAACTACAAACAACATTTAATGTTTGCAATGAACAGATGTGCAACTTTGATGCCTTATAATATCCTCCTTACTTGTCTAATCTCCACATCCTTTTGCAAGACAACTCCTTTAGGATAGTGCTACAAGATGGAAACATTTTGGTGCATCTAAAATCCTTTATACATTGTCATATATTAACATTAAAAGCTTTGAGGGCTCTATTTTGAATCTTTTAGGGAATTTATCCCTAAGCTTAAATTATTTCACTTGGACATGATTTCTTCTAACATAACTACCACTTTTGGCCTCAAACATGATTTTCATAGTGTTATATGACTCCACAAACATGATGAAGGTTTCAAATCACATTTGAACATATTTGTGATACAATCACAAGTCTCTGTCAATGCCACGTGTAGGTGGACATTACAATGTACATGCAATGACTATGAACATATATAGTATGAATTATCTATAGGCTTGTAACTAATTTTAGACCTTATCAAGTTATACAAATGCATCCTTCCCACATTTAAGGATTTCAAATATGTTAAAATACTACCATACCAACATTCTCAGTCTCTCATAGGTGTTGATATAGTTCCAATCAATGCAGTGAATGTGGTCATGAGCTATATGCATGGAATGTGAACTTGTAGTTCATATTGAACATAATCATCTTATTCAAACAAGACCTTTCAACCATGAAGTGATTGATACCAAAAAATTTCTCATTTTTAATGTGATTAATCTTCTCTATAGCACATGTAGGTGTTCATTCATGGTGGATGATTATGCATATATAAGGGTTAACTATCAAAATCTATTATATGTGTCATTTGGGAGGTTTGGATTAATATATTATGCTCCAAGAAGATGTACAACATATTTAAAATATTTATATACCTTCCATGAATGTCTCACACTTCAAGACACCATGACTACAATTAGAAGATTTTTGGGAGTTGATTGTGTGGTGTATATGATTGTGTACTTGATCAATATATGATATTGAGAGACATAGCCTTGAAATAATGTGATATATATGGCATAATAAATATGAATCACAACATATCAAATTCATATGAAACCATTCAAGAGAAAGAAACCTTATGCAAGTGGTGAAATCTAATTATTAGTCTACTAGTGACATCTCCTACAATTTGAACTATTTGGCTCATGAATAAAAATCCAAACATGAAAACCAAGATGAAAAACATGAAAAAATATTCCATATCCTATAGAATCAAATTCATCAATTGAGATGTACTGACTAGCTTAAATAGGAGAAAAACCTATAGGGTGTAGGAAACAACATTAAAAATAGATAATAAACTTGTTAAGAATAGTTCATAAAGCATAGAAATCTAATAATTTAAATAATACCATAAATTTGAATTTGAAAATGTTTAATATCCACCACCAAGATAATTTAACCTGAAAGTCATCCTACTAGTCATACCAAAAAGAAATCTGCTGACTAGTTATGCTTGCTTAGTAGAGCAATATAGAGATAGAATGGTTTTGGTCCAATTTTGGAACTTATATATGATATAAATCACAAAAATATATTTATTTAATCTAAAGGGTCATTTCATAATCTTATCCCATGAGATACTCTCTCCCATAGGTTTTCTTGATTTTTAGTTAACACCTACAAGTTTATATTAGTACTAAAATTCCTCATATAGAATATGATAGGGACTGACATGAGGGATGTTCATAAAGAGTTTTAAATACTTGGCCACATTATAAAATTTTACCACCTTCATTTATGACCCATACATGACCCCTAAGTGACATAAAATGACATAAAGACTAAAATGGGCTATGACCAAGGCTATAAGCAAAATAAATCATATCAAATTGACTATGACATACCATATAACACTATAAAAAAAACCCTATATCAAAATTTAAACTATAAGGGGTTGACCCATTTGACTTGTGGTCAAAATGGTCAAAATTATTGGTGATTTCCCAAGGGTGGTATACTTTTTATGTTAAGACCAATAGCCTAATCCTCTCCATTGGGTCATGGAGTCAATTATACATACATTTGACATGTAATTTTCCTTTAACACCACACCAAACACAAAGTAAAGACACACAACAAGACACACACTAAAATAAACACATGTGTGTTCAACTTAAAACACTTATGAAACACAACATAATTGAAAGAAAGACATGCACACCTAATTTACTATTTAGAAATCCTCACTCTTGAGATGAAAAACATCTTACCAACTTTAACCAGGGTCAAAGATAGTTCCCCTTGCATATTTGTCACTCTATGAAGGTAATATAGCATGAGGATCATGCTCATCATTGATCACTTGCATATGTGTATGGTCAAGAAGCTTACCAATTCTATGCATTCTCATGCCTACAAGTGGGATATTTGGATCCTTCGTAAATGTTCTACCTTGTTCTCTAAAATACTTGGTTGGAGTTTCAAGTTGATTGATCACTTTCATATCTGATATTCCTTTCTCAAATTGTAAATTAGACTATATTACAATAGCTTCATCTTTGTGCTCTTATAGGTTATCATGCACTTGATTTTTGGGAGCATCAATCTCTTCTCCTATATGTTCCAATACCTTTGAAAGTGGCTCAATATTATACTGACATCTTGACTATCCTTGAAGCACAACTAAATCTACCTTGAATTCATTCTTTATGTTTTTTACTTTTTGAGAAATATCTTCATCAAACACTTTCATGATTGTATACTCTTGATCAACAGAATGAAATTCATTTTCATGTTTGAAAGAAAATTAACTTGCTCATCAATATTATTAGTAATTTTGATATTAGAGATGTAATCTCTTGGAGAAAAAGGAGTCTTACCCAACTTGCCAAATTCTTTGCATATAGAATTAAACCTTTTCCATAGTTCATCCTCATTCATAACATGACACTCTTTTCCATTCTTGGTAAGACACTCCATATCATGTTTTTTAGAATCATTAGCAAACACATTAGACATAGACCTCTTAGGAGGGGAAGTAGTATTACTTAGCTAGTCAAACTTTTAACATATGGCATTGAACCTTTGTCATAAGTCATCCTCCTCTTCTTCATGAGTGTCATCATCAAGGGTATCTTCATCAATAGTGGTATAAATACATCATTTTTCCCACTATGGTAGTCAACTAGGTTTCTGAACCTATCATCATCATACTCATGAATCATTTAGTTGCCCTTGACAACTTGTGAGAAAGAATGGTTGACACTTACCTCATCTCCCTCAAATGGCTCTTCATGCATGACATAAGTGCCAAGGTCAATTTGATTAAATTATGAATAAGGATCATGCTCATAATCATCTTCACCATATTCATTTGGAAACAAGTTATTTATTCCCTTAGTCTTGGAAGAAGCACAATCATCCACATTAGATTCTTCTTTTTCATTGATCACACAATTCAAGTTATAGACTCAGTTCTTATGGTCACCTTGGTTCCATACCTTATCCTAAAGGCCAATAAGGACCAATTGGTTGAGAGATAGCCACCTATATTCATTTTAAAGTCTCTTGAAAGGTATATTGCAAAATGAGGAGGAAGGTCAACAACTTTATCTTGAAAGATATGAAAGTTAGGCTAGTCATGGAAGAAAAACTTTAAATTTTTTATCAACCCTATTGTCTTAGTAGGTGTGCCATCTAGATGAAACACTCCTTTTATATGGGGTTCATATTTTAGGCATAATTTATCAGCCATAACCTTGGGCATGACTAATGTAGAAGCACCACTACCAAATATGTAATTGTGTACCAATTTGTTACCCATAATGAGAGTGAAGTATAAAGGTGGAGGCTTCGTAGCTTTAGTAGATTGTTTAGTAATAGTGTTAGGGTCATTTTTTAGATTAACCTGACCATCACTTTAACTTGAAGGTAAAAGACTAGTTGAAATAGTGGACAACTACTTTTTTAATATCTCTTTTTGGCTAGGCATGTGAAGGACATAGCATAAGGAGATATATGCTTTAGAACTTTTTAATGAATCCACTATGTTTAGGATAGAAGTACTCAACTTATCTTGTGTCTTTGGAGGAAAATTATTGTTTTTAACTTGAGTAATTGAGACACCTTGAGTAGGCCTTACCATATTTTGACTTGAAGGAGGTGTAGGAGAATTACAAACTGTCATGATTATAAACATGCTTTGCTACCTTATAGAAGGATTGGATGAACTTGTATGCATGATATTTTCACCTCATAAATCCTTCCTCTTATATCTAATTTTGAATTAAATATAGGTTCCTTGATTGATCTCAAAAGTATCTTCCACCAAGAAGTTAGTGAAGCTTTCTCCTTGAGGTTGCCAATCCTCATTTACTTGCATCATGACTTCATCTTCAGCTAATAAGAGAGGAGTGAATCCTCCTTAAGAAAATAGAGATTTCTATCCACCATCATTAGCATCTATGAATTGACATTGTTTTTAATCTTCTCTTTCTACCAAGTTGTTATGTATTGGTACCATTTCTCTTACATGGGTAGTGGGAATGGGATTATGCACATTGGCAAGCCTATTGTAGGCTGCCCTTGACCTCTTCCTCTCCCATATTTTTTTCCATATTGTTTATGATAAGGATATGTATTTTTATTATCACCTTGTTTCCTAATCTAAGATCTTAACATTTGAATTTCTGCATATGGATCCATGGCATCTTCTACCTTCTTAGGAATAGCTCTAGGCTTGGTGTTAGCATTAGGAACTTGATAAATGTTAGGAGTATTAGTAGGAGTAATAGGTAGCAAGGGAATATAAACCTTAGGAGGAAACTTTCCTACATGAATGAGGCCATTATTATCTCTAATGGTAAATTCATATGATTTAGGAAAAGTGCAACCACCCAGGGATTAAATCATGATGGAAATATCAGTACCAATGGCTCTCAAGTAGGTAGGAAACACAAAACTAGAAGGTGGTCTCATGGGAGGAGGAAATCTATACCAAGTCTTTTGAAACCTCTCATTGAAATCATTCATTATTTACTTATGTGATATATTGATCATATTGAGTTGATGTATGAGAGAAGTATGGTCACTTTCATTTTGTAACCTTGAAGCTAACAATAGTCCAAAGTCATCACATGATGTGATGCATCCACTTAGCAAAGTCCTATACCAATCAAGTGTTTTCCCTCTAAGGGACATGGAAAAGAGTTTAATGTTAATATTTCCTTTTTAACATTGTGTAAAATTAAAAAATGGAGATATATCTGATGTGTTCACTAGGTGTGACATGACTTTTACCATTAAATATAAGCACACTCTTTGTATCATTAGGAGGAATATCATCATAGGCCTAAAGGTGAACTGGATTCTAAGGATTAAAGTTAGGAATTACACGTTTCCTTTCCCTATTTTCTTCAATATCTTAAATTTTTTCAATCTCTTCACTTTGTTTGATATCAAAGTATTCTTACTCTTCAAAATGTAGATTAGGATGAGGGTATTGAATTTCAAGAAGTTTAGGTTGAATAGGTGGACTGATATGATTGATAACTCTACTAGATGATGACCTAGTAAGTACCATGAAGAATGAGATAAAATTTATGACAAAAAATAACCTTAACCTATATTTTACCTTGAATGGAGTTACCAAATGCTAAGTAACACACCAATTTGTATCTGATGTTGTCAAGACCAACATTCACCTTGACAAGTTATCTTGAGTACAATGGGTCCCACTAGGCATGCCAAAACTATAGTCACAAAATATTTCACCAAATAGGAGGGTATTAAATCCTCCTCCAAATTTTGGAAACATTGGAATACTTCTAGGTATGTGGGTTTATGTATAGTATAAATAGACCTATAGGTTTAAGGGCTAGTTCCCTAAATATACCTTGAAATTATTATCACCTACTTAACTAATGTATTATGAAAAAAGAGATATATGTTTTCATGAAATGAACTTCTCTAAGAGGGTGATACACTAGAATTATTTCCACAAGACCATCATACTTCTTTCACTAAGAAACAATGCATACAAACTGGCTTTCAAGTCTTAAAAAGGTTCTAACATAAGTGTTTCAACATAGAGTTTATATGCATGAGATAACACAAGGTAAGTAAACTAGATGGTACATTTCACACTATAATGAAAATTTTATACTTGAAAGGAGCCTAAAAACCTAGATACACTATACATGACTTGTTATAATAGGAACTCTTACATAAACATGAGAGGATAAGGAGGAGCAAGGAAAAAATATTATCACTTAACATCACCATACATCACTTTTCACACTTAGATAAATTTTATTCAACTCAAAACTAGACTTGAATTTATTTTTAAAAGGAAAAATAAAGTGTCAATCCATCAAGGCTTCACCATATATTGTGTGGTATTAGTCTATAAGATCTAAAATGGCTACTACTTATATAATTAGAGAGAGAGAAGAAGAGAATTAAATCCAAGAGTCAATAGGACATGTGTGATGATGAGAAAAGAATTTATACATTTATTATAAAGGAATATGAAATATACCATGTAAGGTCTCATAGTACAAATGTCCTTAAAAACATGAAACTACTGAAATGTGGCAATAAACTCCTCATTTGCATGCTTAGAAACTATCTTCATCATTTGGCCTTCTTAGAATGTCCCAAAATAGACTAAGGATAGGTTTGATGATTGAAATTACATTTAGGGTTTTATAAATTCTATAACATGAATTAGAGGTGTCACAAATCATCAATTTTCTTTTGGAGATGAGTTATCACTACTTGTAGTCCAAATAACTCCTCTTTCACTCACCTTGCATACTTGGCACCTAATTTGGTCTTTAGTTTTCCTATATGATCCATACAGAGGAGTGTAAGGAGTGTATGACACATTTCAGGACACCTCATGCCATTAGATTCCTCAATTAGACCTTAAAAGGAATCCCACTTGAAGTTTTCACTCTCTCACTATCTTGTTCACTATGTTAGGTTTAACTCACTGAGATGAAGGTGTTATCAAAGGCATGTATGAGATATTCTACTATAATAAATAAACATGAGACGTTATCTCAAGTACCAATATATCTCCCAAATTGACTTGAATCTCTTTAAACCCTTTTGTACCTACATAACACCAAAAATAGTCAAGAAAAGATACTTTCCACCTTGTACGTATAAGTAAGGTATAACTTAGTATGATAGGAAGGGACCTTGGAGAGTACTCTATAACTTCCAACCATTTACCAAGATATTTTATCCCATATAGATGATTCTCCTCCATTTTCCCAATCATGTCTTTGGTAAGGGTTTGAGAAGGTTTAGACTAGTTTTGACCTCTAATGAATGTTCATATAGGTATAATGTCCAATTTGTGAGAAAATTACACAAATTACTTATTAAAGACCTCCTTCATCATCCCCAAACTCCTTATAATACCATTCAAAGCCTCAAATTAGGTGTGAGATCTCAAAGTTTCGCTCTTGATCTTTCTCATGCATTCTACATAGACTTGAGTTTGTCTATGTGATGAAATGGATTATATTTGGTTTAATTTTCATTAAAATAGTTTTATCACACCTTATATGTACCTAATAACCTATTCTAATTATTTAAAATGTCTATCTAGTTTTATAAATGATACTAACCCCCTAATTGGGCTTTAGGCCTAAACTAGACCAAGTAGGTATGTCTGCATGCTTTTAGGTTTAGGACATCTTGACGGGTTTCTAACACTTGTGCATTTATCCTCATGTTTTGTCATGTTTATCACAACTTTCCACATGCTCTTGAAAATTCTCATCAAGTTTCCAACTCATCCTCATAGCATTTGTCGAACCAACATGTAGGATTTCAATATTTTGGGAGTGCCCTCTATCTAAGAAAGAATAGAAGGCATTTCCCCTATCACCCCAGACCAAATGATGGTATTAAGAGTTTATAAAAGTTATTATGACACCATATGTTTAATTTATAGGATTTTTTTCATTATTAAACCCTCCAAATGTCATCAAACCTAGGATATACTTGTGGGAAATGATGACTATGCAGACTTTATACATGTGTGTGGATTGTAGGTTTTCCTTGGGACCTTTATTGTCTTTTTATCTTTATTTGATAATATAATATGATGGAAAACACCTTAAATAATATATATGACATTTCAACACTTCTTTTTTCCTTACCAACTCCTTAATTTCATACATTGCATTTGACTTGATATAGGTGTTGACTATGTTAATTCACTTGCCTATAGTATTTACTACATGTTTAGAGCTTGTATCATTACTACAAGGTCTTAATAAATTCATTAAACCATTTTAAAAACTCTCTTGGATCCATCCATACCAAGCTAAAGCTATATCAACACCATGACCATAATGTTTCTAGCTTACTATCAAACTATAATCAACTATAGTTGACCACTGATGGTAAAATAGGGGTCCTATAGCTAAGTATCCACATTAAAATACATGCCATATAACTTTGGATCATTATATAATTCTTGGTGTAATTTTTAACTCTATAAATGTTTATGCTTTTATATTTTCTTTACTAAGCTCACACCATGGACTTTTAGGAATCCACAGTCAATTGTAGATGGTTGATTTAATAGTTTTGGGAATATTGGAGTCTTATTCCTAGTTTAGTTAAGGGGTTAGATTAAATAAGTAAATAAATATGAAATAATTAAGCTACTAATTTGTATATTTGATTTTAATTTTAGACTTTCTAGAAATATAAATAAGGGAGAGAAAATAAGACTTAGCTAGAAACTGACTGAGATGGTTGTTGTAGGGTTTAGAATTCACTGTGCAACACTGGGATAGTGTCATAAATTAGGATTTGTCCTTCATTTTATGATTGGATAGGATCACTGAAATAAGACACCCTAGGTTCTGGCACTATAGTCTTCTTCTTCCACTATTGTCCAAAAGACTTGAAATTTATAGGTTTTATTCACTATATTTGTGTGAGCCTACCTATGAAATTTTGATTGTTGGATGTTTGTGGAACTCCCTATAGAGCTGATTTAGTATTCAAACCCTAGAATCCATTATGCTTTGGAAAACTTTGGGAAAGACGGGGGGTTAGTGTGTGTAAGATGCATCGAATGTGTATCCATACCCCTTATATGGGCATGTTGCCTACATACCAATACTCTGAAGAGGGATCAAGCCATATGTAGTTCTCGCACTTGGTGTGCTTTGTGAAATACTATGTATAAATATTCAAATGCTAAAATTAGGTGTGTTTGAGGTGGCTAGGGACTAGTGTGAGGGTTTGAATAATCTTGTAACTATATTATATGGATGTATGTAGAGAATAGGGAAATAGTCTTGAGTAGTATTGCATGTATTCTTGCTTGCTTTCTCATATTTACCAACCCCTTTTAAATGAAATTTGAATGGGATTTTATAAGGATATGTTGGTCATGGGTCAAATGTATTCATGTCAGGCTGACAAGAAGAGGAATAAAAACTAGAAAGAACTATCTGTTGGAGGTAAAAATGTACATAGATGGAGAGCCAAAAATGGACACCCTAGGGTCCAATATTATAGTCCAAGTTGGGCACTATAGTCCTGAATGAATGGGACATAGGGGGATGGAATCACTATAAATGCTACTTAGAGGAGGTAGAATTGCTATCTAGAAAGCTATAGATGACTAGGAATTAGTGAAAAGATGCTTATGGGGTTCACGAGCACAACCAAGATGGACGTATATATTGGGTGTCATAAGCCACACTCAAGTTACCAATTTTCACATTTTTTATGACTACAATTACCCCCCCCCTTTTTTCTAGTGACGTAGCAAATTGAAATACTAAGTTAAAGGAAAAGTATAAAATCATACCTAAACTTAATTACTAAGGTGAAGCTCATGAGGTTGTGTGACATTGGGTGTGCATAGAGAGAACATGTTGTGAAGTGTAAATATATTATGATTCTAAGTGATGATGAGTTATGCTGAGTAATATTGGATGATGATGTACAAAGAGTAATATCATGAATGGAGCTGAGTGCTCAATTCCTTGAGAGTGGCTCAAGAATGAAAAGGTTTTCCCTTTTTCTCTATCATCTCCCACTAAATGAATATAGGTGATCATGCATATGTTAATCTATGTTTGGACTATGTTTCCAATCCGTCTTAGTAGGTGGTTTAAGAAAACAAAGACTAGCTAGTAGCTTGGGTCCATCATTTCCTTGTGAAGTGAATCTATGAAATAATATCTATATGAAATGTGTGTCATATGAGATGGCTCTTGAACCCCATGAATGATCTGTAATCTAAAAATGTTTTGTGGATAGATAAATTAATTCTAGAAACTAGGCCACTCTTGGCCACTCCAAAAGGTGGAGATTAGGCTTATATGAAAGCCACTCTAAAACTAAACACTAGGCTTATATAAGAGCCATTCCAAAATGTGGAGGTTGGGATTTTATGAAAACCACTCTAAAATGATGCCAACCACTTGTAGATATAACAAGGAATGCAAATACTAAGAATGCCTAAGTAATATACTAAACTCAAAAAGAAAAGAAACCAAATATGCCATGCACATTTCCCCCAATCATTGATGTCTAAAACATGGATTCTGACATGGAATTTATACCAACTACCCTATCTAAAACTGGAAGAGAGAGCCATCATGTTGTGCATGATGCCCCCTTTATTTGGGTTATCTGAGAAAAAACTATATTGAAACTATTGTATCTGAACTACTTTGAATGTGAAAAAATGTAGCTAAACCTACCTTTCTACTTGTGTCTGGAAATTTTGATTTTTTTTCTTTAGGTAAGAGTGTTAGAAATGGATACCCTATTTTCTATTGTTTTAGTCCAATATTGGTTCTATTTTCATGGGTAATTCTAATTATTATTCTATAATTCTCAATATCTACTTTGTCTATTCTACCTAGTTGTTGTTTGGCTATTCTAAAAACTTGTTTTTTTCAACTATTAGGAGCTCTGATCTCTGTGACAAAACCTCTATTTTTTTCCCCTCTTCAAAGGGTAGGAATGAAGACCTTACAATGACTTACCTCATAATAAAAATCCCTACAAGTGTGTTATGATACAAAGATACATGATATATCAATGATAATTGATAAAATATCTCAAGATATAGCATGGTTTGTAATGGAGATCATTAGATCAATAGGAGTATGCCTAGATAGATATTACAATGTAATAGCATGTGAAATATAATGAACTATAACTAGAAGTCTAATTAGTTATTATTTTATAGTTGTTAAGGAGGTATGTATCATGATGTCCATCATGGCATCTAATAAATCAAGATAATGAATGATGTGTATCATGGCATTTCAAAAAATCAAAAAGCAATCAAGAAAAAAAGGGACATGGTCACATGTCACTCAGACTAGAAAGCAAGAATATAAGGCATGTTCAAATGCCACATAGACATATAACTGGAAACAAGCAAGGTTGGCATGAAATACATAATCACAGAGAAGAGTATAGGCAAAAGACAATAGAAAATGTCCTTAGGCACACAAAAGAATAGAAGTAAAGGATATTGGAAAATGTCCTAAGGTGCATATAGGAAAAAAAGGAGGAACTAAAAAATTCAATCACATATATCTATGAAAATCCAAAATGGAAAGCATGTAAATACTAGAAATATAATTGTATCTAACTAAAAAAAAATCAAGAAGTGAAAGTATACAAGACATGTAATATAAGACTAGGTATATGCTAAGAAATGCACAATTTTTATATACTAGTGAATTATCGATAGAGTAATTTATGTAATCTAGTAAGTAATGTACATCATGATAACTAGAGTGTGTGGTGTAGTAATGACATAACCTAGATGGTGTAGTCATGTGGAAGCTGCCCCTAGTAGATATGTATATCTATGTGTGTCTCAAATATATGAAGTAGGATGCCCCCTCAATGTATAGAGTGAAGTGATTAAGGATCTGGATGTCACTGCACACACTCAAAAAGGATCAAGTGAAGCATGGTAATGTATATAAATTGATAAACAATAGCATAGAATAGAAAAATGTAATTCTAACATAGTAGTATAAATGTAAAGCATGAATAATGCATACAATTAAAATGTTTTTGAATTTTTGAATTACTTGAATGTTTTTGTATTTTAGAATATTTGAATGTTTTTGGAATTTTTGAATATTTTATGTACAATCAAGCATAATAATACTATGTAAAAGTAATATAGATAAGAAATGATACTAACTGATGAGTCTCATGAAATACTCCCTATCATGGTGTCTTGTATTAAGGTAAAGGGATTGTGCATGATTGTGAAGCATGATGGATGGGCTAAGATTATGGCTCAAAAAGATATATATGTTATAAGTGCTCTAAAAAAATTTAATAAGAAACCAACTATTGGTCCCCTTGTAACTCTGAGAATTGGATGTAACTTTAGGGCTCTTAGGGACCCATCTGGTAGCAGGGGAAGCTCTTTGAACATGTACTTTATGTGTAGAGGCATGAAACCTCAATGATACTACTCTAGGTTTTAATATTATATTTAGAAGATATATAGAATCTAAAAACTATGGTTTATTTTAAAGAGACCTTTGTGGTAGTGTATAAACTCTCTTTATTGGCAATGGAGGCCTCAACTATGTCTGAATCTCAATTAGAAGAAGAACTAAAATTGGTAGAGAAATTGAAATTGGTGGCTAAACTAAAAATGGTGACTGAAAAGTAAAAGATAGCTCTAAAGTGGGAAGTTGTAACTCATATGGAACTCCACCAACTATGACAACCTGATTAGCATGAATGAATTTCATGCATCTATGAACTATAGAAGGTATTGGTCAAGGTTTTTGAATCCATGTTTGACCAAGTAACATATCTAAAACTCTTACACTGGGAACAATAGTAAATGGTGTCGCCACATATGTTGGACCAACCTATAAAGGAATCACAATCTCACCTAATGAGCTTTGTATATGCCCACTAAATCTACTGATATCTATCTATTAGGGTAATATCTTGCTCTGAATATCCCAAATGTTGTAATAATGTCATAGTCCACATGTTCACACTAGATCCATTATTTATTAGAACACTATGAATAAGATGACTATGAATGTAAGCTCTAATAAAGAGTGCATGATAATCCAAATCATCCTTGATTATCTCCTACTCTGAGAAAGAGATGGAATGTCTAGCTAGAACTCTAGAATTGTATACACCAATCATGTTGCTCAATGGATGTAACTCAACTAAAGGTGCCTTATATGTATCTGGTTAGGGATGTGCATGATATTCATGATAAAAACTTGATGTATCCCCTATCTCTTATTTAGAATGGTGAAAAAAAGGATCTGAGGAGATTTTAAAAGCTTTATCCTATGTTTGCTTTGCCTAAGGAAGCTCAACTAAAGTACCAATATCAATAACATTACCATTTATCAAGTTTTGTATCTTGTGTTTTAAACTAATGCATCTATTTTTAATGGCTTGGTGCCCTATTAAAATCCAAAATTTCATGTTGATCATATCCCCATGGAGGAGGCTTTGTTGGATAAACTTCATGAATAGGAGGGATAGATATGATATTACATTCCAAAAGCTACTATAAAAATCTAGCTAGAGGAACTGGTAGATTGATAAAGGTTCACCAAGGAGGTGCTAATAAAACCATATGTTGAGGGAGCTCTAAATCCACATTGACTATAGGTTGATTCTAACTCTTGCTATCATTGACCTTTACATTATATGAGACTTTGTTGTTACTCTTGTTTGTTTGTTTTTTGATATACTTATGTGCTTGAGTTTTCCCATTGAAATTAGCTTGACTTCCCTTTCCTTAAGTGTATGACATAACTTAGTGAAGGAAGAGAACCTTTTGAACATTATTGATTCTAACTCTTGATCGGCCATGGGGCTAGTCATCTTAGCCAAGATAGTCTTATATCAAAGAACATAATCTATGAGATTCTCATTTGACCTTTGTTTTAGTTGTGAAACTTGGGCATATAAAACCTTATCACCAATTTTAATGTTGAAATGAGCTATGAACATGTCAAATAGAGGATTAAATGCATTGATCGACTATTTTGGTAGACAATAAAACCATTATAAGGTATAATCTAATAGACTTTATGGAAATCACTTGGTTGGTAACCAGTTATTTGGCACTTACTCCAAGAATGTTATGTGTAAATATCTCAAGTCTGTCTTTAGATCACCCTTGCCATCATATATAATAATCTTGGGTTAAACAAAACCTTGTGGCAAGGGTGTAGAAGTAACATGAAATGTTAATGGTATATGTAGTAGAGCAAAAGAATCCAAAGCCTGCATAGATGTAGAGGCACCTTGCTTAAGATTTAGAACCTTGGATTGAAGAGATATTATCTCTTGATTAAGTGTTTCCACATCAAGAGACAAAGATGTAGTAGCTATAGTTGGTGGCATAGAGGAAGGTTGGGCTACTATAGGGAATTGTTGAGACATAGTTGTCCCCGTAGTGTCATTTGCAATAGGTTACTCTATGGTTTGTGAAGATTAACCATTATTCACTTTTTTTGTTACTCTTGTAGTATTTTAAGCATGTCATCTTGCATATCAAGGTGTTTAGCTAAAATTTCTTGAAGTTCCCTTTTATTAGTTTCATTAAAACTAGTGTATTGGGCCATTGTTAAAGTAGAAAAACAAATTGAAAATTGAATGAATTTTTTTAAATAATTTGTAGTAAAAAAGATGATATAGAAGGAAATTACTTGATATAGGATATGTAAAGTCCTAAAAATAGTAAAGTGAAAAGTGTATAAAAAGGATACAAAGCTCACAAACATGTAAGGTGGTACCTCAAAAGTAATCGGGACCTAGTATATGAAACTAGGGTTTTGAAAAATGACTTATTTTAAAATTACTAAGGAGTTTTAAAATTTGAAGCAAATTTTTGATTTAAATATGTAAGTAAAAAATCAAAAAGTTATAGGAAACATACTGGGAAAATATCAGGACCTAGTATGGAAAACTAGGGTTTGAAATAAAATTATTTTAAAATTACTTCAAAATTATAAAATTTAATGCTAATTTTTTATTTTATTATGTATTTAAAAACTCAAAAAAAAATAAAGGTTAAATACTAGGAAAATACCTAGACCTATTATGGGTAACTAGGGCTTGAGAGAAAATTATTTCAAAATTACTATGAAATTTTAAAAGTTAATGCTAATAACTAATTGCATTAAGTAGGTTAAAAATGAGAAAAAATATAGAAAATTTACCCTATGTTTTCTAGGGTTTTTATGCGCAAATGAAGTCAGGTTCACCAAATGATTTAACAGTTTTAGGAATATTGGATTCTTATTCCTAGTTTAGTTAAGGATCTAGAGTAAATAAATATGCAATAATTAAGCTACTAATTTGTATAATTTGATTATAATTTGAACCTCTCTAAAAATAGTAATAAGGGAGAGAAAATAATACTTTGATAGAAACTAACTGAGATGTTTGTTGTAGGGTCTAAAATTCACTATGCAATACTAGGATGGTGTCATAAATTAGGATCTAGCCTTCATTTTATGATTGGATAAGTGCATCAAAATAGGACACCCTAGGGCCTAATGCTATAGTATTCTTTTACCACTATTATCTAGGAGGCTTGAGATTTTTAATTTTTATTTTTTGTGTCTATATGAGTCTACCTATGAAATTTCAACTATTGGATGTCCATAAAACTCCCTGTAGATCTAATTTAGTCTTCAAACCCTAAACTCCATTGTGCTTTGGAAAAATTTGGGAAAGAGGCAAGGGGGGTTAGTGTGTATAAGATTCACTAAATGTGTATCCAAAACCCTTGTGTGGGCACATTTCCTACATACCAATACTCTGAAGAGGGATCAATCCATATGTAGTTCTCCCACTATATGTGTTTTATGCAATAGTGTGTATGAAGATGAAAATGCTAAAACTGGGTGTTTTTGAGGTGACTAGGGACTAGTTTGAGGGTTTGAATAAGTTTTTAACTATATTAAATGGTTTTATATAGATAATAGGTAAATATGCCTAAGTATTCTTTCTTGTATTCTTGCATGCTTTGTGATATTTTCCAACCCCTTCTAAATTAACTTTGAATGGGATTTTATAAGGATCTATTGGTCATGAGTCGAATGTATTCATGTTAGGCTAACAAGAAGAGGAATAAGAACTAGAAAAAATTAACTATTAGAGGTAAAAATGCACTTGGATAGGAGAACCAAAAATAGACACCCTAGAGTCTGTTGCTATAGTCCAATTTGGGTTCTATAGTCCTAAAGGAATGGGACCTTGGGGATGGAATAATCACTAGAAATTTTACTTGGAGGAGGTGGAATTACTATCTAAAATGATACAAATGACTAGGAATCAATGAAAATATTCCTATGAAAGCCATGAGAGAAAGAAAGAGGAAACTATGGGTTGGGTGTCATAAGCCACACTCAAGTTACCAAATTTAACATTTTATATGATTACAATGGCCTTTTTGAGTAAAAGTACACCCATAGGTGCATATATAGGTCAAAATCCTAGTATTACAAGCCCCTTTAATGTTATTTGAATTCTTGATGTATTAATTAACTCAATAAGAACATTTAGCATGGATACATATTCTTACATTTCTACCTTGGGATGTGAATGTCATTTGCAAGTTCAAAACTATAGACAACATTGAATGTCTGTAGTGAACAAATTTGCAACTTTGAAGCCTTATAACATCCTTTTCACTTGTCTAGTCTCTATATCCTTTTGTAAGGTAACTCCTATAGGATAGGTATATAAGATGGAAACATTTAGGTGCATATAAAATCCTTAATACATTGTCATATATTAACACCAAAAATACTAAGGATTTATTTTGGAGCTTTTAGGGAATCTATCCCTAAAATCAAATTCTTTCACTTAGACATGATTTATTCCAACCTTCCTACCAATTTTGGACTCAAACATGATTGTCATAGTGCTATCCAATCCAAAAACTTGATGAAGGCTTCAAATAATGTTTTAACATCTTTATGAGACAATCCCAAGTCTCTATCAATGCTACCTGTACGTGGACATTTCAGTGTGCAATAAGTGACTATGAACATAGGTAGTATGCATGATCTATAGGTTTGTAACTAATATTAGACCTTCTCAAGGTATCCAAATGTATCTTTCCCACCTTGAATGATTTTAAATAGGTTAAAATACTACCATCCCAACATTCTCAGTTTCCTTTAGGTGTAGATATAGTTATAGTCAAGGTAGTGAATGTGGTCATGAGCTATATACATGGAATGTGACCTTTTAGTTCATATTTAACCTCCTCATATTATTAAAACAAGGATTTTCAACCATTAAGTGATTGAAACCATACAATTTATCCTTTTCAACATGATTGATCTTCTTTATAGTACCTATAGGTGTTCATTCATGGTGGATGATTGTGCATATATAAGGGTTGACTATCACAATCCATTATGTGTTGTTGAGAGGTTTGGATTAATATCTTATGCTCCAATAATATTTCCAACATCTTGAAACTCTTCATATACTGTCCATGAATGTGTTCACACTTCAAGACACCATGAATGCAGTTGGAAGCTTGCTAGAAGTTGATTGTGTGTTGCATATGACTTGTACTTGATCAATACCTGATCTTCAGAGACATAGCTTGGAAATAAGGTGATTGGTATGAAATAATAAACATGAAGTATAACATATCACATTCACTTAAACCATTTTATAGAAATAAACCTTCTACAAGTGGTAAAATCTAATTGCTAGTTCACTAGTGACATCTTCCTATAATTTGAATTATTTGTCTCATAAAAACAAATCCAAACATAAAAAATAAATTAAAAATGTGAAATGAGGAATTAAATATCCTTTATAATCAAATTCATCAGTCAATTTGTACATATTATGTCAAACATGAGAAAACCTACAAGGTGTGGGAAAAAACAAGCAAAAATAGATAGACAACTTGTTAAAAATGGTCCATAAAGAATAAGAAGTCAATCCTTGAAATACTACCATTATTTTTAATATAACAAATTTTAAAACACACCACTAAGGTAATTTGACCTAGAAGTCTTCCTATTGGTCCTTCCAAGAAGATACTTGTTGACTAGTTTTTATTTGCCTAGTGGAATGGTGGAGAGATAGATTAGTTTTGGTCCAATTTTGGCACTTATAGAGTAGATCAAGCATGGAAATGGAGTAAAATAATATTAATTTTCACTATATAATATTTACCCACATGACACACCTTTAGATAGGATGTACAACCTTTAAAACTCCCTCTTTTTCACTTGTTTTCTTGATTTTTAGTTAACACTTGCATGTTTTTATTATTATGGGCATTCATAACAAGGAATATAATAGGGATTGACATATGGGATGTTTATAATGAGTTTAAAACACTTGGACACAATTCAAAATTATACCACCTTCATTTACAACCCCTAAGTGACATAAAATGACATAAAGACTAAAATGGGCTATGACCAAGTCTAGAAGCACATTGAATCACATCAAATTGACTATGACACCCTATGACACTATAATAAACCCTGATATCAAATTTTAGACTATAGTGGGTTTATCCATTTTGACTTATGGTCAACACTAACCTTTCATGATAGAGGGTGTGAGATAAGGAGAGCCAAATCAAGAAGGCTAATTTTGAATGCTAAGAGGACTGAGAACAATCTATATGTCTTGAATGAGATCAAGAAAGAGAGATGATTTATGATAAATATGAATGAAATTTGGTTACAACATATAAGATTAGGCCACCTAAACTTGGACAGTCTGATCAAGATAAGCACTAAGAAGTCTGTGAAGAACATGCTTAAGATCACCATACCTACAAACATACTTTTCAAGGCTTATCAACATAATAAGAAGACTAGAACAAGGTTCAAGTGCAAGGAGAAATATAGAATAATGCCCTTAGAGTTAATACACATTGATATTTTTGGGCCTACAATAATTTAAAGAATTTAAATAGATAGCTACTTCATGTTACTCATAAATGACTACATAAGAATGAATTGGGTAGCATTATTAAAATAAAAGTTAGAAGCTCTTGATAAGTTCAAGTCATTCAAGGCTCTTGTTGATAATGAGAAGAATGGGAAGATCAAGTTCTTAATATCTGATAAAGGAGGATAATTTTTGTCTAATGAGTTTGATGGCTTTTGTTCATAGAATAAGGAGATAGTTCTCAGCAACTAGGACACTTTAATAAAATAGGGTAGTGGAAAGAAAAAATAGGATAGTTTAAGAGATGGCTATAAATATTATAAATGAGTATATACTATATAATGGATATTGGATAGAGGCAATAAATATTTTAGTCTGCATTTTAAATAAAATACATATCATGACTAATGGAAACAAGACTCCTTATGAATTATGGAAGGGCAGACCTACTAATATAGAACACTTTAGAGTGTTTGGGAGAAAATGTTTCATCAAAAGATATGATGAATACTAAGGAAATTCTGATTCCAAATATAATTAAGGTATATTATTAGGATATTAATCAATGATCTCAGCCTATAGATGTTATAACAAGAGGTTACATAAGATAGTGGAAACCACCAATGTGAAGATTGATGAGACAAGGAAATCACACTCACAATCAAAGTACTACTTTAGAGAATCTAGATTTGAAGAATGAATAAGAAACTATAAAGGTTTATGAGGAAGAAGAAGAAGAATTTGAGGAGAGATAGGACTCAAAAGTCCCCTCAAGGAAGATTCAAAGAGATCACCTTTAATCTAAAATCATTAGCAATAATAATGCAGGTATGCAAACAAGGAAAAGACTGGTAAGCAATCTAAAACTATATAATGTTGTTCTATTATATAATATTGAACCTAATAATACTATAGAATAAATAGAAGATAAATTTCAAATAGATACTATGAATGAGGAGTTAGACCAAATAGAGAAGAATGAGATTTGGGAACTAGTTCCTAGGCCTAAAGACAAGAATTTCATTAGCATAAATTAGGTGTTTATAAATAAGTTAAATGAAGATGGATAAGTCAAAAGGAACAAGGATAGATTGGTATTCAATGGATATGCACAAGTTGAAGGCATAAAATTTAAGGAGACCTTTTCACTATTAGTAAGACTGGAGGCCATCAAATTGTTTCTAGCATATGTAAGATTAAAAGAGTTCAAGATATACCAGATGGATGTCAAATCTACCTTTTTGAATTGGAATTTGGAAGAGGAAGTGTATGTTGAAAAACTTGAGGTGTTCTCACTATTAGATGACAAGGACTATGTTTAAAGATTGAAAAAGGGTCTTTATGGTCTAAAGCAGGGTCCTAGATCTTAGTATGCTATGTTGGACAAGTATTTATTAGACAAAGGATTTAAAATAGGAGTTATAGATAGTAATATATACATAAATACAAAATATGACCATTAGTTGATAGTAGTTTTCTATATGGATGACATCATCTATGGTGGAAACAATGAGAACATGAACAAGGCCTTTGTAGAGGTGATGAAGAAATATTTTGAAATGTCCATGATAGGAGAACTATCATTCTTTCTTAGGTTTTAAATCACTCAATCTAAAAAGTTATATTTATCTCATAAACCAAGTACATAAGAGAGATGCTAAAGAATTTTTAAATGGAATATTGCATGGTAGTTATTACACCCATGATCATAGGGTGTCAGTTGAGAAAGAAAGATTAGTCTCCAAAGGTCAATCAAACATCATATAGGTCAATTATTGGAAGTTTATTATACACCAATGCCTCTAGACCTAACATCATGTAATAAATAGGTCTTCTGGAAAGGTTTAAAGTATATCTAAAGGATAATCATCTAAAATGAGTCAAAAGGATACTCAGGTATCTAAAGGGGACTATGGATTATGGGTTGTGGTATCCAAGAAGTAAGTAGTTCAATTTGATAGCCTATATATATGCAAACTAGGCAAGAAGTATAGATGAGAGAAAGAGTACCAGTGAAAGAACTTTCTTCTTATGTGGATGCCTAGTTTCACATATAATCAAGAAGCAACCATTAGTAGCATTATTCATGTGTGAGGATAAGTTCATTGTAGTAGATTCATGTTTCACTCAAGCCCTATGGATGAGAAAGACCCTAAAATACTACAAGGGGGAGTATGATGGTCCTAGCTATATCAATTATGACAATACAAGTGATATAAACATCTCAAAAAATAGTGTCATATACTCAAGGACCAAGCACATTCCCATCAGGTATCATTTTCTAAGAGAGTAGGTAAGTGAACAAAGTGTCAAAATTGAATATGTTTCGACATAGGATTGAATTGTAGATATCTTGACCAAACCACTTCCAAAGGTAACATTTGAACACCTAAGATAAGAATTGGGTGTAATTCTGACCCCTAACAATCATTGAAGAATCGAAGTACTTAGGGGGAGATAATCATGCTCATCATCTCAAAGAACAGGTGAGTTTTTCCAAGAAGGTATGCATGGATATAGGGGGAGCATGTTTTTATTATGTCTCATAAAATCATAGCCATGTGTGTTGAGTATTTTGGTTGCAAGGAGTGTGATCCAAAGAGTTGCAAACATCACTTTGTAATTTATGTCAAAGGGGGAGAAAGACAAGAATAGAGAGATAAGAATGATCAATATGGAATGTGTTTTTCCATCAATGACAAATGAAAATATTTTTTATCATTTTTATTATTGCTGAGGTTTGGCATTGATGTTGTCATTGATGTCAAAGGTTCTTGAAAAAGGTGTTCATGAGGTCATTGAAGAATGTAACTATGTGAGAGAGTTTTGACTAGTGTTGTAGTGATTTTGAGAGTGTAAGACATTATTGGTATATGTTATAATTACTTCATGAGTGATGTGAATGTCAGCATAGAAGGTCAGTATTATCAAATTTATCAAGTGCATGAGCATAGTAAGTCTCTTGAGAAGGTATGTGCATAGGATTCCTAGTCTTGTGCATGAAGGGTCTGATGGCTTGGTGAGATGAATGCACATAGGCATGAAAAGTTGTATGAGGTGTTTTGAGAATGTATATGAGGTATTGGAACACTCATGTGAATCTCAAGGTGATCTTATATAGGTAGGATATATAGGTCAAGTCTGCAACTAAACCTCTTTTAGATCCTGGTTGGCCTAATGAGGCATCATGATTTGATGTCAAGGCATATGAAGGATGTATGGAAATATTGAAGAATATATGAGGTTATTTGAGTATGTGAGAGTGGTGGATAACAAAAGGAAAGAAGCATGAAGGTTTTTTTTTCAATGCCTAATGTGATTTGCAAGTCAAGGTCTAAGTAAGCAAAGAGAGAGAAAGTGGCCTAATGAAGGGTCAAGATCAGATTTCAAGGTGTATAATCTCATATAATAATTTTCAAAGGTAAGGTATGTTTTTCCAAGTTTTCTCATAAATTTTTAGGCCAAAGTTGGAAAGATAAGGCATGAAAACATGTTCTAAGGTCTCTCAAGTACATAAGATGAGGGGTTTTCTATTTGAGAAGGTTTTTGTTGTGCTCATTAGCTCGTCAAACCTATAAATTTGAAATTAATATATTAATGGTATAAGGGGAAGGGTGTTATCTCAAAATTATATGAATTATTTTATGTATTAAGGGGTTATGCTTTATGATTGCTCGTTAAGAGTGAAAATAAGTTTAAACCCTCCTATAACCCTAATAGTGACTTGATGTTAAAGATATGGTTTCAAAAAGCCTTTAATGGTATAAAATGACTATAAAAATGATTATATATTATATTAAAATCTCTCAGGCACCTCTAGGTGTGATTGAGTTGTCAGGTATGTGAGTAGATCCTACAATAAAGTGCTAGTTTCTCAGAGATTCGTTGTAAAAGTCATAGTTGACCAATTTAGAGTATGAACATAATTTTATGGTGAAGGTTGAGAAATTTATTTTATTTAAATGATGGTTTTATGATATGTTATATCCCTCGAGTATGTTAAACTAGTCATCTAAGTTAGCCAATCACTAATAGGCCTAACAATGGAAATAGTGAAAAACCCAGTTAGTAGTGAGAAGATGATTAGGAATGTGTTATCATGAAATAGGGATGAATCCAAGTGAATGGAGAGATTATTAAGGAATTTTAATACAAGTTCATGTTTGGTATAAGTTTTAGAGGTTAGTGATTATAGTGAAAAAATTGCTCAGAAGTTGACCTATCCAGTACAGATGAGACAATGAGATGTAAGGTCATGGCATTGGTTTACATGACCAATATTTCCATTTGAATATATTATATTCCTATATAATAATTTTATAATGATATAATAATATAATATCATTATAAGGATCTAAAAGTGGTCATATAGTTGTTGAAGGTCATTGTCACCATGACTAGTCTTTGATGAAAATTGCTAGTTCTAAGTAAGCTGTAGGAGTGTTTTTGAGCCTTTTTGCCTTGTGTAATGAATTAAAAGATATTTATGAAGTTTTTTAGTCTTGGAGGTTATTTTTATATGTTTTACTTTCATTTTTGTGTGGCCAAACATTATTTTATCTTCAATTTTTCAAGATAAATTTTCATGTGTGTGTGAAGGCCTAATGTAAACAATACTAATGGCATGCTTCAAGTGGTGATTGGAGATAAAACATGTCATAGATATAATATGATCTTATTACAGGTATATTTGAGTGGAATATGAATTTTTACTTCTATTTATGAAGTTTAAAAGTGATCCAAGAAGATGAAAGGGTAACATGTACTAATGAAGGCCAAATTGAATTAGCTCTCATTAAGGCCTAAAGAAGGATTTGGTCCATTTGAGCTATCGCTGACCTAGTGTAATGACTTAATCATGTTTATTAAATGTCCTAAGGCCTATTTTTTAAAATATATAAGTGGGAAAGTGTTTATTTCTAACAAAGAGGTGTATAATCAAGAGCCCAGTATAAGAATAAGGCCTAATAGGCTTAATTGACTAGTTAGAGTATGAGCGAGTGAAAGCGAAGGATATAACACTTTGAATAGATGAAGGAGGTCTTATAGACCATTATTTTATTATTTTTTGGATTTTTGTTTCTAATTCCTAAGAAAATAAATTTTTGAGCAAATGTAAATCATTAATTAATGTGTCTCAATTATCCTACTAATTTGTGTAAACGGATATGTATTTTACCTTTTTTTTAAATAGTAATAAGTGTAAGGAAATAAAAATTAGCTTATTATAGGCTGAAAAAAATGATGCAAGGTCTATAAATGGATATGTAGGGATGGAATACTATCATATACAAGACCTAAAACTCTATTTCTAGATTAGATAGGAGCACCAAACTTAGGACAACCTGCTACTAGGTATTGTAGTCCACTTTATAGCACTATTGTACACTTTTGAAACTATTGTCTAGGTGGTATATCTTTTTTTAGTTGTGTTCAGTAGGCCTATGACACCTTGGTAGTGAAATATTGAATATTGGGTTTGTGTAGAGCTATCTATGTGTCTAATTAAATCTATAAAAACCCTTAGGAGCCCCTGATACTTGAACCTGAGTAGAAAACTTGGGAAAGAGAGAAGGGATTAGTGTGTAAAGGATACACTGGAAGCACTTCACACCCCATGTGTGGGCATGTTACTTACATACCAATACTTTGAAGAGGGATCAAGCTAATATAGTTCTCCCATTTGAAGTGCTTGGTCTAATTATGTGATGTATGTAACTAGATGTGAAACTAAAATATAGATTGGATGAATAGGGACTAGTATGAGTGTTTGAATAGGCCTGAATTGGTCTTACAAGGCTATATGCAGAGAATAGGGAAGAGTGAGTGACTTTACTTGATTGTATTCTTTATTCTTTCCTGTGAATGAGAGCTAACTCTTATAAATGGATATTGAATGGCCTTTTATAGGGAAATTGATGATCATGGGTTAGATGAGCTTGTATTAGGCTAATAGGGAAAAGATAAGGAAACAAGAAAATTTGATCATTTAAAGCTAAAGTGAACTTGGATAACAACACCAAAAATAAGAGACCCCTAAATTTTGACACTCCTATCCAAGTTGGTCACTATTGTACTAGGGGGATAAGACCTAGGGGGATGGATCTGAGTCTAAGAGGGTTGCCTGGGTCTCAAAAAGCTAAGTCTGGGAAGCTATAGGTGACTAGGAATCAATGAAAGTCTAGTCATGAAGTGGTGAGTGAGCAAGAAAGAGGACCTATAGGTTGGGTACTATTATACATGCCTAAGTCATCTAGTTTTTCATTTTATATGATTACATTTGCTCCTAATTTATTCTAATGATGCATCAAAGAAAAAAACTAGGATAAAGGAAAATTGAAAGCATACCTAAACTTACTTGTAAGGAAAAAGATTATGAAGCTTTGTGATGATGGATGTGCATAGAGAGAGAGTATGATGTAATGTGTGAATATGTAAATAAAAACATGAAGTATATCAATTCTTACTAGATACACTATATCTAAAATAAGAACATATAAAAGTTGAATAAAGGAAGAGAGATGAATGAATACACCTCACTGGGTACATGAACCAATACAAAAACTATTGTGATGTTGGATTGTGTCAAGTATATGTTGAATCAAGAGTAATATCATGGATGGAGATGAGTGCTTAATTCCCCAAAATGTGGCTCAAGAATGCAAAGACTGACCCTTTAG
The DNA here is from genome assembly GCA_037957365.1 of Torreya grandis. Classification (NCBI taxonomy): domain Eukaryota; kingdom Viridiplantae; phylum Streptophyta; class Pinopsida; order Cupressales; family Taxaceae; genus Torreya; species Torreya grandis. Next base: position 985,079 of record JARHVA010003273.1, on the reverse strand, counting down.
CTTCATCATCACCAACTAAGTGAAGTTAATGAATCATGTGTATGTTAACTGATGTCTAGACTATATGTATAATCCCTCTGAATAAGTGGCTCAAGAATACAAAAGCTAACCTTTTTGATCCATCGTTGCCCCATGAATTGAAGCTATGAAGTGATACCAATATAGAATAAATGTCATATGAGATGGCTCATGGATCCCATGAATGTGGTGTAAATCTATCACTATGGCATGGATAGTTAAATGTGTGATGGGAACTAGGCTACTCTTGGCCATTTCAAAAGATGGAGAATAGGATTGTATGAAATCCACTCCAAAATTGATGTATTGGGCTTATATGAAAACCAAATCGATAACTCAGGTACTATAAAAGCTAAACTTGTATGAAAGTTTTAACTTGAATGTGATGTCAACCACATATAGATGAAGTAAGTCACATAAGCACTGAGAATGCCTAGAATAAATTTAACTCAAAAACAAAATAAGATCAATATGTCATGGACATTGCCCCTAATAACTAATGTGTAGAACATGGATTCTGATTTGGAAGTTATGTCAACTACCCAATCTAAACTGAAAGTGAGAACCATCATGTCATGCATGATAACCCATGTATCTGAGAAAACTATTGAATCTAAAGGATCCGAAAGTGCAAAAAATATCCCTAGACTAAAATATTTGCCTATTTTTAGAAACCTTGAGTGTTTTTCTACCTAGATAGGAGCTCTAAATTATGGAAACCCCTATTTTTAATGATACTATCTATTTATGGTGATACTATTCATTTTGGGCACTATTGTCCATTTTTGGTGCTACTTTTTGGTGTGAAAACTAACTACTGATTTGAGACTATTCCTAATTTTTTACTCTATTTTGACTAGTTTGACCTCTAGATTTTGTGCTGACTATTCTAAATGTTATTGTTTTGATTTCTAGGAGGCTTTATCTCTGTGATAAATCCCTTATTTGATTCTCCCTCTTCTAAAGGTAGGAATGATAAACCTATAATGACTATCCTCATAAGGAAAGAGTTCTACAAGTGTGTTAATCTAAATATATATATGATATAACATTTGATATTTGAAAATATGTTTCAAGATATAGCAATGTTTGTATTGAGATATTATTAGATCAATAGGGGTATACTTAGATAGATATAACAATGTGAAAGCATGCATAAAGTACTAATTTGAAACTAGAAATGTTAATTATTAGTTATTAGTTGGAGGGATGGAGCATGATGTCCATTGTGGCATCCAAGAAATCAAAGATAATGCATGATATAGATCATGTCATTGCACACATTTGACAAGAAATAAGTAAACAAGAAAGAATCAAGAAGCATACTAGATGGGCCAAGGGGCCATGCAAACAATGAGCATGGGTACATGTTACTCAAACTAGAAACAAGCATGGAAGGCATGTTCAAATTCCATTTACACAGACAAGTGAAATAAGCAAAGTTAACACACAAGACACAGGCACATAGAGGAGTATAAACAAAGGACACTGGCAAATGTCGTAAGGCACACACATGAAAAAGAAGCAAAGGACATTGGAAAATGTCTTAAGGCACAAGCAAGAGATAAGTTGGAATTGAAAATTCAATCACACAAGCTACAATAAGAAAGTAGAGAAATCATGTAATAACTAAAAAGAGATAAACACATCTAACTGATCAAAGCAAATGTGAAAGCATGAAAAATATGTGTAGTATAAAATTAGGTATATGTTAACAAATACACAAGTGATAGATACTAGTGAGATGTTGATATAGTATTCTATGTAATTTATAAAGTAATGTACATTAGCATGATAACTCAGAGTGTGTGGTGTAGAAATGACATAACTTGGATGGTGTATTCATGTAGAATATGCCCCCAATGTGTGTGTGTAACAATGTATATCTCAAATGTAGAAGTAGGAATGCCCCCTCTATGGGTAAAATGAAGCAATCAAATAGCTAAATGTCACTGTACACACTCAAAGAAGATCAAGTGAAGCATGGTAATATAAAAATTTAATACACAATAGCATGAAACAATGAATGTAATTCCTAGCATGATAGTAGTGATGTAAAGCATGGATGATGCATACAATCAAAATATTTTTTGCATTTTTAAATTTTTTTGAATGTTTTATATATTTTTTTAAATATTTGGATTATATACAGGAAAGACTAAGAAGAAATGATACTAACTGATGAGTCTTGAGTGAGACTCCCTATCTTAGTGTCATATGTTGAACACCTAAATCATGCATGATCATGAGGCATGAATGTATGAATGAGATTATAAAGCTAGAATGTGTGTACATTGTAACTTCTCTAAAATATTTGAAGTAGAAACTAAATGTGGGGTACCCCTATGAATATGACAAGTGGATACAATTTTAGGGATCTTAGGGACCCATCTGAAAGTAGGAGAAAAAGCTTTGTGAATATGTGTTCTCTATGTAGCTATATGAGATCTCAATGTAACTTCTCTAGGTGTGAATACTATCACTAGAAGCCATCTAGAATATTAAAGTTATGGGGGTGTATAAAATTTCTAAAATGGTAATATATGTTGTAAATGTGGCTAAAGCTAAAGTGGAACTAGAACAAGAGTTGGAGGAGAAGCTAAAACTAGTGGAAGAACTAGATCTAGTTACTAGAACTTGGTAGATAGTTCTAAAGTGGGGAGTGGTGACTCATAAAGAACTCCATCAACTATAATAAATTGATTAGAGTGAATTAAATTCATGCATATGTGAACTATATAAGGTACTACCTTGAGTTTTTGAATCCATGGTTAACCAAGTAGTATGTCAAAAATAACTACGCTAGAAACTATAGTGAATGGTGTGGCCACATGTGTAGGACCAACCTATAGTGGAAGTAATATCTCACCCAATATAATATGAATATGCCCATTAAAACCATTGATAAATGTATTATTTGAAGTGATATCCTACTTTGAATAACCCAAATGTTGTAGTAGTGTGAAGGTGCACTTATTAAGACTGGAACCATTGTCAATGAGTACATTGTGGATAGGTTGATTATGGATATGTGATCTAATAAAAAGTTCATTATAACCTGTATCATCATCCAAAATCTCATGATTTGAATAAGATATTGAAGTCTTGGCTAGAACTTTGGATTCATACACACCTATCATACCTCTCAAAGGATGTGCCTCAATTGAAGGTGATTGGTATGTAACTGGTGGAGCATGTGTATGTTATGTATGATGAACACCTGATGTGTCCTCTTTCTCTTATTTTTAATGCTATGGAAATGGATTTAAAAAGGTTTTCAAATCTTTATCTTGTGTTGTCTTTGTCTTTGGAGGCTTAATTGAAGTGCCCAGATCAAGTAGATTATCATCTATCAAGTCTTGTATCTTATGTCCCAAATTGATGCATTTATTTGTGATGTAGCCTGGTGACCTATGAAAATCACAAAATGCATGTTGATCATATCCCCATGGAAGTGGCTTTATTAGATCTACTTCCTGAATTGGTGGAAGAGTGATGTTGCATTCTAATAATGGCTATAGAATTCTGGCTGGAGAAACTGGTAAATTGGTAAATGCATGTTAAGGAGGTACTGATAAAACCAAATGGTGAGGGGGCTCTAAAGCCACATTGACCATTGGTTAATTTTAATTCTTATTGTCACTAATTTTGACCTTGTATAGGACTTTTCTATTGATCTTGTTTGTTGTGTCTGGAGTACTTGAATACTTGAGTTTTCTCATTGAGATTAACTTGACTTCTCTTCCCTTAAGTGTATGACACAATTCAATGAAGGAAGAGAATTTTTGAAACATAATGGATTTAAGAAGTGTTAGTAGATGGATTTATTTAAAGATGTCTTGTATCTCTTGATCAACCATGGGGCTAGTTAGCTTAGCTAGAATATTCTTATATCTAAGAACATAATCCATGAGAGGCTCATTTGACCTTTATTTCTATTATGCAATTTGTGCATATGAAACCTTGTCACCAATGTTAATACTAAAATGTGCTAGGAAAATGTCTATTAAAGGATTGAAAGTTATGACCCAATGATTTGGTAGACTATAAAACCATTGTATATCATAATCCTTTAGGCTCTTGGAAAAATTTTGGTAAGTAGCCAATCATTGGGTACATAATCCAAACATGCTACATGAAAATCTCTCAAATATGTCTATGGGTCACCCTTGACATCATAAAGAGTAAGTTTGTGTTGAACAAATCCTTGTAGCAAGGGTGTATAAGTAATGTGGTGTGTGAATGGTGTAGGCAGAAGAGCAAAAGAATCCAAATCCTATGTAGGTCTACTGGTACCTTGCTCAAGATGTTGCACCTTTGATTGAAGAGATTGGATCTCTTGAACAAGGGATACCACATTAGGAGGTAGGGATGTACTAGTTATAACTGGTGGCATAGAAGAAGGCTGGGCTACTATAGGTGGTGGTTGAGACATAGTTGCCCCCATAGTGTCATTTACAACTAGTTTCTCTATGGTTTGAGAAGATTGATCATTGGTTAATTTTTTTGGTTCATATTATAATATTTTAAGTATGTCATCTTGCATATTTGAATGTTTGGTTAAGAGGTCTTGATGTTCTCTTTTATCAGTTTCATCAAAACTAGTATACTGAACCATTAGTAAAGTAGGAAAACAATTTGAAATGTTTTTAAATATTTTGTAATTTGTTTTAATATGCAATGTGAAATAAATAGAAAATACTAAAATTAAGAAATGTAGAGTCTAAAAAATAGTGAATTGGAAATTGCACAAAAAGGATACTAAGTTGCCAAATATGTAAGGGGATACCTCAAGAAGAAAAAAGGAGCTAGTATATACCACTAAGGATTTTTCAAAAATATTATTTTTAAAATACTATCAACTTTTGAATTTTAAATTGATTTCTTTGAGTTAGATATGCAACTATTTTTTTATAAAATGATGTGAAAAGTACTAGAAATAACTGAGAATGTATTTCATGCAACTAGGGTTTTGAATAAAATTTTCCAAAATTAGTGCAGTAATTTAAAAAAATTATATAAAATTTTTAGTTTTAATTCTAAAAAATTGACGAAAATCTGAAAATATTTATAAAATTAGCAATATATTTTTCCTACTATTTTGAAAGTGTTTGTATGCAAATAGGACCTAGTATGTGCAAATAGGACCTAGTATGTGAAAACTAGGGTTTGGATGAATTTATTAAAAATATTATAATTAATTTGTAGTTTTTTAATTTTTAAATTCAAGAAAAATTAAGAAAAAATTGCAAAAAAATAGAAATAATTAACCCTAGGGTTTTTAGGGTTTTTGTGAAAAAATTTGAAGTAAGTCGAGTTCAGCAAATGTTTTATTATTTTTATGAATTAGGTGTTTAATTCCTAATTAAATAAAGGTATAATAAAATATAGGTTAGTAATTAATATGTCTCAATTAGCCTACTAATTTGTGTAAATAGATATGTATTTTACTTTTACTAAAAATAGTAAGAAGTGTAAAGAATTTAAACTTAGCTTATTTTAGGATAAAATAGATGATGCAAGGTCTATAAATGGTTGTTTAGGGATCATAGACTATCATAAACAGTACCTATAACTCTACTTATATGAGTGCCAAACTCAGGACACCCTGCTACTTGGTGTTGTAGTCTACTTTTTGACACTATTGTCCATGTCCAATGTTATTGTCTACTTATGGAATTATTGTCTTGGTGGTCTATATTTTATGGGTTCTATTCAGTAGGTCTATGACATGCTGGTAGTGAAATATTAAATCTTGGTTCCGTGTGGAGCTCATTGTGTGTCTGATTCAGTCTTTAAAACTCTTAGGAGCTCCTGATACTTAAACTTGAGTAGCAAACTTGGGAAAGATAGAAGGGATTAGTGTGTAAAGGATACATTTCATGCACTTCACACCCCATTTGTAGGGACATTACCTACATACCAATACTCCAAAGAGGTAACAAGTTAATGTAGTTCTCCCATTTGAAGTGCTTAGTGCAATTATGTGATGTATGTAACTAGATGCAAAATTAGAATGTACATTGGATGACTAGGGACTGGTATGAGTGCTTTAATAGGCTTGAATTGGTCTTGGAAGGTTGTATGCAAAGAATAGGGAAGAGTGCTTGCTTGAGTGTACTTGTTTGTATTCTTGCTTCTTTCCTGTGAATGAGTGTCAACCCTTCTAAATGGATATTTAATGGCATTTTATAGGCAAATTGATGATCATGGGTTAGATGAGCTTGTATTAGGCTGATAGAGGAAAAGATAAGGAATTGAGAAAATCTAACCATTTGAGACCAAAGTGAACTTGGAAAATAGTGCTAAAAATAAGACACCCCTAAATTTTGGCAGTCCTATCCAAGTTGGGAGTTATTATCCTAGGGGGATGATACCTAGTGGAATGGATTTGGGTCCAAGAGGGATGATTGCATCTCAAAAATATAATTCCAAGAAGCTATGGGTGATTCGAAATCAGTGAAAGTTTAGCCAAGAAGGGTTAAATGAGTAAGAAAGAAGACCTATAGGTTGGGCGCTAATATCCATGCCTAAGTCATCTAATTTCACATTTTATATGATTGCAACCATCATAATGGTACATAAAAACTATCATTAAGATATAATAGGGGTAATATAGATGAATATCAAAGGCGATCAAAGATTTTAGGTGGTTGATTTGGTGCTAAGTCATCTAAGGGGTTGGTGCCTCCTTGCAAGTTAGTACTTGTTAAAGATTAGTTGGGTTGGTGCTTAGTGAGTTGGGGTTAGTGGTCCATGTGGATTTGATGCTTCACTAAATTTTGATCCTTTAAATTATAAGACTATATTCCATTTTCATAGATCAATGGGTTTTCATCCCCTTGAGGGTTTCCCACTCATATATGTGTTTTATTATTTTATGCTCATGTGAATGAATCTTTATGCATTGTTATATCTTTGTATTGCTTTGATGGTTCAAGGAATGTTAAAGTACATGTGAAATAAAGTTTTAAGTGATTGATTCACCCCCATCCTCCCCTCTCATCCATTGTGTTTCCAACATGATCTTATTTAAATTTCCACAAAATGGTTTCAAAATATACTAAACTTTTGTATAAAAATTCTACTTCGTACGAACAACTATCTACTTTATTTTTATTAAAAATAGAGTTCCTCTCTAAATTTTAGACGTTTGACATAATTATTATTATCTAGTTTAAAAAAAAAAAGTGTTTTGGAAACTAAACTTGAAATGCTACAATTCATGTTTTTATACCATCTTCAAATTTTGAGTGTATCCATCTCAAATAATTTATAGAAGTTTGATATTTTTCAACTATTAGGGAAAACATGACCATGGGTAGGCCCCTTTTTGTCCCCCAAGTTTTTTCATTTACTTGCATTTGGAAACCTATTATTACATAATGAGGGATATCCTCCTATTCCCTCAAGTACTCTACTAACGACTCATCATTTAAAAACTCATCTAATATCTAAATTTCTGGTGAAGCATTTCATCAATCAAATTCAGGTTTACTAATTTTATATCAATATTATAAGTAGGTACATGCATTCATTCTGATTTGGCCCATACAAAACAAGGTTTAGTCTAAGTATTTTGTTTGTAACTTGCAATTTTTCTGAAAACCCCAAGCCTTGTTGGTTGGTGTTATTTGTATAAGAAATAGGATGTGTTATACCTTGTTATTTTTGCCTAATAATTGTCCTTTTTATCCATGTTTAAATAATAAATATCGAGAGAAAAAATTACTATTATAGGGTTTTTAAGTAAAAGTATTCATTTATTTTATCATATTACAATGTTTGAATGGATTGGTTTATATTCAATGTGTATAAATAAATCCTTGGTGGTTGAATTTTAGGCACACATGAAAATTAAATGAAACTACATACATTTCATGTATCCAAGGTCATCCCAAAAGTATGTTATAAATTAAATCATTTAGCATAACTTGGCATAGGTTAGGTAATGTACGGGTTCCCACAATAATGTACAATATTATTTGACCCAATACTTTTCATGACATGATATCAAATACCTTTATGCTCATACTTGTTGACTTCAAGTCTTTAGCCCTAATGCAAAGTAAGGAAATGAAGGATATGTTGTAAATGTTGAGTCCCAAACCATTGTCGACAAGTAATATTCTAGATTTTTTATTTCAAACACACACTTTCATGTATAATGGTAAACAACAATTTATCATATGGTGAGGTGGTAAATCTTCTTTTTTAAAGGAGATATTATGTTCGTTCCATTTGATGAATTTTATCATGAAAGCCACGTATGGTAGCTAAACAATGCTTGGTAATATGGTCATACGTAATGCATCCAAAGGAAGATTTTTGTAATGGAAAGAATTATGTGGTAAATCTAAGAGTGATGTTTTAATAACATCATTGAAATGGTTGGTTGTATTGTAGGGAGAAAATGGTTATTTCATGCACTACCTTTTGCTCTTAGTACTGATGGGTAGAATCTTTTTATAAACACTATAACACCAAGGGGCATGTAAGAACACATTCATTTTAAAGTTATCAATGTTTATACCCCTCTTGTTTATAGATTTGATTGATTTAGCCATTTATGAAACATAACAAGCAGTGGGTACCATTATGTATTGTATAATGAAATAACTGATAGATGCATCCATATTCAAGATGATTGATTCCTTTGTAACAAATGTAATTTTTTATTTTTTAAATATTTTTAGTTCATAAATAAAAAATCAGTAATTATAAAATTAGGAAAACCCTAATTTAAACTAAGGTTTGTGCAATGAGACACAGTGGTCAGGTTCACTAAATGTTTAAGCCTTTTTGTAAATATGGCATAAAGGGTTAAGGGGGTACAATAGCATAGAGACAAGGATGAATAAAAATATTATAGATTAGGATAATTAATTACAAACTTAGATAAATGAATATTCTAAATTAAAATATTGAGATGTGTTAAATATATAAAGTACACAATTTGAAATATGTTCTATTGATTGTAATGTCAAGGAGAAATTATACTTATCTTTATTTATAATGTGAATAGGATCTAAGTTATACACAAGCATAATTATGTAGAATCAATAATCTAAGACAATCATTAGATTATGTAAATGATTTGTTTAGAACAATGAACACTACCATCAACCTTAAGACACTACCATTGAAGCTATTATCCATTGTATGGCACTATTATCCATTGTGATGTGATTGACTTCATTGTTCTATATTTTTTGTCATCTTTTTGCTGATGTACTTAGATATAAAACACATGTTATGTATGTTTTTTAATAAATCAAACCCTAGATCTTCACCCTTATAATGTGTTTACCATAAGTGGGTTAATGGGATTATGACATCGAGATGAAATCAAATACCCCTTTGTCAGTAAGTGTTGTCTACATAGTCAATACTTAAAGGAGGGCCTCAAACTCATGTATTTATCCCCTATGTGTGGGAGTGTGTGTGAATAATGGTGTAATATGTTATAAGTATATTCATGCAATGATCAATCTTGTAACTTAGGGTTGTAAAACTATGTTGTGCAATTGATTAAACAAGCATGAATAAATGCTTTCTTCATATTTTCTAGGTGGTTAATGAGAAGGGCTAGACTGGTATTTATAACACACATTTAAAAAAAATCATGGTAGTGTCCACTAAGATAAATAGGTTGACCCGTAAGTTTCAAATAATTGTTTATTTGGGTGAATTTTGAGGAATGGACACTAGCATTGATGATAGTGTCCCTCTATGGATGATAGTGTCGACAAGGATAGAAAATAATTGAGGATAATAGTGAATTATGTATATCAAGTTTTAATCGTTTTGTATACTACATGATATCTAGGTCAATAGAATGATAAGTTCATACTATAAGATAAGCAATTATGTATAGTGAGATGGTAAATGTAAGCCTTTTGGAAGTGGGAAGGCCTAGAACTAATGGGTAAAGCCTTTATTGGTATTTCTCAAATGTACAAGACTAAAATGCTATAAATATTAAGTCTTAGTATCTACATAAGTCTATCAATGAAAATATAGCACCCAACATTGATGTTCTTGAATGCCCCACTAGAAACAAAAGATTTTGAGAAAAGTCCATAATTTTACCCTCTCATTCAATGTCCTCAAGATTATGACCAAAATTATGTTCTTGGTAATAATCACCAATTTGATCATCCACATCATTATTATTATGATGACCATCATTAACAATGGAAAAGAAACGGTCTAACATATCTCTAAGTCCAACAAACTCTTCTCAAATATCTTCATCAACATTTGAAGTGGATGCTTTTCTCCCACGGTCATAAACATCACACATTGCACAATACATGAATGTATGATATATATCTAATAATGACAATGTATTTATGAAAAAAAATTAGGATATTTACAACACATTTATACACATGGTGTGTATATTTTAAGGGTGTTTTTTGCACTATGGGTTTGCAAATATAGTGATCCCATTCATAAATATTTTTATTTGAATGTGATAGATATCTAAGTATGGAGGATTCAACTCTCTCATAGACCATTAAACCATCTTCGAGGAATGATGCGAGTAACTTCCCAGGACTAATTACTTACTAGTGCACTGCATGTTATAAACAACCAAAGATTTCCTATGGATAGGTTTTTAAAAATATATGGATTCTTCCAATATACCTGAATGTATATGGAATATCAATAGTATAAACAAATTTTATAGGGAATCTTAACAATTGGTCAAATCCCAACTCACTTCACACCAGATTCCTTCCATATGCTTAGCTAAAAATGACAGTTCTTTGAGGATATTTAAAAGCCCCCAACACATGGTTTTTTCCCTAAAAGAAAAATAAACTAATAGCAATGTAAATATTAGAAAATAAAAATAAAAATAAATTAAGTCACCTACTTTTTTACCACTTTCTTATCATTAAGATCCTGATAAGGTGAGTTGAAAGCAAAAGGTGGACAATTGCATTAAGATTTTGATAGATATATTTTCTATTTGCCTATGATTTCTACATAAACTAAAACACTAAAGATAACTACTATATTCAATATGTTAGATATATAAATACAAAACATACGCACCCAATTAGACTATTCAATACCTTCCATTTTGAATGAATATGATTGTAATACAAATCCGGTACTAACAACAACACAATTCATGCCATATACTCACACTACATTAAGTTGTGTTTATAATGCGAAAATATAAAATATAAAGATGAAAAGTTGATATGAATTTGACCCAATTCACGATGTTATAGACATGAAATGTAGTATGGATTGGAGAAATATGGGATCACTCTATAAAAGACAAGGAAAGTTTTTTAGGCTTTTTTTTTTTTTTTAATATTTTATTTTATTTTAAAGTGTTGATTGGAGAAATATGGGATCATTCAATAAAAGACAAGGAAAGGTTTCTTTAGGTACTTAGTCTTCAAGGGGAAGGGAGAAGGTAGGGACATAGTGTTGTTTCCTTGTTAATATAGGCAAGGGAATTATTATGTATGTATAAGTTTGGTAGATATAAATAAAGATGAAACAAATTGTGGTGTATTAGTTGTTCCCAATGTTTAATTATATTTTGTTGTAGAAGAATAGGATTTTATTCATGCATAATATGTTGTATTAATTTTATTTTGTCGTGAGTTTATTTAACTTAACTAAAAAGTAGTCTATAAAGCCTCGCACATATAAGTTACAATGAGTGATCTTTGAAGCTTTCTCATATTTTAAGTAAAACTTCTTTTATTCATAAAGATTGACATCTTTTATAGAAAAAAAAAATAACTCAATTTGAATGTGTATGTTTATTTTAAATGTAAATCAAAATATATGAAATAAATATAAAATAAATATCCAACTATTAATAATCTAATAATTAACTTATAAAAATGACAAAATTAAAAAAAACTAACTTTAAAATAAAGGTCCGATTTAATAATAAATATATTAACTTAAAAGTACCATTACATTCACTTAATAGTGAAGATACCTAACTATTAGTGATCTAATAATTAATTTATAAAAATGATGAAATTAAAACAGTAATTTTAAAAGGTCAAATTTAGTAATAAATATATTAACTTAAAAATACATTTAAATTATTTTAATAATAAAAAAAATTATCTTTTTAACAAAAAAATAAAAATACTACATAAATAAAATATATACACTTTATAATTAATATAAAGTAAATAAGGGCGGGGGCCTTAGCTTGGTTGGTTAAGTATTTTCGATGCGGCTTTGCTCGTTTCAAGTTTTAGTTTTCCCTCGCTCCGTGGTATTAGTATTAAGCGTGTCTAGCCAGCGTCGCCGGTCACGTTAAAAAATTTACCAAGATTTTTACCAAAAAAATAATAATAATAAAATAAATAAAATATATACACGGCATATTTAATTCACAATCAAATATCTCTTACATATTAAAAATATGAAATACCTTATAAACAGTAAAATATAGTTGAGAGAAACCTATCATCTCTTACATATTAAGAGTACGAAGTACCTTATAAACAGTAAAACAGAGTTGAGAGGAACCTATCATCTCTTACATATTAAGAGTACAAAGTACCTTATAAACAGTAAAACAGAGTTGAGAGGAACCTATCAATTTAAAAACAAGGACTTTGTATCTGCAACAGGTCCACTCAGCATTGAGATCTGACGGGTTTAATTAGTTACAATTATAGTATTCAGTCACTTATTTTAGGGTGCATATTAATATGTTAAAATTGAAACTGAGACCTACATGGTAGGTATAACAAATTTGACGGGTTTTGAAAATTAATAAAGATCGCCGAAAACGACAAAAGCTCATACAGCACATTAAATACGTTCAAAACCATTGAAAACACGCGTCAAATTTTAGCCCAGCATACACGATCATCAATGATTAGCAGGCATTTTAGGTTGCCTCTCGCAGCTATTTATTTCCTGAATTCTCGTCCTGATCCCACGCTTTTCTGCAACATTGATGATGCGTTTCTCATTTAGATCGGGCTTAGGTTAGGCTACACCTCACTCTTCATCTCTTCACAATCATTTCGGATAAGCATACGTTTGCCATGGCCTCACTTACCAATCATGGCACAATCTTGTGGAAAATTTAGTTTTGTTGCAGTAGACCATTATTTGCCACAAAATTCGAGTTCGAGTCTGGTGCTCTATTCTGCTTCATTATGTTAGCAGCCTGGTGAATTTGCTTGCTGCGGTATGAGAATGTGGAGACCAGCGTCTCTTCGACATCCGGTTTGAGCACCAGCACCAGTGTCCTTGTACCGAGATGTCTACGGATCGAATCTCTGTAGCAGCCCACAAGAAGAGAAAGGCGGCGGAAGACGACAACGAGATGGGATTTCCTCCTGCGCTAAGGCCCATTATTACAGTTCGTCCTTCGTCTAAACCCAGATTATTATTATGTGCACAGGATTCGAAGATCGATTTGCATAATCCTAAGATTGGTTACGAGAATAATGAAAATACTTGTAATAATGATGGCTGCGAAACCCCAAAGTCCGAGGAGCATCAAATACCTAAAAATCTATCATGTCCTCCTGCTCCAAGCAAACCCAGACCAATACCAAGGAAAAAGCCCGTGGAGTTTTTCTACGTCAGTCCTGGCGAGCTGAATTCGATCTTCAATCTTTCACAGACCAAATTTTCTAGGTCAGGTAAAAGCCATAGACAGAATTTTTGATGTTCTGAGTGACAATTATCAGTGTGTTGTATTGTGAATGTTTTCTCGAATAAGTGCTTATGATTTGTTAAGTCGAACGTTTCGGGTCTCTGTACAGGATCCATCAAGGATGAAATTATGTGTTTTGTATTATCCTCCCCCTTTGTTTGGTTGTTATAATTATCACTGAGAAGTGTATGTGCAGTATATTTATCCTTCACAGCGCTGTTAGATCAATAATATTTGAGAAGCCATGTACTGAAGGAGGCGAGTCTGTAAATTTCAGACATTGTCTTTCAGCTATATGCTTGTGTTAAACAATGGCAGTCTGCAGGTGTACACAGAAGTGATATCTGTTTGTAAATTTGAACCTTTTCTGAAATTAAACATGCTGCAAGAAGAATTTCAATAGTGGGTATTTGTGAATTAGCTCTTCAGTTTCTGAAATCCTCCGGAGGATGGAACTTCTGGATGATTTCCTTGGTTAAAATTTATGCTCTTGATTAAATGATTTTTATCATAACAGAAGCTCTCAATCTTTGGATTTTGTTTTCAAAGATTGAGATGTGCTGTTTGTCGTGTAAGCATGCAAACCAGTGATGGCAACTTGAGGTCTGCATGATAACAAATATATTTTTGTATTTTAAATTTTAAATTGATTGAAGCTGTGGAATTGGGTTGGTTTAGATTGCAGGTTCCAAAAGAAAACCTACCAAAATTTAATTGTTTTTTTTTTTAAAAAAATATAGAGCTATCTACGATTTTAATTGGGACAGTGGGGTTTTGTTCAGGGTTGTTTATTAGAGTGAGCAGAGGTGAGACTAACTTTTTGGGGCTTGCTGATGGGCCCATATGCACTGGACAGCCTCCAAATCTAGACTACGAGACTAGACCTCGGAACTTAAAAAAAATTAATTGTTATGAAATGTTGAAATGAAATAATTCCAGGTTTAATTTGTGGTAACGTCCAAATTCAATATAATAGAATTATTAGTAGAGAGTTTTTGAGTTTTTGGAAAATTGTAAGATATAATTTTTTTTTGGTTGTTGCTGATAACAGTTTCTGATTTATTATTAAAAAGGAAGCTGATTTATTATTGAAGAAAAATTTAATCTTTTTATTATATTAATAATATAATATTTAATTGGTATTTAATATAAATAAATAAAATTTAAATGGAAAATGTTTTATTAAAATCAGTAAACTAAATTAAATTGTGTTAATAATTATTATAATTTCAATAAAAAATAAAATTAATATAGTATAATATTTTGTAAAAAAATTAACAATAATTTTTATAAATTATTAAGAACATTTTGAAATCTTATAATAATTATTAGAAATGAAGCCTATCTTTTTTAAATGAATTTTTATTTTTTTAATGTGAATTTAATATCAAGAATGAAATCTATGTTCAGGGAGGTAAAAATTATTATTTTTAATTCAGAAATTAAGATAAAGATTTTTTTTGGGTTGGTCTTTACTTTTTATTAAATGTTTTTTAAATATTTTCTTGTTTATAATTAATCATAAATAAATTATTAAATTAAAAATATAATTTTTAGAAAATTTAAGAAGTTAAGAAATATTTTTTATTGTTTAATTTTGTGTAAATATTTTATAAATTATGGTTCAATTTTTATAATTATTTTTATTTAAATTATATGAATTTAAATTATTTAAATATTTTTAAATTTATCGTTGATTTAGACATGTATTTTATTTTAAAATGAAAAATATAATTTATGCGTAATAGAAAAGATTGATATCGAAAGAGTTGTAGTTCAATTTGTGAGGGTGATGTTTGCTTATATTTGTCTATCAAGTATACATTTCTCTAGGTACTTGGTATAGAGAGTCAAACAGTTAAGGTTAGAATTATATCTTTGATGATTTTGATGACATGGATTCCCCTTACTCGATCAGGATCGTGTCCTCGATGATTTTGATGACATAGATGCCCCTTACTCGTGACTGTTTAGTAGAAAGACCCCATTAATTTAAATATACACTTACTCATCATTTGAACATTATCTTTTAAAAAACAGTAATAGTATTACATTGCACCTCAAACCTCTACTAATAACTCTTTGATGTAATATAATTTTTAATTTTATATGAATCAATTTTTATTATATATTTTTATTTTTTTTAAATTTTAATTGTTTTAATATCTCCTCTTTCTTTATATTAATTTTTAAAAGACCCATATATTTATACATATATTTCTTTTGTTAATATTTATTGATTAATTTTTCCTATTTGTACAATATTTTCTTTATGTTAATTTTTAAAAGCCCCATACATACATATATTTCTTTTGTTAATATTTATTAATTAATTTTTCCTTCTATATCTGTTCAATGTTTTCTTATATTTTGTTTGTAATAAATGTTCAATTTCACTTTATTCATATATTGATGCTAAAGCCAAAATTAAAATTGTAACACATACTTACAAATGGATGGACTTTTATCAGTTTGCATTTGGATATAGACTCTTCGAGTAAGTATTTTTTGTGGGTTAATTATTTAAGATATAGACTCTTCGAGTAAGTATTTTTTGTGGATTAATTTTGTAAGGCAAACAATGTAGTACATTGTTATTTAATATTAATTAGTTAATTTTTACCGTACGATAAGGCAATAATATAATAAATTAGACAGTATATTAAATGTAAATTGTACATCGAGATTAGTTTGTTGGAGAATAAAAGTGTATATTTGGATTAATTGTATGAAATTTAACATATAAAAATACGTAAAAGTATTGAATATACAAACACTTTAACCGTTAAACATCTAACATATCAATAAGATAGTGTCTTCCCAAATCATACACATCTAAATTAAGAGATGTTTTATTTCAAATGGATCAATACACTATGGAAGAGCCTTGAAATCAGCTTTGCAAGTGCCTTTTTTATTCCAGAGTTACAAGTGTGTGATAAGAATCATATTTTGGCAGGTTCAGTTGGCCTATTCAGACAAACCCACGTAAAAAGCAAGTCTCAAGCGTCCTAAATAGTTCAATATGGTACAGATGCAGCCATCTAAGATTCTCATTTTACGTTCTTTCTGAATTGAAATCAACAAGTAATGAATGATAACGTTACTTTCACACTTGGGAAACTCCAACTATTTTCTTTTCCTCTTTTTGTTGACTGGAGAGCTTTCCTGCTCAATCTTATTATTCTTTCCGTGTGCTGATGCCGGCAAATGGCCATGGCCCCCACATAGTACAGAGGAAAAAAAGACACATCGAATAATTTTTATTTGGTAGGCGAAAAAGTTGACTCTAACGTCTTACCAACAAGTGTGCGGTGATGTTATTGCGTTAGAATGGAGTTTCCAAGACACAGACAAAAACGGTCCCACTTTGATTGTAATGTTTTCACAACCAAGACTAGTCTAATTCAACGTCGCCTGAGTTTCAGTGGCCTTTTCAAAAGCATCGAGTATGGAGCATTCTTCTTCCACCAGACAAGACAACGCAACGCAAAAGCGACCCAACACATGCAAAGAAAAAGGGAAAGCAAAATCAAAAGTATGTTGTAGGTCCAAATTAATGACTAATATTGTTGCACGGACATGACTCCCACAAATTCTATTGTTCTCTATCAACTCATCCCGGGCCCTTTATATGATTCTCTACTCTTTCTTTTCTCTTCATATGTTAATACACATATTTTGGTAAGGAATATGCAACCTACGATTCTAGTGTGACCTAAAAAGATAAGCTATGATCTTTATAAGATTTTGAGTCTTTTTTCTTCTCTTCACAACGTAACACGTGTTCCTTGGTAAAGAATATGCAACCTACGATTCTAGTGTGACCTAAAAAGATAAGCTATGATCTTTATAAGATTATTTAGTCTTTTTTTTCTCTTCACAATGTAACACGTGTTCTTTAGTAAGCAATATGCAACCTATGACTCCATTGTCACCTATAAAAATAAGTTATGATTATCCAATCTTTCTTTTTCGTCAAATGTAACGCATATTCCTTACTAAGGAATATACAACCTATGACTTCAATGTGACCTATAAAGATAAGCTATGATTTTCTAGTCTTTCCTTTCTTCTCACCAAGTAACAAACATTCCTTGGAAAGGAATATATGACCTATGTGATGTAGTCACAATTAGGGTTCTCAATTAATAGATGCCTTAGAGCATGCAACCATAAAAAAATATAGCATAATATGTACTAAAAATCATTAAACAAAGCACATATCTTTATTAAATTTCAACAACAAGAAATACAACACATATAATCACAATAATTACACTGTACTCTCACAATGAGATGTGTTACACCACTAGATCTATAGGTTATGGACTTTATGCAACCACTTGCATTTATGATTGTAGGGTCACTACTTGCATTTATGAGGGCCTCTAGAGGTTCTATAAATTTATGTCTCTTAACCTTGCATTTGTAATAGAAACATTTATAAATGATGACACAATGATAACTCATGAGGAGCTATACAATGCAAGAGGGTTGATTGGGATATTTGTATCATATGCAAATTATATCCTTATGTTGTCATATTTATTAAGTGTGAGTTAGTCTCAATTTGGTGGTCCTATTATTGGACTTTTTTTAGCATTTTCAATACGATACTAGAGCCATAATATGTTATCTTAACTATTATTTTAGTCTTCAGAGAAGATCAAACCTCACTACCATGTTTCTAGCATTTGAGAAAGGTGGTTTAACCTTTCATTTTTCTCAAAAAAGACACCTACAACTCAAATTTTGTTTAGCCTAGTGTGTGTTGGTGATCAATTTCGAGAGAATTGATGCTCTTTTGGCAAAAATTGACTCTAGTGATGCATCTGGAGTAGCAGATTTATGGGCGATAGGCTCTCATTTCATTAAAAACACCACATTTGCTCATGCTTTGTGGTACTATGTAGGTCAATTATCTCCATCAATGAGTACATGGGTTTGATTTTTTTTCAGTTTTTAAGTTTAAAAAATATATATTATTAGAAGATTTTTAAGAAAAAATTGCGAGTGGCAAATTTTTTGTGGTTTTTACAAAATTAACTATTATAATTAAAAAAATTAAAATAAAATTATGAAAAAAATAGCCATTGAAAGGCTACCCATCCTCGCCTCTATCATCACTCCACTCGATACACCACTCTCCTGCCACTACGTAATGAGCTAACATAAATAGCACTCATAAATTAGTATCTTCACTTGGGAAACCAATCACTTTTTTTTAATATTTAACACATTTGGTATGGATTTATGTGGCTGGTTGAGAGTGTGGACCCCACTAGTTTGTGAGTGTTGGTTAAGATTAGTCATACATAATCACCCACCACTCTTTTTTGCCACTTCACTCCCTCCACCATCTATGTATTCTCCTATTACCTTTTTGCCTCAACTTCCCTTATTCTCATCGATTGATGGCCTCCTTATTGCCTTCACTCTTCAAACCTTATCCATATGCCTTACCTCGATCCTCTCACCCTCAATTCCTCCCCATCATATGTCCTTGCTCCCTATTTCCTAAAGGTTGTTCATGGTACACATCCATGACCCTTTCCTTGGCTCTAAATCACCATATATCCTCCCATGTAACTCAACAACCACCACACCTCCCTACCACTACCTCTAGCAAGAAACACTCATGACCACCATGCATGTCTATGCTGCCCAAAATCCACTAATACCTTTTTTATTTGCTTCTAGCTAAAGTCCATCTCCTATACAATCTAAAATATGCATAGGCTCATATTAAAATCATTGAGATTGGGATTGGAAGTGAATGGCACTTACACTAAGACATTGTCATTGTATGATTGCTTTGTCATTAACATAGTGTTCACATTGACATTAGATGATTAAAGCATTGGAATAATGCATGTTATTAAAATAGGTTGCTTCTTTTGACTTCTAGACTACACATAGAACTGTATCATATTTTTGTCGTCCATCACTCACTTGGTCACCCAACACAACACCACCCATTGACAAATCCTTTACCCAAAAAGCTTTCAATTTTTTTTATAATAAATTGTAGTCATCTAAAATGTTATTTAAGTGCAATGAGGGTAAATTGAGGCCACCTTGACCTTAGGTTAGCCCTAGACAAATATTAGGGCTTCTCTCAATCATTTTACAACTATTATGTGAGTCCAACACATCCCTAGACATACCAAAACCATGATTGAGACTTCACTTTAGCACCTAGGTCCCCTTTTCACCTATTCTTGCAACTTGGTGTAGTCATATAAAATGTGAAAATTGGTAGCTTGAGTGTGGTTTGTGACACCCAACACATAGGTCCCTCTTGCATGCTCTCATGACCCTTCCATCCACTTTTTGGTTGATTCCTAGTCATCCATAGACTTTCGAAACTTCATTCTAGCTCAGCTAGGCTCCATTTTCCATGCTTATTCCATCCCACTAGGTCCCATGCCCTTAGGATAATAGCACCCAGATTGGACTATAGCAATGAACCTTAGGGTGTCCCATTTTTAGCGCTCTTATCCAATCACCTTTCGATCCCAAATGACTATTTTCTCTCAATTCCTCTTCATCATTATGTCATCCTAGCGTGAATACATCTAACCCATGACCAATAGATCTTTATAAAAACTCATTTAAAGTTCATTTAGTAGGGGTTGGTAATTATTTCAAAAGCAAGCAATAATTCAAGAAAAAACACTAAGGCAAATTTCCCTCTTCTTTGCATACAACCATCCAATACAACCACTAGCATATTCAAACCCTCACACTAGTCCCTAGCCACCTCAAGCACATTCAATTTAGAATTTTTTCATCTTCATTACACTATCGCACAAAGCACATCAAGTGGGAGAACTACATATGGCTTGATCCCTCCTCAAAGTATTGGTATGTAGGTAGTGTGCCTACACAAGGGGTGTGGATACATGTTTAGTATATCTTACACACACTAACCCCCCATCTTTCTTCAAGTTTTCATTAAAGTTCAAGCATAATAAAGACATAGGGTTAGATATTAAATCAAATCTATGAGGAGCTTCATCAACAATCAAGAATTAAAATTTCATAGGTAAACTAATATAGTGATAACGGACAAAACCCATAAAACTCAAATCTTTGTGACCAATTCAGACAATAGCTATAGGACCTAGACTATAGTGCTAGACCTCGAAATGTCTTGTTTTCAATGCTCCTATCCTTTCACCAAATTAAATCTAGATCCTGATTTACAATAGTGTCCCAATCCTGCACAACTAGTACCATCTTTTGTCTCAACCATCTTACTCTTGTTTAAGCTAAGTTACATTTCTCCTCACTTATTACTATTTTTAGAAAGGTTTAAATTACAATAAAATTATACAAATCAATAGCTTAATTATCCCAATATTGTTTACCGATTTAATTAACTCAGACCCTTTACTAAATCAGGAATAAGATTCCAATATTCTTAAAATAGTTAAATCATTTGGTGAACCCAACTTACTTTGTTTACACATAAAAACCCTAGAAACCCTAGGGCAAATTCCTTACTAATTTTTACAATTTTTTTTTTAAAATTTTTTTACTAACATATTTAAATTATAAATTCACTTTAATTTTAAAAAATTATATACTAATTTTTAAAAAATATTTTTCTTCCAAATCTTAGTTGCATACACTAGGTCCTTTCAAATCATGAATTTTCAAC
This sequence comes from Torreya grandis, assembly GCA_037957365.1. NCBI lineage: Eukaryota > Viridiplantae > Streptophyta > Pinopsida > Cupressales > Taxaceae > Torreya > Torreya grandis. The sequence continues at coordinate 963,720 of JARHVA010003273.1, read as the reverse complement.
AATTTTTTTTATTTTTTACCTACATCTTTAAATAAAAAATTAGCATCAAAGTTAAAAGTCCATAGTAATTTTAAAAAATTAATTTTCTTTCAAACCCTAATTGCATACACTAGGTCATTTCAAATTAAGAATTTTCCAATATTTCTCTAATTTTTTACCTCTATATTTAAATAAAAAATTCACATTAAATTTTAAAATTCCTTAGTAATTTTAAAAATATCATTTTTTAAAAACCCTTGTTGCATATACTAAGTCCCATTGTTGTTGAGGTATCACTTTACATGTTTGTGACCTTTGTATCCTTTTTATGCAGTTTCCAGTTTGCTATTTTAAGACATTACATTTCCTATAGTCAATATTTTCCTTCCATAACACTTTGATTATTTCAAATTATTACAAAAAATTCAATCAATTTTCAAATTGTTTTCTTACTTTAACAATGGCCCAATACATCTATTTTGATGAAATGGATAAAAGGGAACTTCAATAACTCTTGACTAAACACCCTAACATGCAGGATGACATGCCTAGAATACCACAAGAGGAACAAAAAAAGTGAACAATGGTCAATCTTCTCAAACCACAGAGAAACTAGTTGCACATGACACTATGGGGGAAACTATGTCTCAACAACCCCCTATAGCAGTCTAACTTGCCTCTATGCCACCACCAACTACAACTAGTAAATCTTTATCTCCCGTTATGGAAACCCTTATGCAAAAGATAAAATCTCTTCAATCCAAGGTGCTACATCTTGAGCAAGGTGCCTCTAGACCTACACAGGCTTTTGATTCTTTTTCTCTACGTCATACACCATTGGCACATCATATTACTTTTACACCCTTACCACAAGGTTTTGTTCAACCCAAGCTCACTCTATATGATGGCAAGGGTGATCTAGAGACACATTTGAGATCTTTTCAAGCAACATGCTTGGACTATGTGTCAAATGACTGGATATTAACCAAGCTATTTCCATGGAGTCTAAAGGATTATGATTTAAAATGGTTTTATAGTCTATTGAATTAGTTGGTCAACACATTCAATCCCTTAGCTGACATATTCCTAGCTCATTTTAGCATTAACATTGGTGATAAGGTATCCTATGCCCAAGTTGCAAAACAAAAAAAGGGTCAAATGTTCATCTCATAGATTATGTTCTTTGATATAAGACTATCTCAGCTAAGATGACTAGCCCTATGGATGATTAAGAGTTAGAAGATCTATTCAAACATAGTCTTCTGCTAGCCTTGTATGAATCAATAATGTTTAAAAGATTCTCTTCCTTCATAGAGTTATGTCATACACTAAAGGAAAGGGAAGTCAAATTAATTTCAATAGGCAAACTCAAGTACATGAGTATATCAAAAATAAAAAACAAGAGTAACAACAAAGACCCATACAAAGTAAAGGTCAATGATAACAAAATTCAAAATTAACTTACATTTAATGTAGCTGTAGAGCCCCCTTAGTGATTGGTTTTATCATCACCTCCTCAATGAACTTTTACCAATCTACCAGTATTTATAGCTAGAAGTTTATAACAATTATTGGAATGTAATATCATATCTCTCCCTCATATTTGGGAAGTTGATCCAACAAATCCTCTTCCATGGGTGTATGATTAGAATGAATTTTGTTATTTTCATAGGGCACCAAGACACATAATAAATAGATGCATCAATTTGAAACACAAGATACAAGGCTTGATAGATTACAACGTTATTGATCTTGGCACTTCAATTAAGCCTCCTCAGGAAAACCAAACATAGGATAAATCTTTGAAAATATTATAAGATCATTTCCCATAACATTCTAAATAAGAGACAGGGGATATATTAGGTGTTCGTCATGCATATCATGCACATCCTCCATCAGCTACATACTAGGCACCTTCAGTTGAGTTACACCCTTTGAGCAACATGATTGGTGTACACAATTCCAAAGTTCAAGCTAGACCTTCCATCTCCTTCTCAGAGAAAGAAATAGCTGAGGATTATTTGGATTATCATGCACTCTTTATCAGAGCTTACATTCATAATCATCTTATTCATAGTTTTCTCATAGACAATGACTCTAGTGTTAACATGTGCACTATGACATTACTGCAACATTTGGGATATTTAGAGTAAGATATTCCCACAACAGACATGGTTATCAAAAAATTCATTGGGCATAGATAGAGTTCATTAGGTGATATTTTACTTCCTCTATAGGTTGGTCCAACATATGTGGCCACATCATTTACTATTGTTCCCAGTGTAGGAGTTTTCGATATGTTGCTTGGCCAACCATAGATTCAAAAACTTTGAGAAGTACCTTCTAAAATTCAAAAATTTATGAAATTCATTCATGCTAATTAAGTTTTTATAGTTGGAGGAGTGCTATATGAGTTACCACTCCCCACTTCAGAGCCATTTACTATTTTGTGGTCACTAGTTTTAATTCTACCACTAGTTTTAGTTTTTCCAATAGTTTAGTTCCTCCTCCAATTGGGATTTAACCATAGTCAAAGCTTCCATTTCTATCATAGATAGTTCATACAATTACATAGAGGTCTTCTTTAGAGAAATCATAGTTTCAAAATTCTAGACACCTTCCAGCTATAGTGTTCACACCTAGGGTAGTATCATTGAGGTCTCATGCCTTTACACGTAAAGCACATGTTCAGATAGCCTCTCCTACTACTAGATGGCTCCCAAAGATCCCTATAATTACATCCACATTTTATATTTATAGGGGGAACCCACAGTCAGTTTCTCCTTCAAAGATTTCAAATCATATACAATATATACAACTTTTAGAGCCACAGTCTCATCCCTTTGATTATGCTTCACAATTATACATGATCCCTCTCCTTGATACAAGACACCATGATTGGGATTCTCCCACGAGACTCATCAGTTAGTATCATCTCTCATCAACCTTACTTTTACATAGTTTCTCAATTTTTCTTGTACATAGTCTGTTTATGATTGATTGTACATAGCTCAAAATATCAAAAATGTTCAAATATGTCAAAAGTCTAAAAACAATACAAAATTTAAAAATACAAAAACATTCAAAAATTCAAAAACATTTGAATTTTATGCAATATCCATGCTTTACATTTCTACTATCATGCTAGACATACATTCTATTATTCTATGCTATTTTTTGTCAATTTATCTACATTACCATGCTTCACTTGATTTTATCTAAGTCTATGCAGTGACATCGAGATCCTTGATTGCTTCACTATATCCATTGAGGAGGCATCCTACTTCTATGTTTGAGACACATCAATATATTTACCCCATAGGGGCATCTTCTACATGACTACATCATTCAGGTTATGTCATTCCTACACCACACACTTTAGTTATCATGTTGATGTACATTACTTACTAGTTTACATAAATTACTCTATCGACATTCAATAATATATAACACTTGTGTATTTCTTAGCATCTACCTAGTCTTTTAATCCATGTCTTCCATACTTTTGTTTCTTGATTTGATTAGTTAGATTTGATTGTATTTCCAGTATATTATGTGCCTTCCTTTCTTGCTTGCATAGCTAAATGTGATTGAATTTCTTAGTTACTATTTTGTCTCTTGTATGTGCTTTAGTATATTTTCCAATGTCTTTTACTTCTATTCTTGTATATGCCTTAGGAGATTTGCCAATGTCCTTTACTTGTACTCTTTTATATGCTTGTGGCCCTTGTGCCAAACTTGCTTATTTCATTTGTATGTGTATGTGGCATTTGAACATGCCTTATATGCTTGCTTTCTAGTTCAAGTGACATGTGCCCATGTCCCTTATTTTCTTGGCCCTATGGACACTCTTGTATGATTCTTGCTTACTTACTTGTGTGTTTGTTGCTTATTTACTTCTCACTATTTGCAATACCATGATCCACATTATGCATTCTCCTAATTTCTTGGATGCCATGATGGACATCATTCTATATCCAACCATGACAACTAACAACTAAAAACTAACATATCTAGTTTCAATTGAGTACATTGCACACACTATTACATTGTTATATTTGTAAAGGCATTCCCCTGTTGATATAAAAATATCCAATACAAACTATGCTATGTTAGGTTGTGGAGCTAAAAGCTTCACCTAGATGCAAACAGGAGGAGGTTGCTCAGTGTGACAACAATTGACGTCGATCATATTTAGTGCATAGGGAAACCGACATCGATCAAGAGTCGACTGACGTCGGTCACCTCCAGATAGATAGGGACTGACGTCGGTCGCCTGTGTGTTCTAAAACTGGTTGTTGATGAATAGTTAGTTTGTTGAATGGGTTGTTTGCATGTAAAGACTAATTTTATTCTTGGAGCTATGGTTCTAATTATTGTATTTAGAAGTCTAATTATTGTTTGCATGGGATCTATATAATAGACTCATGGGCTATATTATAAAGTGTGCTGGATAGAGAGAGCAAGGTTAGCTCCTTTAGAGGGAAGACAACAAGGTTAGCTCCTCATAGGGCCACAGTGCCAAGTGTGTATGATCAGGTAGATCTACGAGAGAGCAAGATCTGGTAGAAGATCGACAAGGGTGCTGGTGGGGAGAATCATAAGGACTATGTGAGGCAAGGACAAGGGTTCTTTTGGGTGTGTAAGATCTAGGTTGGCAGGTGTGCAAGGCTAGGTTGATCTGCGGTATAGCAAGATCAGGTGAGATCTACATGGTAAGTAAGATCAGTTTGACTTGCAGGTTGTTGTAAGTTCATGGGAGATCTGCTTGGAGTGCATTGTGTACACAGAGCTTGAGTATGTATACTCAGTGGTACTGGCAGTAGTGATACTGACTGGTTGGAGGTGAACAACAACTCTGTGTTTGAGTTATTTATTGTGACCGTGATTGAGAGAGAGAACTCTTGAAGAGATTTACTGTTTATGCCCTAGAGGTGTGGGAGCCCTAGAGGAGTGTGAAGAAGATTGTTGCATCTTCTTTATTGTATTTCCTTCTGGAAGAGTATTAATATAATTGGGTATTGTCTCTCATATTCTGTGTTATTTCTAAATTTCTAAGTTACTTGTTACTTCTGGTTAAATTTTGTGTTTAGTTGCTTATACAAAGGTAATCAACTATGCTCTTTGAGAGTAGGGGGTCCTAACAGTTGGTATCAGAGCTAGGATTAACTAACAGGTGGTCAGAGCTTGTTAAGTGTTTGTTGATTACAGGTCACTCTCAGGGGTTTATGATTGAGTGGGAGTATAGCAATGGCAGAAGAAAGTATGGAGGAATTCAAAAGCAAGAATGATAAATTATGGTGTTATGAAAAAAAAGAGTAGGTAAAGAAAGATTACTGGTTGGTAGAAGATCAACATGAAGGAAATAAAGAAGAATGTGTTACAGGTATTATTACACTAGTTGTTCTTTTATGTTCCTTGGATTAAGTAGAATCTTGGTTTATAGATTCTGTTGCCTCTTTCCATGCAGCCCCAAATGGAGTATTTTTCCATGATAAGGTCCATGGAGACTTTGGAAAGATTTATTTAGGGGTTGGTGAGCCTTGTCAAATTATTGGCAAAGGGGAAGTGTGGCTGAAATTGTAGATGACCAACACATGGGTCTTGAAGAAGGTCATCCAGGTCCCAGTCTTGAAGATGAGGCTAATTTATTCAAGAAAGTTAGGTGATGAGAGATTCACAGTAACTCTCACAATAGATGCACTTGAATTAGTAGGTGGTAAGAAAGTAGGTACTCTTTATCTATCTACTTATATTACTAATTCTTCTTTTGTTGTAAAGACATGGCTTTGTAGGCTTGGTCACATGAGCAAGAACGAGATGCATGTTCTTAAGTGAAAGATAGATGTGTTTGACAAACTTAAGAATTGGAAAGCCTTGGTGTTCATGGAGGAGATGATGGACAGAGATCAGTAGAAGGGACTGAATAACTTTGAGCAGGGCAGTTTGGACAAGGTGTTGATCCAAGGTGAGCTCGCGGGTAAAAAGTCATCACTCACAGGAAAACATAGTTACCAATGTCAGTCAGGTAGAATCGATGTCAAATAGGTAGGCACCGATGTCAGTCATGTGTAGACTAAAGAAGTCAGTGGTGTCGACCAGGTGGACACTGACGTCGGTCAGGGAACCGGTGTCGGTGATCAAGTGGATTCAACATCAATCAGGTACAGACCAGGGTCGATCAGGGAATAGATTTTGGGTGGACAACAAGCTGTCAAGGAGTCTCAAACACCCACATGGAGGAATGAAAGGGTAAGTAAGCCTCAAATTTGTTATTCCCCTTCTTTATACTAGTTGCTCACTGCAGAGTAGGAAGGATCTAGGAAATAGTGGGAGCATGGCATGATTGAGGAATTTGATTCCTAGGATGCAGAACCAAATGAGAGATTTGGTAGAGTTGCCAGCCGATATGAAATCACTGAAAGACAAATGGATTCCTTGGCTAAAGAAGAGAGAGGATGGACACGTGAGATAGAAGGCTAGGTCATATGGTCTTGAGGAAGCTGCATGACAGTGGTACAGGTTTGACAAGTGTATGATAAAGCATGGCTTTAGTCAATGTCATTGTAGCCATTATGTTTACTTTACCAGGTTAGATGATGATTGCAACATTATCCTATTACTGTATGTAGTGTGTATGCTTGTTGTAGGGTCACACATGCAGGGAGTTGCTGAACTAAAGGTAAAGTTAGTTCAGTGGTATGTCATGAATAATTTGGGAGCAGTGAAATTCTCTGGCATGAGTGTGTCTAGAGACATGGAAGGTCATAGGTTTATTTTGTCTCCAGATGATTGTGTGAATAAGGTAGTGGCATGGTTCAAGATACAGGATGCAGAACTAGTTAGCACACCTTTGGATGGACAGTTCATAGAATAGGGTCCCAATTCACATGCTGAGGTTAAGTACATGTGTACTATACCTGATTTGCCCCAGTAGTGGGTGTTGTCAACAAGTTCATAGCCAATTCAGGAAAGAAGCATTGGAGAGCAGTTCAGTGGGTTCTCAGGTATTTGAGAGGGATTAGCAGCAGGTATACATGCGATGCAAGGTCAAGGACTTCTCTACATGGGTATGTAGGTTCGGATGTGGCAAGTTACTTGGATGATAGGAGGAGCATCACAGGGTTCACTGTGATGGTTGGTCTTCAGGATTGAGCTTGAAGAGGGATACAAGCCAGGAAACAAATTAGATGATGTAAAGGTATAAGTACATGTGTAACTGTTTATCTCCAAGTGGGAGATTGTTAGGTTGTGGAGCTAAAAGCTTCACTCAAATGCAAATAGGAGGAGGTTGCTTAGTGTGACAAAAACTGACATCAGCATGATCAATTGACATTGGTCATATTCAGTTCACAGGGCAACTAACATCGGTCAGGAGTCAGCTGACGTCGGTCACCTCCAGATAGACAGGGATCGATGTCAGTCGCCTGTGCATTCTAAAACTAATTGTTGATGAATAGTTAGTTTGTTGAACGGGTTGTTTGCATGTAAAGACTAATTTTAGTCTTAGAGCTACGGTTCTAATTATTATAATTAGAAGTCTAATTATTGTTTGCATGGGATCTATATAATAGAATCATGGGTTGTATTGTAAAGTGTGCTACATAGAGAGAGTAAGGTTAGCTCCTTCAGAGGGAAGAGAGCAAGGTTATCTCCTCATAGTGCCATAGTGCCAAGTGTGTATGATCAGGTAGATCTGTGGGAGAGCAAGATCTGGTAGAAGATCCATAAGGGTGCTGGTGGGGAGAATCATAAGGACTTGGTGAGGCAAGGACAAGGGTTCTTTTGGGTGTGTAATATCTAGGTCAGCAGGTGTGCAAGGCCAGGTTGATCTTTGGTATAGCAAGATCAGGTGAGATCTACATGGTAAGTAAGATTAGTTTGATTTGTAGGTTGTTGCAAGTTCATGGGAGATCTACTTGGAGTGCATTGTGTACTTGGACCTTGAGTATGTATACTCGGTGGTACTGGCAATAGTGATGCTGACTGGTTGGAGGTAAACAACAACTCTATGTTTGAGTTGTTTATTGTGACCATGATTGAGAGAGAGAACTCTTGAAGAGATTTACTATTTACACCCTAGAGGTGTGGGAGCCCTAGAGGAGTGTGAAGAAGATTGTGGCATCTTCTTTGTTGTATTTCCTTCTAGAAGAGTATTAATACAATTGGGTATTGTCTCTCATATTCTGTGTTATTTCTAAATTTCTAAGTTACTTGTTACTTCAATTTAAACTCCGTGTTTAGTTGCTTATACAAAGGTAATCAACTGTGCTCTTTGAGAGCAGGGGGTCCTGACATGCTATATCTTGAGACATCATTTTGATTATCATTGTTATATCATGTATTTCATAGCATAAGACACTTGCATGGCTCATCCTTCTGAGGGAAGCCATTAAAAAGTCTTCATTCCTACCCTTAGAAGAGGGGGCAACACACAGGGGTTTTGTAATAGAGATCAAATCTCCTACCGATCAAAAAATAAATTTTTAGAACACTGAGAATAGTAATAAAAGGTCAAACTAGGTAGAAGAAACCAATAAAATAGTGATGATTTTAGAATAGTCTTCAATTTTCTCAACAAACAATAATGTCAGACAAGAACAACAACACTGAACACTAGGGTGTCCTATTTTTAGTGCTTCTTAGAAGAGGGGGAAACACACAAGGGTTTTGTAATAGAGATCAAAGATCCTATTGATCAAAAACTAAATTTTTAGAACACTCAAAATAGTAATAAAAGG